>ML781897.1:42973-77549 GCA_009831015.1 Picea engelmannii | reverse complement strand
AGGCCATTATTTGTAATTATACCTCCTAATATCCTATATATACCAAGGAGACATTTTCATTTTGAATCATCTTGTACTTGAACATTTAAGTGGGGTAAAAGGAGGTTGCCCCCTCGAAGAGGCTTATTATCTGAAATTATCTCAGTTTCAAAGCGTTGAGTACTTTTCCTGAGGTTTTTCCATGCTATATTGATGTTTGGTTCTTAACACAAGTGCATCAACCATGCACCAACCTATACCATCAATGATTGCATCGACCATGCACCAAATATGTGTCAATCATGCATCAAATACACATAAACTATGACTCATCAAGATGTACCAACATCATCAACTATACACCTCATGTATGTGCCAACTCATCAACGACTTGTCTCAACCATGTACCCAAGATGTACCTCAACCAAAACCCCTCATTAACTTCATCATCCAAATATGATTTGTAACTTTGTAATAGACTTGGTGTATATGATCACATATCTTGTTGAATTCTGGCTTTTTATAGAGAGTGAACTTGTAGAGCATGCCCCACACAGAATATTCATTGTATTGATCTAAAAAATGTACACAGAATACTACAGATTGTACTCGAACCAATACATTTGGTCTTACTAAATTTGGATCTATTATGAAGAAGTTATAACATTTTTAGTGGAAACACATTATAAAGCATCATCAAAATAATTTATCCTCCCTTGAATTTTGACCTTTTCTACTTCACCTTCCCTCTGAAATTCAGTTAGATATCCTTTGGTTACCTCAGTCACCTGTAGATATTCAATATACTAAAGTATGATTAAAATGAGAGAGCCTTGCCTCTTATTTATACTTTCATGTATCTTCCTCAAAGGGTTACCTTTTAACCATCTTAATGCACTTTCCTTATTTTAGGGTTAACCTACTTCTAACCACTTGTCCACTTAGTAATTTCTCCATTAAATTTATTATTTAAATAATTTCTTTTGTATTCACTTTGAATTATAGTACACTCATCACTTCACTCTATTATTTACCTTCTAAAATCTCTTAAACCACTTTGACTACTTTGACCTTTTGGGGCTTCTAGATGACTCATGAGTATTCTCCAACTTCACATGACCATAACCCTCTAACAATGAGGATTTATGTGACATTCCACATACCACCGGAAATGGAATGACATGTACTATCCATATGGAATAGTCTTACATGAAAATATATCAAAACTCATACCATTATCCATCAAACAAATGTGGGTCCATTACCCAAACCTTTATGGTATCGAAATTTTCTACCGGACTTTCTTCAAGGGTTGACATCAATGAAAATCAACTTAAATAATAAACAATATCCCCCTTTGTCATTGATGGAAACACTATGATGCAATATTGAAGTCATATCACTCTTTCTCTTCCTTTGACCATCGTTTCCCTTGGAATGATGCCTCTGTTCTCTGCATCTGATAAATCTCTCCCCCTTTGTGATCAATGGAAAGAGTATCTTTCCATTCGGGGTTGCTCCCCTAACTGAACTATCCTTGGGGATACTCCCCCTGATTGAAATATTCCTGAAATTGATCTCCTGACCTGAACTGACCTCTTTACGGTGATTCCTTGTGTATATCTAAGACATATAAGATAAGAATTCAAAAGAATTCCTTTTGGATTAGAAATTACTCCGAGTCTCTGGAGAATATAATCAAAGGATTCCCATGGAAGCGGTTTTGTAAATATATCTACCACTTGTTCTTTTGTGCCCACATTTTCAACTCTGATGTATTTCCCTACAAACCGTTCCCATAGAAAGTGATACATTATTGGAACTTGTTTTGTATTGGAGTGCATCACCGAGTTCTTTGAGATATTTATGGTGCTTGCATTATCATAATAGATTGGAATGAGATCATCATACTCAACTTGTATATATTTCATAGTTTGTTTCATCGACAGAACCTATGTACAACATGCTTCTGTTGCAATATACTCTTCCTCAACTGTAGATAATGATATTGATGATTGTTTCTTTCTTAAACATGATACTAAACACTCACCCAAGTATAACACTGCTCCACTGGTGCTTCTTCGGTCATTAATGAAACCTGCCCAATATGCATCTGTGTAGGCAATAAGTGATAGATCATTTCCTTTTGGATACCATAATCCAAACTCTTTTGTTCCTTTGAGCTATCTGAAAATCCTTTTCACTACTAATACATGTGATTCCTTTGGTGCTTCTTGAAATACTGCCACCTATCCAACTGCCTG
This sequence comes from Picea engelmannii, assembly GCA_009831015.1. NCBI lineage: Eukaryota > Viridiplantae > Streptophyta > Pinopsida > Pinales > Pinaceae > Picea > Picea engelmannii. The sequence continues at coordinate 75,306 of ML781897.1, read as the reverse complement.
CATTACATCTAGTCTGGATGTTGTCAGATATAGTAAGCTACCAATCATTGACCTATATTTCCTCTGGTCTATAGACTTTGAACCATCATCTTTTCTCAAATTGCAACTGGTGTGCATAGTAGTGGTAATTGGTTTGCAATCTTCCATTCCAAACTTCTTTAGCATTTATCTGATATAATTAGTTTAAGAAATAAAAATTCCTTGGTTTCTTTGACGTATATGACGACCCAGAAAGAAGGATAGCTCTCTGAGTAATGACATTTCAAATTCATTCTTCATATCTTTTGCAAATTTCTGGCTTAACCTGTCCTATTTGCTTCCAAAAATAATATCATCAACATAAACTTCAATTAATAAAATATTATCTTGATTTACCTTGATGTAGAGGTTGTTGTATGCACTTCCTTTTCTGAACCCTCCCTGCTATAGATATTTATCCAGTCTAGAGTACCATGCTCTAGGAGCCTATTTTAGACCATACAAGGCCTTGTTCAATTTACAAACATAATTTTTGTGCTTTGATAGGTGAAATCCTTCTGGTTGTTCAATGTATACTTCTTCTTCAAGTTCCTCGTCAAAAAATATGATTTCATGTCCATATGGTACACTTTAATATTCTTGGAGCATGCATAATCTAGGAGAAATCAGATTGCTTCCATTCTAGCAACTGGAGAAAACATCTCTTCAAAGTTGATTCCTTCAACCTGTGTGTATCCTTTACATACCAATGTAGCTTTGTTCCTTGTAACATGTCCATCTTCATTCAATTTATTTCTGAATATCCACTTTGTGCCAATCACATTTTTATTCTTTGGTCTTGGAACCAATTCCCAATTGTCATTCTTCTCTATTTGATCCAATTCTTCATCCATGGCTTTATTCCAAAATTCATTCGTGTTGGCCTCTTCAAAATTGTTTGGTTCAATCATAGATGAGAGTGTTAAGTGTGTTTGTTCTGTTGAATGGATTCTTCTTCTAGTCTCAACTCTTGCATCTTTGTTTCTGATGATCTGATCTGAAGGATAATTCATCTATACTCAATTGCTAGGTGTCTTTGGAGGCACTTGCTGAACTTGATATTCTACTTCTGTCTGATCCTCTTCGTATTCCCTTTCCACTTCTTCTTCATCTTTCACTTCTTCTTCGTAAAGTTGTTCCATTGATTCATTTTCTTCTTCCTTTAATTCTCATCCAGTTGTTTCATCAATTGTTACATTGATGATTTCCAAAACTTTGTTCAACCTCATATTGTAACACTTGTATTCTTTACTTGTACTTGAGTAACCAACAAGTACTCCTTTGTCCAAAGAAATTCAAACTTTCCCATTCCACCATCTTCTCTTTTGATGTAGCATTTTCTTTCAAATACTCTGAAGTGATTCACATTTGTTGGTCTTCCTTTCCATAGCTCGTAGGGAGTTTTTTCAGTGTTGTTTCTGATAATTACTTTATTTTGAATGTGAACCATTGTATGCATTGCATGTGTCCAAAATATATATTTCAATTTGGAATCCATTAACATTGTTCAAGCCATTTCCTGTAATACCATGTTCTTTCTTTCAATAACTCCATTTTGTTGAGGTGTCCTAGCAATAGATAATTGCCTTTTTATTCCATGCTTTCTAAAGTAGTCCAAAAAATCCTTTGAAGTGAAATCTCCTCCATTATCAGATATCAAACATTTTATTTTTGAATCCATTTAATTTTCAACAAATTCCTTGTAGACCTTGAAGTTTTCAAAAGCTTATGACTTATTCCTAAGAAAGAAAACTATAGCCATTCTTGTATAATCATCAACTAATAACATAAAGTATTTCTCACCTTTTAAAACCTTCATTGTAGTTGGTCCAAATAGATCAATTTGCACAATTTCCAGTGGTCATTTCGTTGAATATTCTTTTGATTTAAATATGGTTTTTGTTTTCTTTCCTTGTTGACATTGCTTGCATAAAGTGTTGGTTGGTTTCATAATTTGGGGCATTTCTCTAACTTTTTCCTTTTTGCTGACTTTGACAAGGTTATAAAAGTGTATGTGACCCATTATTTTGTGCCATATCCAACTTTCATCTTCCTTTCCTAGACAACACTTTTCATTTCCAATTTCACTTAGTACATATATGTTTCTTGAAGTTCTTGTAGCTGTTGCAATCAATTTTACTAAACCTTATTTTCTTATCTCACACTTTTGTGAATTGAAAGTAAATTTATGAAATTGGTCTCAAATTTGACTCACACTTAGAAGATTATGTTTCATATCTTCTACTAATAAAACATTTTCTTCCTTGGTATTATTGTTTCTAATTTTGACTGTGCCTTTTCCGATGATTTTAGTTGAATCATCATTTCTGAAGGAGATTGATCCATCTATTTTCTTTCTTAATGTAAGAAACTTGTCTTTGTCACCTATCGTGTGTTTTGAACAACCACTATCAACATACCAACCATGTTTCTTCTAATTAGCTTGTAGAGAGAGTGCACATTCTTCATTGCTATACTCATTCTTATTTCTTAACCATTTTCTCTTATGAGATTCCTATATATGACTGTTGTTGTTTTTTGTGGTTCTCTAGGAGGAATTGTCATTTTACAATATTTGGCCATGTGTCCAAAGTTCTTACACTTGTAGAATTCCACTTCAATGCTCAATGATTCAAACTTGATGTAACTTATTCTTTGTGTTTCACTAGGCCTTCTTGGATAACCCTTTTGTGTATGGATTTCAAGGTTTTTTATGTTCATGATGTTAGCTCTACAATTCATAGCTATATGTCCAAAATTATTACATGCATAACATAAACCAAAACAGATGGTTTGATACCTGGGAGCTGAAGATATTCTGAACGGAGTTTGTCTTCTGAATCCTTCTTCTTCTTGATGCCTATATGTTAGTTGTTCATTCTGAAATATGAATCTTTTCGATGGAAGAGTGTCCCTCTAATCTTCCTTGTATATCTTCTTATTCCCTTTGATTGTTTCTGCATAGCTTTTTAGATATATGTTTTGGAGCTTGATCCATTTTCTGTCTGATTGTATCCAAGTCCAAACTTTTCATGATGAGGTTTTTGACTGTTGATTATGTCATCCAAATTTTTTTAGTTGTTGTGCATATTTTTCTTTTGAAGATCATTTCTTAATGTGACAATCTTTGCTTCCAAATTTTCAATGATTCTGTCTCTTTATTCTAGCTATTCTTTGAGTGAGATTCTTCATTTCTTTTATCTTATTCTATTTGAACCTTCAAATTTGTGATCATTTGTTCTATTTTCCAAGTGTCTTCTTTCTTGTCTAGTTCCTCTTGTAGCTTCTTGTTTTTCTTCTTTTATCTTCTTATAACTTCTATGGCACACAAAAAATTCTTCTTGGTAGTCAAATTCTGCCTCTTCATATTATTCTTCGGCCTCTTCATATTCTTCTTCAGTGTCTTCTTTGTCAGATTATTCTACTGGCATGAATATAACTCGGTTTGTCTCATTGTCATTGACTTCATCTTCATCTAATGATGAGATGTCGTCTTTGGTGCATAAGATTTTCTTGAAAAAAAAAATTGTGGTTCCTTTGCCTTTATATGTTTGTTTTATATTTGAGTAATATTCATCATTCCTCTTATTTTTCTGAGGACATTTGTTAGAAAAATGAACAATATCATCACAATTAAAACAAATCAAATGAAACTTACCTCTATATCTGTCGTTGGTTCCATTGTTCAATCTTCTAACGAAGTTGGCCACTTCTTCATCATCTTCCCAGATGTTGTTGTTGTTTCTATGTTCTTTTTCCTTTTTCCTTCCCTTTTTATTTGACCTTTTGGATGCTTTTAAAGTTGTTTCTTTTATATTTGGATTTTCCTGTTCATTTATCATTTCATATGATGTGAAAATTCCATGTAGTCCGTCCATGCTTATTGATTCTAGATCGACTCTTTCTTCTGGTGTTGATATCTTAGGGTTAAATCTCATAGGAAGAGATCTTAGTACCTTTTTAACAATTACATATTCTTTAATTTCTTCTCCCAATCCTATGATTGTATTCACTGTTTCATCGACTAGTAAGAAATAAGCTGCAATATTCTCATCTTCCTTCATCTTCAGTTGTTCAAAATGACCTCTGTAAGTTTGAAGCTTTGTTGCTTTGACTTTTGAATCGCCTTCATAAATATGTTGAAGTTTGTCCCAAATCTCTTTAGTGGATTTAAAATGTATAACGTTGGTGAATACCAATTCACAAAGACCATTCAGAAGTTCATTTGTGGCTTTGGAATTATTTTGACCGAGTTTTATTGCTCTTTCATTTGTTGGAGGAACTGTTGGTTCTTTGTATCCATCTACAACTGATTGAAAATTTTCAAATCCATGTGTCTGTATATATATTTCATCCTTTTGCTCCAAAATGCATACTTTTGTCCATCAAATTTGGGTATTCCATTTTTATACATGTTGTTGCTCTCCATGATCTACTTTTTAGTGGTTAAACTAATTTATGAAGGAACTTGTTCTGATACCAATTGTTGGATTACTGAGAGGGGGGTGAATCAATAATAGAACAATTTAATCCTTTTCCACCATAAAATGAAAGTGTTATATCAATGTAGCATTATCATCCAATAACTGCGGAGTAAATAAAAAATGAACAAATGAGCACTCGTACACATACACAATACACCAATGTTTTTACATGGAAACCCAAAGTGGGAGAAAAACACATAATGTTTTTTATTATATGTATTGAAGAATTACATTCATTGGAAGCACCAACTTCCTTTATTTTTTAACTGCAACTCGAAGGAGGCTCCAACCCCGTAGTTTCTCAAACTACAACCTGAGGGCATCTCCAACTCTGAAATTCTCTCGCTACAACCATAAGGAGGCCACAACCGCCTATGTTCTCCAGCTACAACTACAAGGTGGATACAACCACCTATCCTTGCCCCGTCCAACCTCCATGATGTATATGTAGAATGATGGAACCATTTCCACACTATCATTGTGAGATATATCACCGTAACAACCTATACCAATCAACCTGTACCATAAAAAAGTGCATCAACCATGCATCAATCTATACCAAACAACTTGTAATCAACCTGTACCATAAACAAGTTCATCAATCATGCACCGACTTGTACCTCAACCTATACCATCAATGACTGCATTGTTGGCCCTTGACCAATTTTGGGACTTCGACAGGCTAGTCTAAGACATAGCTCTAGGCAAATCGGAGATTGCGGGATCTCTCCCCCTTTTGTGGGATTTTTGGGTTTAGGTTATATATAACGGGTATGAGATGTCGTCCCATGGGTATTACCCATGCTTAGGCCCCTTTTATAATGTATAAATAGATATCTAGGTGATGTAAGAAAGACACTATATCTAATAGGTATGTGGTGCTAAGTGATGTATTGTGCTAAGTTCAAGAGATGTGAGAAGTTGGATATATGCGATTGGGTTAGCTCCATGCATATTTTGTATTGAGAAATTGTAGGGCTAAGTGCAAGTGAATTTAAGAAAGGATTTGTGCTATGCCAAGCTTAGGGAAGGAGGATCTGGTGAGGTGTGTGTAGATCTCATGTCCTATGCAGAGTTGGTTGTGAGGCTCTCTGCATGTAAGGAGATTGACAGAAGATAATAAAGAAGTTGAAGATTTGGTGGACGTAGCCCCACACTGGGGATGAACCATGTATATCTTGTTTTATGGTTTCTTTATGTGATTGATGTGATTTATGCTTAGTGTTGCCATATGTATGTATGTTAGATGCATATGATATAGTACCTTAGTGTTTAGTAATGTGAATGAATTCTAGATTGACTTTATTTCTATGTGCGACGTTCTTGGGTGTGTTAGATATTTTTGAATACTTCATTGTTACGTAATTAGGGTTTTACTTGTGATGTCAATAAGGGTTAAATGCTAATGAATGTTAATTGCTAAGTTCTCTATTAAGTATTGTATCACAGATCTTTTTTTGAGCTAGGTTGCAGACACTTGAGTCCTACAACCCCCCCTACCTCTACCTCAGGTGAGACTTCATTTGCTTCACATTTGTTGCTGAAAAGGATAGTAGTTAGAGTTTTGTTGGTGCATTGTTGTAGCGTTGAACCTTGGGTCTGCCCCTCTGCCAAAAAATGGTTCAATTTCCAGGACGTCAAACTGTGATTGTTGTGAACTGAAGAAAAGAGAAATCTCTGTGTGTAGATATATTGTTGTAGTGTGTAGTACTCTACTTGACTTATGAAGCACTGTGCTAAGAAGAGAAGTTCGATCTGAAGAAAAGAGGTAAGATCTTAAATATTTATGCTCTGGTAAAGGAAAGATAAGTGGAAATGTTTGTTTCAAAAGAATGGATCTAGGTATGTTTAATAGATTTGGTCCTAGTCTGAAAACTAGGGCACAATTCGAAGAAATAAGATATGATATGAATAGATCTGATAGAAATAGTGAAATATATGTTATTCCTATGCATAGAAAGAATTTTTGGACTAACAAGTGGATGCACAATCCTAGAAATAATTTTTTACAGGTTCATCACTGTGATCCCAACGTGTAGTACAAGAAAGGTTGGGGATCATTTAAGAGAAAGAGAAGATTAACTCTTTGTTATAGTTGTAGAAGACCAGGACATATTGCTAAGGAATTCCTTGGTAGAGGTCATTTTTTCCATTGTTGTAAAGCTACTGGACATGAAGTTTTGGATTTCCCTAGAATGATTGCTAAAGTTGAAAAGATGAATATGAGACAAGAAAACCCCGAGGATGGCCAAGAAACTAAGAATATGCTAGATCACCATAGGAAATCAGAGAATATATTACTGTATATGAAAGAAATATTGAATGATCACAAAGACACCAGTTTATCAAAGATTTTAAAAGAGAAAGAGTGCATAGAAACAAGAATAGGAGACTTCGACATAGACTGTGTATTGGATGCAAAAACATGGGTGAACATTATGACAGAAAGTACTTGGGAGATCTTAGTAAATCCTGCTATGGTTCCTTCATTAGGAGGAATAGGATTGTTTAAAGGAAATTTGATAACCCTATGTGTAATATTTTCCCATGTACCTATGACTTCTCGTGGAACATCAACATAAGAAGAATTCCAGGTCATTAAGTTTGTTGAGAGCAACACTCCCTTTTCACGTTTGTTAGGAAAGACTTGGATTGAGAGAGATCAAATCCGAAGGAGAGAAGAAGGGGAAGCTATAGAACAAAAAAGTCAATAATTAAGGAATTTCATGGTTAGGAGAATAAAATGATTACAAGAATAACAAGAGGACAATTCGAAGCAACTGAGGTCCAGAGACCTAGCTGTCAAAGTTGAAAGAACGCAAGAAGACTTAGAGAACTTATCCATACAGGAAAGTAGATCATCTACTCCATAAAAAGTAAGAGAAGAAGTATTACCCTCGAACTCTATGAAGGACCCTCAATAGTGTGAAATTACTATGCCAAGAGGAGATAAAAACAAGAATGGAAAGAGGAATCTAGAGACGCAGATCATAAGAAAGAAAACTAGAAAACTTAGTAAGAAGAAAAAAAAGATAAACAAATTGCAAGAGGTTCCATAGAGGAATTCGCAAAAGGAAGTCTTGTAGAACTTGAACCTCGTCAGAATAACAGAGTAGTGCAGATTGGCACTTTGCCATGACAAAGTGATATGACCGTTGGAGGCATTTCAACCATTAGATCAACGCTCCAGAATGGCTAGAAATGCAGTTATTTATAGAACGTTTTCCATTGGACCATTGGGACCACGCCATAAAAGATCGAATTGTATTGAGTGAGGCATTCCTACCCATTGGAAGATTCTATTACAATGTTAAGCTATTTATCCTATTGAATGTTGCACCGAGGACACTTTCGTGAATTGTGATTATCCGAGCCCACACAGAACTAATCTCTTTCGCACAGTGCTTATTGTAACCTTACCATCTTCTTTGCTACCTTTATTGTTTGTTCACTAACTCAAGATATCTGATATCGAGTGTGTATGTTGGGAGACCTTATCCCAATAGAAAAATTCGTCGAAGAAATCCTCATATCCCTCATGGTTGAGAAGGTCCTGTCTGTAGGGGAGGCTGCAGATCATTCCCTGGCACACTGCATAAAAGAAACCTACGACAATGTGAAGAAAGGAAAGCAGAGCTACAAGGTAGCCTCCATCCAAAATGGCACAGTGCACCTAGCTTTCTAGTTTATTGTTGGTAAGCTCAGCAGGAACAATAGGTCAACGCAGATCATGGGGTTTGTCATCGACCTCGTAGGAAAATGCGTTGAAGGGATGGAAATGAACTAGGTGAGCTACCTCGTTAACTAGTTAGAGAAATATTGTCACGAAGCTCAGGATCAGGGCTATGAGTTTCATTTTAGTTGGTTGTTTATTCTCATTACCTTCATTTCTTGGGAGATGCCAGAAATAGAGACCTTCCCTGAAATTGAGCCGTCTGAACCACTAGCTGTGAAGTTCACTACACTATGGTATTCGAGCAACATGGAAAAGCAATGGAAGTCAAATGAGGTATTCCACACCTATTATATGCAGATAAAGAGGGCGATTGAATATTTCCCTTGCATGATGCTGAATAAACTACATCGGTTCAGGCCATTCACGAATTTCCATGAAGATAGGCACTTCATCTATATCACTGCACGTGGAGACGAACACAAAGAAGAGGTCCAGTCCTATTACAAACTCACAGAGGAGGACATGGAATAAATAACCAAGGAATGGCCTATAGAGTTTCTTGTACTAGTTGACCAAGAAGAACTCTCCTACCCCAACCTCATAAGAAGACATATGGTCAGTCATGAAGAATATGATGCACCCAGCAACAACAAGACGAAAAATAAGGAAGAGGTACAGGAATTGAGAAGCACATCAAAGGAAACTACACCAGATTCACCTAGAGGGGGAGGAGGTGATGAAGTAGACAAAGAAGAGGATGAAGGGGAAGAAGACAAGTAGAAGAAGGGTGAAGAAACACTACCTAAAGATCCCTTGACAGATACAGAAACATCTAAGAAAAGAAAGTGTTCCCCGATGAAACCTTCATCGTGGAAGAAGTAAAAAGCCAATAAATCTCCATTCCACACTATGCTCATAGTGGATGACATTGACCTTATCATTGTCATTGTATTAGATACCTCAGAAGACATATTGCAGTGAAGCGAAGCCAAAAAGTAGACAATGTTTGATAGGATCGAGGCAGATCTCAAAGGGGTACAACAGGATCTTTATTCGAGTCGTGCAGTATCTACTATGCCATTGTCAGTAGGGGACATAGAAGTAGGAGATGAGCCTACCCATTTACGAAGACTAGCAGACTTGACAGAGGCTCTCCTTCGTCGTGTCTAGGAGGAAAAAAAACAGGACATAGAGGCCCTGAAGCAAGAAAAGAAGAAATACATAAAGAAACATCGAGTTGTACAACAATAAAAATATGACCTCCAAGAAAAGTATGTAGAGGATAGAGCATAGATCTAGAAGGAGAAAGAACAACTGCTCACGTAGCATATGGGAGTTAAAGAAGAATTCAATAGAGAACTTTTCTCTATGATGGGAATGGAATGTATGGAAGAAGAAGCCACTGAGATCTATGTGGGGAAGCTCATTGATGCCATTTAGAAGCTCCAAGAATGAATAACAGAACTGGAACTACAAGTTGTTCCAAGCACTCCGCAGGGAGTGCGAGATCAGAGGGAAGAAACTGCTCAGAGCATAGTTGAAAGAATCAAGGCATTGGCCTTAGAATGCAAGAAATTAAGCAGTTGAAGTGCATAGACATATGAGCACCTTGCAGAAGACCAAGAACTAAGGACATTGGAGTTACATCTTTAAGAGGTAAAGCAACAAGAAACTATAGTACAAGCACAGTTGAAGCTGTTGTCGGAAGTCGAGAGGATTAAAAGGTCCCAGGAACAATGCACCACTTAGAAATAGGTCCATGCCATCCAGAGTAAAGTCATGGAAATGACCCAAAGGCTCCAACCAGTATAGGATGAATCTTGCACACTTTTTGAGGAGATTGAAGGACAAGGTGAATAGATAGAACAAGTAGTCACCACGCTAGAACAATGCTTGGAAGGACCGATGACTGAGAAAGTCATTCAAGAGTTCATCGAGTAGGAGGCTCTGGCGAAGCACCAGGTCAAGGCAGCTCAAGATAATCTCGAGGCCTTCGAGGCAAAGTTACCCAGATCAGAGTGACTCAATACAAGTCACAGGTGACTATCAAGAGCCTGTTGTCCCTTGACCAGGTTTTGTGGAAAAAATGTTCATGTTTGACCAATTTTTGGACTTCGATAGGCTAGTCGAAGACATAGCGCCAGGCGAAGCGGATATTGCGGGATATTGTCCCCTTTTGTAGGATTTTTGGGTTTAGGGTATATGTAATGGGTATGGGATGTTTTCCCATGGGTCTTACCCATGCTTAGGCCCCTTCTGTAATGTATAAATAGATATCTAGGCGATGTAAGAAAGACACTAGATCTAAGAGGTATGCAGTGTTAAGTGTTGTATTGTGCTAAGTGCAAGAGATGTAAGAGTTTGGATATATGTGATTGGGTTAGCTCTGTGCATATTGTGTATTGAGAACTTGCAGGGCTAAGTGAAAGTGATTGTAATAAAGGCTCTATTCTATGCCAAGCTCGGGGAAGGAGGATCTGGCGAGGTGCACACAGATCTCTTGTCCTATGCTTAGTTGGTTTTGAGGCCTGTTCATGTAAGTATATTGACAGAGGATAATAAAGAAGACAAAGATTTGGTGGATGTAGACCCACGCTGGGGGTGAACCACGTATATCATGTGTTATGGTTGCTTTGTGTGATTAATGTGATTTATTGTTAGTGTTGTCATCTTTATGTATGTTAGATGCATATGATATAGTATATTATTGTTTAGTAATGTGAATGAATTCTAGATCGACTCTATTTCTATGTTCTAAGTGCTTGGGTGTGTTAGATCTTGTTGAATACTATGTTGTTCTGTAATTAGGGTTTTACCTGCGATGTGAATAAGGGTTAAATGATAATGAATCTTAACTTCTAAGTGCTATGTTAAGTATTGTAATCACAAATATGTGTCCCAACTAGGTTGTAGACACTTGAGTCCCACAACCCCCCTTGCCTCTACCTTGGGTGAGATTTCATCTGCTTCACAGGTGTTGTCGAAAGGGTTGGTAGTTAGGGTTTTTTTAGTGCACTGTTGTAGCATTGAACCCTGGGTCTGCCCCTATGCCAACATGCATCAACCATGCACCAAATATGTACCAATCATCCATCAAATACACATAAACAATGAATCATCAAGATGTACCAACATCATCAACTACACACCTTATGTATGTGCCAACTCATCAACTACTTGTCTCCATGGATGATTTTAGGGGCTAAATTTCGCTCATGGGTTAATTTTTCATGGTTTTTCCCAAAAAATGATTTTCTATTCTAAAAATGATTCACCCAAATTCTATAGGATAAAATTATTTTACCTTTAAAATCGCCAAAATTGTATACAAACTATATAAAATCCTTATAAATTTGAATATTTTTACAAAAATATCATCAAACATTTATAGTTAGAATATGAAGGATTAGTAATATTCACCAAGGTTTCTACATTTTAAAATAAATTTCCATCCTTAAAATCATCCCTGCTTGTCTCAACCATGTACCTAACATGTACCTCAACCAAAATCCCTCATCAATTTCATTATCCAAACCTTTTTTGTAACTTTGTAATAGACCTGGTGTATATTATTGTTAGAATATGAAAGTTGTGTTCTTGTTTTACCATTGATAATACCCTTGTCACCCAACCATAGGCCGAAGCCACCCTCTGAGCACCTTAACCTTGACAGAGAATCATTCTGGAAGCAAACACTAGGCTAGATAGTCAAACAAAGAGTAACACACCTTTCCCCAAGGATAGCACACCAACAAGAGTTGATCAGATAGTCCAAACCCTAGCCAAGAGATAGTCCAAGACAAACGTGATTTGCTAGCTGGAGTAGCTGCAATGACACCTCTCCTCAAACCTAGACACAAGACTAGGCACTGCAGTGCACACAAGACTGGGCACTGTAATTTTGAGACTGCTTGCCAGAATGAGAATTGGTCTCCTGTATTTATACTAATTCTGGCTGCCAACTTCTCATTCTGGGTATCTATCTATTTAGTATATAATATTATTTATGGACGGCTTCTTCTCTTGGAGGCTAATAACCTAATATAAATTATCTTCTTGAGCTGACAACTCTTCTAGGGTTATTAGCCAACTCATTAGGGTTTCTTCTTGCTTCCTAGAGTATTCTATCCTTGTCAGGTTTACACATGGAGGTAGATACTTCCCACATATACCATAATATCAACACTCCCTCCTAGCTAGGGAGGTATTACAGGTAATGGTCTTTGAGCACAAAACATAACATTCACCCAGTAGAATCAACATAGTTATATAGACTAGATCATGAGCACCATCATCATCATCGGCTGCATCATCTCTCGAAACCATACTCTATCTGAGTAATTGAACATGATGCTCACTCCATAGAGTGATACAAGAGCCATTCTTCTAATCTAGAAGGGTAAATATTCTAAACCATTTTCTGTCTGGAAAATCTTTGTTCATCATTCATCTGGCTGATAATTATTTCTAGTAAACTGCTTGACAGTCTTCAAGGAAATCATAACAAAATAGAACACAATTGTGTCTATCCATAATAGTACATAACTACAATCCAGTGGTACACTACCACACCAAGTAGCAAACAAGTACTTGATTAGTAACGTATAGTCACAAATAGTGGAACACATCCACCACAGTAGTATATATTTATTGTCATACACTCTTCATAACATTCATCTGATATCAACCTACACAAAAAAAATGTTATGATATAAACTGAATCATTTGGGCCAATCTTTCAGTCATGTCTATGAGATAAGAAAGAATATATGCCCTCGGAGTAGAACAATGAGATATCTGGACTATTCTTCTCAAGCAAGGAAGAATAGCTGTCATGTCTTCTGAACCCAGGCCATTCCCCATGCTGGGCCATTCTTCCTACACTAATCAAAGTGCACCCTGGAGAGAATGTATAAACCCTAAGGAATGCATGTATTGTTGAGTTTGGACCATTCCCCACCCCAGGCCATTCTTCCTACACTAATCAAAGTGCACCCTGGAGAGAATGTATAAACCCTAAGGAATGACTGTCCAGACCATTTCTGTCCAGACCATTTCCTCTGTTAACGACAAGAGGAAAACACTATACTGCATCAACCTCCAAAATGGACCATTCCTCATGTTAACCATAATGAGAAATAGTTGTCCGGCAAGGCGGGCCAGTATTCTTGAGTAACCCTCAAGAAGAGAGACTGCCCTAGACCACTCCCCATGTTAACCACAATGGGAAGTCACTTTCTATTTTACATCAGAAATCTGGACCATTTCCCATGTTAACCACAATGGGAAATCATTGTACGTCAGATATCTCAATCCACTTTCTGAATAAGAAAGAATCTGTCCAAGATGCACTATTTTTCAATGAATGTCTTCAATAATATTTTTAGTGTTCCCTCCCAACCTGGGAGTCATATCTTCCTTTTTCAATAAGGAAGTCGTCTCCACGAGCTCCAGCTTGAGTATGCAAACCCTTTCATCTTGGATAGAAGCTTTACCAAAATGTCTGCTTATCTTCTCATCTGTGGAGATATGTATTGGAGAACCACTTTCTCCTTTATGGACTTCATCATGGATAATGAAATGCTTGATTTCAAATGTACTTTAGTATAGAACATTGATTTTCTGTGAAGGCTTCATGTAGGTCTGAACAATAGAGTATATCATTGTCAGAAAACTGGAACATATCCATGTGGCACTTCTTCTGTCATCATGAGATCTAATCTACTGAGTAATCATCTTGATGTTATAGGAAATATTCACCGTGCTTTTGTTGTGCACTGGAGGTTCTCCACCAAGTTATCTTCTTATATATGGGTATAGGGGTCTCTTTCTAGTATGCCTCAAAGTCTTGATATTTCTCTTCATACACTCTTTATTCAATTTCTCTGGAGAACACTCTTTACATTCATCTTGATGTAGAAATCCAACTCATGGATGTTGCGGATGATATAATGACTTATGTAGAGATAAGCTTGGTTTAATAAAACAAGTAATCATCGTAGTCTTCTCCCTCCATCTGGGAGAACCTCTAGTTTCAGATCTCGCAATCCTTTCATTCATAAGTCTTCCATACACTGTTCTTCATCACGACTTTCAATTCCTCTGCTTGATTTCTTTTATTGAGTTTATATTAGGCTGACAATCTTATGATTCTTGATACAATGACTGTTTGTTCTAACTTTTCTTTCTTTCTTGGAATATTCATGTGTTTCTTTAGTTCTCGGGTCCATGGAGTTTCTTATAGATTCCATGCCCTAAAGATTCCATCATAGGGTCATGGATGTGGATGGACAACCAGGAACACTTTAAGGCTTATCTTTGAAGAATACACACTATCTTTCATGGCTATTATCATGGATATATATTTCATCATCTTTAATGGATCATAGGATTATCTCCCCCCTGATCCTTGCTTCATGTATGAGTGCATATAATCGACTCCCTCCATCTAACATAATCCACGCTTCCATATGCATTCTTATTGTCTTCTGCAATATATAATTGGCTCTCTTGTCTAACAAAGTCCATGCTTTCATCTTGTTGTCTTCTACAAAACGTCATAAGTATTTTTCCAATATCCTCTCGATTGTTGACTTCTTTCTGTCTTTGATTCTTCTAAGTCTCTTCATGATTGATTTGGCTTATCTTACAATAGCTTCCACATGATTTGTATTTCATCCCTTCATGTGTATTATCTAATGGCATCCATTCTTATCTTGTTGTTCTTCCATAGGTATAGTTCTTATTGGAACACATTATCTTCCAAGAGATAGATATACAAGATACGTACAAAGACGATGCAAACAAGATATGTACAAGAAATAATAAGAGTTTTGTTACCTTTAGAAGAAGAACTCTCTTTCATCTTGCTTAGTCTTATTTGTAGGTTCCTTTTCTTCAACAACTGATGCTTCATGTTTCTCATTCCTTTTCTTTAGCTCAGGACAATGAATCTTGTAGTGGCCATACTTTCGACAGTTGAAGCATTGTACTTCTGAAATGTCTTTTTCTTGATTTGGCTTCCTCCTTGAACCAAATTTCCTTTTGTTCTTGAAATTCTTGAATCTTGTTGTGAAGGCTCGATCATCGTACTTCTTTTGGGATTTCTCTTTTGCACTGATCCTTGATTCTTCTCGAGCACAGCAAGTCCAAAGTTCTTCAAATTTCGGATGCTCCTTCCTTGTGTTCATGCTTGTGGAAAATGCATCCCACGCCTTGGGAAGACCATTGAGTACTATGTTTACCAATTCCTTCTCTCAAGTGATCTCTTCAATAGCTTGTAGTTGATATCTTAACTGGTAGATCCTCACAAAGTATGATGTTATGTTGTCATGATCATTCATTTTCATGCCACGGAGCTCATTCTTCAGACTCATAACTTGTCCAATGTTTTTGACTGAGAAGAGATTTGTTAGAGCATCCTACATATTCTTTGATGAGTCAATATGGGAGATATAGGGTATCAAGTGGTATTTTATAGATTCAACTATGATACTCACAGCATTGATATCACTATCTTTAAACTTCTTCATAGCTGCAACGTTTTGTGGTTCCCTCTCTTTTCCTTCTTCAAACTCTAGCTTCATGATCTTTCCTTTCACGATATCCAACACTTTATTCTTGGAAAGGATGAGGTCAATCCTTGTCTTCCATCTTCTGAAGTTAAAGGCTCCATCTAAATTGTTCTCTGACTTTATAGAATAAGTCATGTCTTCTTTGACTTGGTCAAACACTAAATTTGACCATAAACTCAAACTTCACGTCTTAGCTTGAAGAGAGTATCAAGAGATGCATTAGGATAGAGTGCACTGATCTATTCGGAGATTAGTTCAATCCATTCACTTAAGATGACTCAACAAGAGGATTAGGGTTTCTCCAACTGCTCCTGCTAGTAACCCTAGCAGGAGTGTCTTGGAAGTTGCTTCTGCTAGTAACCCTAGCGACAGTTCCTCAACGAGCTCAATATCCTAGTGGCTATGTTTCCTTCTAGCATTTAGACTGAATGAAGGAGGTTTGGACCCATAAACTGTTAGAATATGAAATATGTGTTCTCATTTTACCATTGACAATACCCTTGTCAGCCAACCATAGGCTGAAGCCACCCTCTGAGCACCTTAACCTTGATAAAGAATCATTCCAGGAGCAAACCCTAGGTTGGATATTCAAAAAAAGGGTAGCACACCTTTCCCCAAGGATAACACACCAACAAGAGATGATCAGATAGTCCAAACCTTAGCCAAGAGATAGTCCAAGCCAAACGTGATCTGCTAGCTGCAACAGCTGCAATGGCAGCTCTCCTCAAACCTGCGCACAAGACTAGGCACTGTAATTCTAAGACTGCTTGCCAGAATGAGAATTGGCCTCCTGTATTTATACTAACTCTGGATAACTTCTAGGGCTGAATTGTCATTTTGGGTATCTGTTTGTTCAGTATATAATATTATTTATGGACGACTTCTTCTCTTGGAGGCTAATAACCTAATATAAATATCTTCTTGAGCTAACAAGTCTTCTAGGGTTATTAGCCAATTCATTAGGGTTTCTTCTTGCTTCCCAGAGTATTCTATCCTTGTCAGGTTTATACGTGGAGGTAAATACCTCCTGCAACTACCATAATATCAACAATGATCACATACCTTGTTGAATTCTGGCTTATTCTAGAGAGCGAACTTGTAGATAATGCCCCGCATAGAATATTTGTTGTATGGATCTGGAAATTTTAGAGAGAATACTACAGATTGCAATCTAACCAATACAGTTGGTCTTAATAAATTTATATCTGTTATGAATAATTTATGATGTTTTTACCCGAAACAACTTAGAAATCATCATCAAAATAATTTATCCTCCCTTGAATTTTGGCCTTCTTTACTTCACCTTCCCTCTGAAATTCGGCCTAGATATCCTTGGTTACCACATTCACCTGTAGATATTCAATATCCTCAAGTATGATTAAAATGAGAGAGTATTTCCTCTTATTTATACTTTCATGTAGCTTCCTCAAGGGGTTACCTTTTAACCATCTTAACCCACTTTCCTTATTTTAGCGTTAACCCACTTCTAACCACTTATCCACTTAGTGAATTCTCCATTAAATTTATTATTTAAATAATTTATTTTGTATTCAATTTGACTTATATTACACTAATAAATTCACTTTATTATTTACCTTCTAAAATCTCTTAAACCACTTTGACTACTTTAACCTTTTGGGGCTTCTAGATGACTCATGAGGGCTCTCCAACTTCACATGGCCATAACTCTCTAACCGTGAGGGGTTATGTGACATTCCACATACCACTAGAAATGGAATGACATGTACTATCCATTTGAAATAGTCTTACCTACAAATATATCAAAACTCATACTACTATCAATCAAACAAACTTGGGTCCATTACCCAAACCTTTGTGCTACCGAAATTTTCTACCGGACTTTCTTCAAGGGTT
Organism: Picea engelmannii; assembly: GCA_009831015.1. NCBI lineage: Eukaryota > Viridiplantae > Streptophyta > Pinopsida > Pinales > Pinaceae > Picea > Picea engelmannii. The sequence continues at coordinate 57,679 of ML781897.1, read as the reverse complement.
GACATCAATGACAACCAACCCAAATAATAAAAAATAGCCCCCTCTCTTGTGGAAACTTAGCTTGAAAGACTCTTCCTATATCCTCTACAACTGATGATGCACTTTAATTTATTATTTTTCAATGTACAATGTTCACATATGATGTATGAGTATTTGCCAATAATTTTCAAGATTGACCTAATGGGTCACAAATATTTACCAAGGGATTTGGTTCCCTATTATTTTATTTTATTTTGTAATCATTGAATATTTCTAGAAGATATATTACAAGATGTGTTCTATCAAGTTGTTTTGCTAAATGTGGAATGTTGCAAATAGTTTATAATGACTTTTCTAGATTTGGGATTTTTTGTTGAGATTAATCGGGATTGTTATTTGTGATTTTTTGTTGAGACGAATCAGAATTGTTAGTTGTGAGATACTCAAGAGCTCAAATTGATATGGAATTTCTTTGTAATGGATATGGGTTAGTAGGTGTGAATAGTGTGAGATTGTGTGTTTTCAGAGTTTCAATAGGAAAAGAAGGAACTGAGCTAGCCTGTTTTAATTTTATTCCTTCGAAGACATGAATAAAAGATTTGTGTTCATGAATTCATGCTTCCTGTATGTGTATTGTTGAATTATGTATATCCATCACTAGATAGAGTGGAAATGGATTTCATTTGTAGAAAATCAAGCACATGTTCATAATTTAATTCTACGTATTTTGTGAGAAATAGTTGTTCATAAATATACGATTGTGATTCAATCTAGGAGACAAGCTCCATCAGATTGAGGAATCTCATTAATAGTCTATCAGACCTCGAAATAAGGATATCTACTATTTTAGAGATTCATATATGATATGACCATTCAAAGTTCCACTTTGAATACTGTCGAACAAAAAAGATATGACCGTACATTCAAAATCATATCAACAACTAACGAACTTTCTCTCTAGTAATCTAGTCATGGTTTAAAGCCTGTGAAATTTGCAAATGGAATAAGCCTATGGATCAGGTTCTTGGTCATGTGAGGAAAATAAATGTCTTAACATCTAATTGATTGAGCCTAGAATTAGTTGGGCACGTGATTCGATCCAAGGTCGCAAAGTTGAGAATCGCCAACAGGGTAAAGTTTGAATACTCAACTTTGTGTTTTTTTGGGAGTCATAAGTGATAAATTGTGAAGTAAAGAGAAATGAAAAGAGAAAGAATAGAACAGTATATTGGAATGTATGAATAAGAGATTATAATGTAATGGGAGATGGTTGAGCTAAATATGCTCAAGCAAGACAAAAATAGAAAGTACAATTGTCCAGTACAGCTGGCAGTGTACAGTTAGACTGTTGAGGTTACATTATATTTAACACTCCCTCTTAAACTCAACAGTGACAATAATCAGCATTGACTATGCCTAAGTGTTGTCTCTAAAAATCAAAAACTAAATTTCCTAGTGGATTTGTAAAGATATCAACAAGTTGATCTCGAGAACCACAAAATTGTAGTGCAATATCCCCATTATTGACTAGCTCGAGTATGAAATGAAAACGAGTGTCAATGTGTTTTCTTTTCTTGTGAAACACATGATTCTTGGATAATGCAATTGTTGTTGTATTGTCACAAAAAATAGGAGTTGGATCATTTTCTTTATGTGACATGTCTGTCAATATTCATCTCAGCCACACAGCTTGACATGAAGCTGAGGTAGCAGCTACATACTCTGCCTCTGCAGAAGATATGGATACAATTGGCTGCTTCTTTGATGCCCATGAAATCAGGTTCGTGCCCAGTTGAAAAATATATCTTGATGTGATTTTCTTGTCATCTAGGCTGCCTGCAAAGTCACTATCTGTGTAACTAGAGAGTTGATTACTATCAGATTTAGTGTACCATAAGCCAAAATTTAATGTTCCTGCTACATATCTCAAAATTCGTTTGGCCATTTTCCAGTGTGAATCTTTGGGGGATTCCATGAATCTGGAAACAAGGATGGATGCATACATAATGTCATCCCTAGTTGCTGTAAGATACAAAAAACTTCCTACAAAACTTTTGTATAAAGTAGAGTCCATTGTAGGACCTTCATCATTCTTGCTCAATTTTGTGCCTAATGGTATGGGGGTTTCTGCTGGATTGCATCCTTCCATGCGAAATCTTTTGATGATGTCTCCTGCATACTTTTGTTGACAAACAAAAATGCCTTTGGTTGATTGATGAACCTCAATCCCTAAAAAATATTTCATTATGCCAAGATCTGTCATCTCAAACTCAGATTGCATGGCATGTTTAAAATCTGTTAACTCAAGATTTCCTGTGTAGATCATGTCATCAACATATAAACATACAATTAGAATTTTATCATGTTGATCTGTTTTGGTATAAAGTGTTGGTTCATTTTGCCTTCTGCTGAAACCACTTTTGATCAGATAAGTGTCAGTTCTATTGTACCAAGCTCTTGGAGGTTGCTTTAAGCCATACAAGGCTTTCTTCAACCGATAGAGTTTGGTTGGGTGATTTTGGACTTCAAATCCAGGTGGTTGATCGACATAAAATTCTTCTTCTAAGAAACCATTCAAGAATGCTGACTTGACATCCATTTGGTATACTTTCCATTTGTGTTGTGTTGTTATGGCCAATAGAGTTCTGACAGTGTCTAATCTTGCTACTGGAGAAAAAGTTTCACCATAATCAGTACCTGGTTGTTGTGAGAATCCTTTGGCAACAAGTCTTGCCTTGTGTTTTTCAATATGCCCTTTTTCATTGAGTTTAGTTTTTTAAACCCACTTGACACCAATACTCTTCTTGTGTCTTGGAAAATCAACAAGATCCCATGTCTTATTCTTCTAAATGGAGTAAATTTCTTGGTTCATGGCTTGAACCCAATGTGGCTCCTTAGCTGCTTCCTTAAAGGATGTAGGTTGACATGACATTAAAGCAAAAAGATTGTGTTGCTCAAAGTCATCCAACTATTGATGGATTTCTCTCAAACTTCGAGTTCTCTGATTCTATGGTTCAGAGAATGATTCTCTGCTGGAAGTTGAGTTATCCTGAGAATGTTCAGGTTGTCTTTGTACTTGCAATCTTGGAAGAATATTTTGAGGTACTTGCTATTCTGAATTTTCTGTGTTTTCAGAACTTGGCAGAAATGGATTTTGACTGTCCACTTGCTGATTTTCTGAATCATTCCAGAATTGATTTTCCAGAAATTGTACATCTCTACTGAGAATTAATTTCTTGGTGATGGGATTGTAAATCCTATAAGCTTTGGATGTTTCACTATAGCCAGTGAAAATACATTTTTCACTTCTGTCATCAAGTTTCTTCCTTAATTTGGAAGGTATGTGAGCATATGCTATGCATACAAATGTCCTTAGATGTGCAACATTGAGCTTTTTCCCACTCCATGCTTCTTGTGGGACTTTTAGCTTTAGAATGGTGGTTGGTGATCTATTCAATAGATAAACTGAGCATGCTACTGCTTCAGCCCAAAAAATGTTTGACAAACATTTCTCTTTGAGAAGTGTTCTTTCCATGTTCATTATTGTCTGATTTTTCCTTTCAGCCACTCCATTCATCTATGGAGTATACCTGGCTATTGTTTGCATGATAATGCCTTGATATTTGTAGAAATTTGCAAATTCTCTGGAGTTGTATTCTCCTCCTCCATCTGACCTAAGTGCTTTGATGTATTTTCCACTCTTCTTTTCATCTTCTGCCTTGAATTCTTTGAATTTTTCAAATGTTTTAGACTTGTGTCTGAGAAAATAGATCCATATTTTCCTGCTAAAATCATCAATAAACGTTAGAAATTAAAAACTACCACTTATTGACTCTGTTTTCATTGGTCCACATAGGTCAATGTGAACAAGTTCAAGATGTTGTTTGGCTTGATTGGAAGACTGTGGAAAACTGGTTCTCTTGTGTTTTCCAAGTATGCAAGACTCACATGGGAGAATTTTCCCTTTAAAGATAGGTAGACCTTTGACCATGAAGTTTTTATGAATAAGACTTAGACTCTGAAATGGTAGATGTCCAAATCTTGTATGCCAAACCATAGTTTCATTCAGGGTTTATGCACTCTGTGCATATGGTTGACTCGGATTTGTAGTTCTGAGGGTAAGAGGAAACATCCTATTGGCAGTCATATGGATTTCAGAAATTAATTTTCTACTTGGGATTTTGTCATATATGTTACAAGATGTTCCCTCAAAAAGTACCTTGTATCCATGTTCAATAAGCTGTCCTACACTTAGCAAATTATGTTTTAAATCTGGAACATGATAGACATTGTTTATGTCTTTCTTTACATTATGTTTAGTAAGAATAGGAACAGTTCCTTTTCCTTGAACCTTGACTAAGTAATCATTTCCAGGTGTAATATCAGATGAGATTGAAGAATCAAAGCATGAAAGTAATTCTTTGTTACCTGTCATGTGATTACTGCATCCACTGTCCAACAACCAGAGATCTTTAGGTTGATGTTCAGTCTTGTGGCATGAGAGAAACATACCTCCTAAGTTTTCTCCCATGTGATTTGACACATGTGCTCTCCCCGAGAGATGATCTTCTTGCTTCTTCCTGCATTCAGATTCATAGTGCCCATACCTTTTGTAGTAATAGCATTATATGCTTGTTTTGTCATCTGATCTTCTCTCTCTACCTCTTTGAGGCTAGAAATTTTGATGTTGATTTTGTTGTTGATGTCTTTGACCTTGGAAATTTTGATTCAGATATTGTTGTCTATTGCCTCCACTGAAGTGAGAGTTACTTTGATTGCTCCCTCTTCCTTGGTGACCTCTGCTTCTTCCTCTACCTCTCCCTTTGCTGAAGGATAATTGAGTTTTGAAAGCATTGGAGATTGACTCATCTGTAATATGCAGTTTGGTCTCATGTGTCACCAGAGAACAAATTAATTCATCTGTTGAAAATCTTGACAGATCCTTGGATTCAAGGATTGTTATTACAACCATTTCAAATTTCTTGGGTAGACTTCTGAGAGTTTTCTCAACAATTCGTTGATCAGTGATGGTTTCACCAATCAGTCTAATCTGGTTCACAATTCCCATGACTCTGGTCATGAACTGATCTACATTTTTGAAATCTGTCATCCTTAGAGTCTTGAATTATGTCCAAAAGGTCTGCAGTTTAACTGTTTTGACCCTGTCATTTCCTTGGTAAGAAGATTTGAGGATGTCCCAGGCCTGTTTTTAAGTACCAGCACCTGTGATTTTCGAGAAAATCGAATCATCCACAGAGTTTTGAATCCAGAATTTTGCTTTATTTTCTTTGTTCCTCAGTGTTTCCTGAGCAATTCTCTGTGCATTTGTCATGGCAGTGAGGGCGACTGGATCCAGTTCCACATATCCAAGATCCATTGGTTCCCAAAACTCTTATGATTGCAAGAAGGATCTCATCCGAAGAGACCAGAACTCGTAATTATTTCCCAGTAGAATCGGACCCTGAGTTGGTCCTAAGTTGCTAGATGATGCCATAAAAAAAAATTTGGAGAAAAAAAACAAAGGGAAATTTTGGATTTACCTCCGATCGTCGATTTGTCGATTTGCTGATAGCCGAAGGGAGCTTATTGGGCTTGAATTTTCCTTTAGTCTCCTTGCAATGTGACCACAAGCCTTACTGTTAAAGCGCTACGGGATTTTCCATCTCTTTGACTTTCAAATCGCCGAAATGCGAAAAATTGCCTTTGGACAATTCAACGGTCCAGATCTTGTGTGATCTGAATGTCCAGATCTTATCGGGATATCACGAATCGAGGTTTTGCGAGTTTTGATGACGAGTTCTTTTGAATCCTCGATTCCCCGATCTCCGATTTACCGATGGCGCTGTCCTTTCGCGACTTTTCCCGATTGCTTCACTCGGTGCCATGCGTCCTCCTATGATGGATGGACCTGATCCCTTCTCGCGAAATAGAGACTTCAAATTCATTGGATGTCTTGTCGTTAGGATCCACGATTTTTTGAATCCCGTAATGCCGATGGAATTGATTCCTGCCACACGTCCCAATAGATGGACGACTCAAATCTTTGTTGGGGATTTCACTGTAGAGATTCCCGATCCCACGATTTTGATGAGATGACGTCAGCTGGGTCCCAAAACAGAGCTTTCCTCCTGTCAGGATTTCAGACTTCGGAGTTCTGAAGTGCTCGTGCTTCTTGTCCTCAGGATTTGTGAAACGTCGAATCCTGATGTGCCGATGGGCTCTCTCGATATAGCCCACGTGTCTCCTCAAAATGGACGGCTCCAATCATTTATGGGGTTTTCACCATAAAGAAACCCGATCACTTGTTCTCAGGATTCGCGATTTGCCGAATCTCGATGCGCCGTTGGCCCTTTCCTTTTCGGGAGTTTTCCTGAGTCCTCGGATTTACGCCACACATCCTTGAAAGATGAACGGTCTTGATTCAACCTCGGGATATCACAACTTGCGATGCTCCGTTGACACAACTTCTCTGTCAACTTGAAACCCCAAATGTTGAAACGTCATGGGTTTCCTCAATGTCCGCCACGTGTCCAAACAAATGGAAAGCTGAGATCTAATCGCTATTTCAGGAATCATGATTTTGCGAGTTTCGAACTCTTGTTGCGACGGTCTTTCAAAACTGCGAACTCCGAAATGTAGATGGAGTGATGGCTTGGATCTGCTGCCACCTTTCCTCTAATATGGATGGCTCATAAGTCCTCTCGTGATTTTGCGATATCATGTATTAGATCTTTTGGAGTGCAATTGCCTTTGTGCGTCCAACTCTCGATTACCGATTTTGCGATGGAATAGGATCTCGCCATGTGTCTCTTGATGGACGATCCACATGATGTCAGGATTTCGCAACTTCACAAGTCGAAATCTCTCCTGTGCACTCTAGAGGACTAAACCTCGTGCACTTTCTCTCTGATCCTACGACTGTCGGGTCTCAGCGCAAGATCTAACGGCTGAAACGCTTTCGCCTTTTCCGCACTCTCCTCGTCCCTTTTGAACTAGTTTCCTGCTTCAGATACATTCTGAGGATGAATCTTACAGCCTCAATGACTTTTCTTTGCACCTGAGATGTGTTGTTTACTCCTGTGGAAGAAAGATTCGTGAATCTTTCAAAGATTTGAAAGAATTTCATGAGTTCTTCGTTCTCTGCTACAATCTTTGACAGATTTGAGTGAATTTCAAAAAATTTAAACAATGTCGCCTTCTGCAGCAATCTTTGACGATTTTGAACATTTTCTTCGAGTTCTTTAAACGATCTTCCATTCTGCAGCTCTTCTTTGTCAATCTTTGACGATTCTTTGAAAAAACGTGTGCAAGAATCTTTAAAGTTTCTTCTTTCTCGGTCTCTGCTTCCTCGTGAAAGTTTCCTGCGAGGATCTTTCGAGAGTATGACAGACTGCTCTCCAACCCTTGTGAAAGAGACTGTGTCACGTGCTCTCAATATCCGTGAAGCTCTGTGCTGTGAGGATCGAGTTTCTCTCCAAACCGTGTGAAGAGGCTTACTGCTGAAGCTTTGATACCATGATAAATTGTGAAGTAAAGAGAAATGCAGAGAGAAAGAATAGAACAATATATTGGAATGTATGAAGAAGAGATTATAATGTAATGGGAGATGGTTGAGCTAAATATGCTCAAGCAAGACAAAAATAGAAAGTACAACTTACCAGTACAGTTGGTAGTGTATAGTGAGACTGTTGAGGTTACATTATATTTAACAATAAGGATATCAACATATTACATTTTTTTGGCCCACAACCATACATCATACTTACGATATACATCTCTAGTTTCGAGATTAAAAGAGAGGATGTTGCACAATTCTATATTCTTCCATTTTCTATTCAATTGGATATTCTTCATTTACATTGTAAAAGCACCGAGTACTAATCTCATATTTAATTTCAAATTTCTAACCATTGGCCTACCTTACAACATTGTCAAATTTTATTTCATTGATACCTTTCCCGATAAACATATTGAAAAAATATTAAATGTACTCTCTAAAAAATGTATCCCTTTTTGATAAATGATTACACAACACCACTTAATAAACAATAAGTAATTTTTTTTTTTTATCAACCATATTTTTCCATATTCTTATCTTTTCTTTGTATTTATCAACCCTATATATTTGAGGGTTTCCACCATAATGAAACGTGACCTTTCAATATTTTTGTTACAATATAAACTTACTTTATCCTCTATTTTTTAAAATTCAAAGTGCTTCCCAATTTGACTATTAAATCAATTAGATCCCCGATATTAGGACTACATTCATGATTTTGAAATTTTAATATTAAATCAATTACATCCCCGATATTAGGACTACATTCATGATTTCAAAATTTTAATTTTGGCGTTACCAACGTCATTTTCTTCTCTATTGTTTATTTATTTTATTTCTTGAAAATTGAGTCTTAGATTCTTCATTATAATCTCCTACTTATGTGGCTTCTAGTTTTCTTTCGAGGTCTTTAATTTCCTCATTTTTTTTCATTTTTTAATTTTATTTACAGTGTTATTGGTTTAACTTGTTTGAAAATTTTTCACTCTAATTCCTATTTACAGCTCACTTTATTAGAACATTCTAGCTCACTTTATTAGAACATTCTTATGCCATTCATATTATTTAGGAAAATCCAAAATCTAAAATTATTTTAACAAGGCAATTTCCTCATTTCTTTCACTTCTTGTATTTTATTTATAATACCATTGATTTAACTTATTTGGAAATTTTCACTCCACTTACCATTCACAACCCACTTCATTAAAACTTTCTTATACCATTTATACTTTTCCTACCAAAATCTAAAATTACCTTAACAAGGCCCAATGCAACCATAAAAGAAAGGAAATTATCCAATATAGGATGGTACCTTCATCACAATCTATACATCTTCTTATCATTTAAGTTATTTGCTCATTTTAGAAGAAGATGAACAATTGAATTCTCCAACTAATGGCATCAATTTGTATACTTCAATCTTGACTTCAAACCTTTCAAAGTCCATATGGAAGAATTAGTTGATGTGGATAAAGGATAAAAATTAACCATCTCTCATTTTGATATGGTTTCTATGTCATCTCTATCATGCCACATGTTCTTTGTTCACCCATCTGATTTTAGTATGATTCCTATGTCATCTCTATCATGCCACATGTTCTTTGTTCACCCATCTCAATGGCCATGCTCATTATCTCATAACTCCCTATGTAGTCGAGTCTTCATCATGAATGTTTCACATATGAGTTGGTGTCAATCCATAAATACCTTGCTCTAAAAAAATGCATTGTATTTCAATCGACCTAAGAGGGATCAACTTAGCTATGTCTTGGGTGAATTCAAGGAAACCCAAATTCCTCGAGAATATGCTACAATGTCCCATGAAATATTACTCCATCTATGATGTAGTATAGTTGGGCTCGAAAGTGGATCAACCCAATATAATTTTGTGTTAATTTCACGAAATCCTTGAATGTTTTACACTATAGTAAATAAGACACCACCACTTGTCTCATGTTAACATCATTTAAAAGGAACATAGATGATCATGAAACTATTGTTAAACTTGCAAACATAATAGTTTTGCAAACATCATTTAAAAGGAACATAGGTGATCATGAAACTATTGTTAAACTTGCAAACATAATAGTTTTGCAAACATAATTTATTAGAAAAAATATTATTAGATGGATGAATCATTACTTGGAAACAAAGAGTACTCCGACATTTCTTACATCATCTAAAAGGAAAATAAATGATCATGAATCTGTTGTTATACTTGCAAACATAATTTATTAGAAAAAGTATTATTAGATTGATGGATGATTACTTGGAAACCAAGAGTACTCCGACATTTCTTAAGGAGCACATTATTTTGAATTATTGCAACTTTCCTTTAATTATTAAAGGAAAAATTAATTGAAAAATTTAAGTTTTATAGAAATAATATGAAATCCAATTTCTAACTAAAATATTTTCTTATCTTTTAATAACTATAATGTATAAGGATATTCAATTTAGCATATCAACAAATATTTTTAATCATATTTAGTGAAATACCTTTTAATAACTATACTATATTCAATTTAGCATATAACGGTATTCAATTTAGCATATTAATTTTATTGGTTTATTATAAGATGGATTTGGGTGTTTAAGTAGGAATAATTTGTCAATATAGAAATTGTTTTTTTTTATCAATATAAAGTAAGTGTAAGAAAATATAAAGTGTAAGTGTTAACTAAACAATTGGATTTAGTTTAGGTGGTTAAGAGGAATGATTATTACTGATAGAAATGTAGACCAATTAACAAGTATTATGAAATGTTCAAAGTAAGTCTCAAGTTCAATTCTTACTGTGATTATTATCCTTTAAAATTAAATTCCTTCAAATAAGAAAAGAATATCATATAAATCATTTAATAAAATATACTTTTGTTCATAATATTTTATTATTATTATCTATATATTATATGTAACAATTTTATATTTTATATTAAAAAGAAACTAAAATTATATATAAAATTAAAATCTATACTTTATTTATTTAATAATATATCATTTTTTAAAACAATATATGTCAATTCGAGAGAAAAATTATGTATATCCTTTTATTGAACATAAAAACAAACATTTTAAATAAAATTATTAACCTTTTCATTATGATGAAATTCTATTCAATACACTGTACATTTACTAAATAAGATTATTTTTATTAAAATATAGAGAAAAATTATGTATATCCTTTTATTGAACATAAAAACAAACATTTTAAATAAAATTATTAACCTTTTCATTATGATGAAATTCTATTCAATACACAGTACATTTACTAAATAAGATTATTTTTATTAAAATATATCAATAAGAGAGAAAGCCCCTCATAAGTTTAGTTTAAATCTTTTATTTTTATTTTTGTAGTTTTTAGATGATTTTTTTTTGTTTGATTTTGTCAAAAATTGACAAAGGAATAGTTGGATTTGCATATTTGAGTGATTAAGTTTGTATAATTTAAGTGTTTTAAAGGTTTTTTACCAGGCTAAATCCATTTATACATTCAGAAATACAATTTAAACAACAGAAAATAATAATTTTATCCAAATTTATATCACCTGTTTCCAACCAAAAAAAACTCAATTCCAACCAAAAACAAACCAAAAATATAACGTTTAGAAAACGCCTAATTAAAATGTAAAAGATGGGTTACGACCGTTGGTGCGTGTGTGACCGTTACCAACGGTGCGAATAAGGACTCATCTCCTTCGCCTCGCTTTATATATAATTATTATTGAATGCGTCTCTACACGGAGGAAGTACGACTGCTCTGATTGAAATTAGCATCCACTTCGTACTTCCTACTGTCTCCCTCAAGCACTCAAAGTGCAAAAGTACCCAGATACTCCCATCCGTCGGTATGAATTCATTCCGTTCCTTGAATATTGTTTTATTAACCTGCATTTTACAATTTCTCGATTTCCTTACATTGAATTCCAGTTAAATTTTTTGGTTTTAGATTGCAATGTATGGCAATAAATCCTCCCTGGTGAACGAGAGTGGCTCAATCGATTCTCAGTATAATACTCCGGCCGGTAGTCTTCAAAGCATCATTGGTTCTCAGTATAATAATCCGCCCAGTAGTCTCCAAAGCATCGCTGGTTCTCAGTATAATACTCCGCCCAGTAGTCTCCAAAGCATCACTGGTTCTCACTATAATACTCCGCCCAGTAGTCTCCAAAGCATCACTGGTTCTCACTATAATACTCCGCCCAGTAGTCTCCAAAGCATCACTGGTTCTCACTATAATACTCCCCCCAGTAGTCTCCAAAGCATCACTGGTTCTCACTATAATACTCCGCCCAGTAGTCTCCAAAGCATCACTGGTTCTCACTATCATACTCCGCCCAGTAGTCTCCAAAGCATCACTGGTTCTCAGTATAATACTCCGCCCAGTAATCTTCAAAGCATCAGTGGTTCTCAGTATAATACTCCGGCCAGTAGTCTTCAAAGCATCATTAGTTCTGAGTATAATATTCCGGCCAGTAGTCTGTATAATATTCCGGTCAGCAGTCTTCAAAGCATCATTAATTCATCAACTCTATTATCAGAAGAATCCCCAATACAAGAGAGAGGGCGCAGTTTCAGCCCAACACAAGCCAGAGAACGCAGTCCCAGCCCAAAACGAACGAGAGAACGCAGTCCCAGCCCAACACAGGCGAGAGAACGCAGTCCCAGCCCAAATCCGGCGAGTGAACGCAGTCCCAGCCCAAAACCAGCGAGAGAACGCAGTCCCAGCCCAGATTCAGACAGAGAATGCAGTCCCAGCATGCAGAAAGAAAGTAATGATCCTTTTCTCTTTCAGATAGATCTATCGAAACCATTCAACTCTTTACAAATTTCTCATTGGACTGTTGGTATAGATTGAAAACATAATAAAAATAACAGATTTTAGTTATAAAAAAAATATTGAAGACAACAACTGAAGGTTTTTGAATCATATTTTTTCTTTATACTTTTTGCTAAATTTAAAAAGGTCAAATAAGTTGATCCATATGGATACCTAATTGATTCTTATTATATGTGGTGTAGGGTATAATATGTTTTATTATTATATATAAAACTAGATACTGTTTTCAATCCATGATTGATCTTACTGAAATTATTTATCGGTGGTTTGTAATTTTGATTTCAACATATTATTATATCCAATTGGTTTGTAATTTTGATTTTAACATATTGTTATATTCAAAAAGTTAGTTTTAGGTCGAGCTCGTGATTAAAAATGGAGTGGGTTAATTTGGGAGCAATCTTTCCTTTCTAATTATTTTTCTGGTTTGTTTTTTTGAATATTTTGATTGTTTTAATATAGAGCAAAACCCTAGAATAAGATTTTGAAATGCATGGAACTTTGATCCATATCAAACTCAAGCTACCCTTGAAAATCTGACTTAATTCAAACCCATTTTCTTAACTAAAAAGAAAGAAGATTACAATTTAACCTCTTACCTAAAACGAACTTATTCATAACTGATTTTGGTTATCACCTTATTTTGAATTGCCATGTTGTGTTTGCAGTGAATGTGCTGGCTAAACATGGACTATTACGGAATCGATTTATTGCTTTTGCAATCTTTATGCTCAAGTTTTTGGAAACGACTGTCAAGGCCACGAACTTTAAGAAGGGTATTGTTCCTGATTGATTAATTGTTATTATTGTTTATTTAAATATTTAAAAAATGTTTGAGATAATTGAAGCGATTGTTATATTCATGGTGAAACACAAAGGAAAGAAAATAATAAGGGATTTGAAGAAATTCGTTAGAGGGGTGACAAATTTTGCTCTGGCGGTTGGAGGGATTGCCACGGCGGCAATGGGACATAGAAATGGTACTGTTCTTAAATATTTTTCCATTTTAATAACTAGTAGGGTTTGTTTTAGATGAACGAAATATTTTTGCATTTAAATAGTTGAGCCTGATTGATTTTTTTTATTGTGAAACATTTTAGTGGGGGAGATGAAGCCAACCAACCTGAAACAGTTCGATCAGGAAACAATTTTTGAGAGGGAGACGAAGCCAAGCAACCTGAAACAGTTCGATCAGGAAACAATTTTTGAGAGGGAGACGAAGCCAAGCAACCTGAAACAGTTTGATCAAGAAACAATTTTTGAGAGGGAGATGAAGCCAACCAACCTGGACCAGATCGATCGAAGGTTTTGGTCTTAATTATTTTTTAAGTAACGATGAAAAAAATTGTCCTGCTGTTAATAAGCTGTTGAATGATTCTTATGTTGAATTTATTGCAGGTGTGCTGAATGTTCAGGGCATATTACAGATGCTGACAAAGCCTTACCATTTGAACTTCCATTTTGTGGACCTATCCATTGTGGTTGTTTATACAAATTCTCGATTTAGGTGAGAGTTAATGTTTTTAATTATATTTTATCAAAATTATTTAATTTTGTTGAAGTTTAGAACTAAATCGTTTTTCTGAGTGTGGACATGCAATGTTTGTGTGTAGAGTAAGCTCAATACACTATGTGAAGACCCGCTAGTGAAGATATTGAGTAAAAAAAATTGACTTAAATTATATGCTATGGATGTATATTCATGTTCAAAATATTTTTTTTTGTTGATTAACAATGGTATTTTGGAGAATGTACAACTTGAACTGGAAAGTTGAATTTGAGATTGGAGTCTTTCACAATTTATTTTAATAATATAATAATTATTATTTTATTATTATTTATTTTTATTTTATTTTTTTTATATGTTTGAAATAAATTAAAAAAAAGAGTGATATTTTTAGTTCTTCATTTAATGAATTGATAAAAAAAGCATACTATAGAGTGATTAAAATTAGTTAGTAGTATCACAAAGATAAAAAAATATTCTATAGAGTGATTGGAAATTATCTAGTAGTTTCACAAATCAAAATTGGCTCAAATGTTAATATGTAAATTTATATATCCGTCTTTAAAGACAAAGTGACAGTCTTCTCACCTCATAATCTTCACATTGTATAAATGGTCTCTTTATATAACCTTAGGTGACCATAACTACTAAACCTTGATTATGTAATAAAATTACATCATATCCATAACCACCTCCACAATATCTCAACTCAATTCATGATCACATTGTATAAATTGTCTCTTTATATAACCTTAGGTGACCATAACTATTAAGTCTTTATTATGTAATTATATCACATCATATCCATAACCACGTCCA
>ML781897.1:32014-42923 GCA_009831015.1 Picea engelmannii | reverse complement strand
ATAATTGAAGCGATTGTTATATTCATGGTGAAACACAAAGGAAAGAAAATAATAAGGGATTTGAAGAAATTCGTTAGAGGGGTGACAAATTTTGCTCTGGCGGTTGGAGGGATTGCCACGGCGGCAATGGGACATAGAAATGGTACTGTTCTTAAATATTTTTCCATTTTAATAACTAGTAGGGTTTGTTTTAGATGAACGAAATATTTTTGCATTTAAATAGTTGAGCCTGATTGATTTTTTTTATTGTGAAACATTTTAGTGGGGGAGATGAAGCCAACCAACCTGAAACAGTTCGATCAGGAAACAATTTTTGAGAGGGAGACGAAGCCAAGCAACCTGAAACAGTTCGATCAGGAAACAATTTTTGAGAGGGAGACGAAGCCAAGCAACCTGAAACAGTTTGATCAAGAAACAATTTTTGAGAGGGAGATGAAGCCAACCAACCTGGACCAGATCGATCGAAGGTTTTGGTCTTAATTATTTTTTAAGTAACGATGAAAAAAATTGTCCTGCTGTTAATAAGCTGTTGAATGATTCTTATGTTGAATTTATTGCAGGTGTGCTGAATGTTCAGGGCATATTACAGATGCTGACAAAGCCTTACCATTTGAACTTCCATTTTGTGGACCTATCCATTGTGGTTGTTTATACAAATTCTCGATTTAGGTGAGAGTTAATGTTTTTAATTATATTTTATCAAAATTATTTAATTTTGTTGAAGTTTAGAACTAAATCGTTTTTCTGAGTGTGGACATGCAATGTTTGTGTGTAGAGTAAGCTCAATACACTATGTGAAGACCCGCTAGTGAAGATATTGAGTAAAAAAAATTGACTTAAATTATATGCTATGGATGTATATTCATGTTCAAAATATTTTTTTTTGTTGATTAACAATGGTATTTTGGAGAATGTACAACTTGAACTGGAAAGTTGAATTTGAGATTGGAGTCTTTCACAATTTATTTTAATAATATAATAATTATTATTTTATTATTATTTATTTTTATTTTATTTTTTTTATATGTTTGAAATAAATTAAAAAAAAGAGTGATATTTTTAGTTCTTCATTTAATGAATTGATAAAAAAAGCATACTATAGAGTGATTAAAATTAGTTAGTAGTATCACAAAGATAAAAAAATATTCTATAGAGTGATTGGAAATTATCTAGTAGTTTCACAAATCAAAATTGGCTCAAATGTTAATATGTAAATTTATATATCCGTCTTTAAAGACAAAGTGACAGTCTTCTCACCTCATAATCTTCACATTGTATAAATGGTCTCTTTATATAACCTTAGGTGACCATAACTACTAAACCTTGATTATGTAATAAAATTACATCATATCCATAACCACCTCCACAATATCTCAACTCAATTCATGATCACATTGTATAAATTGTCTCTTTATATAACCTTAGGTGACCATAACTATTAAGTCTTTATTATGTAATTATATCACATCATATCCATAACCACGTCCATAATATCTCAACTCAATTCATGAAATCATCATCTCACTTATATGTAGACATTAATCTTGGTCTCATTTTTCATTTCCTTTTTTTGTACTTTTTATCTTCATCTTCTATCTTCAAATCGTTGTCGGTCACTCGTACATTGGCTCAATAACAATTCTTCATACATGTGCCTGTTACTCCCCCCACATCAGTTTCAATCATCATCTTGGGTATGCTTTGGTTGATCTGGATTTATGAGCTGAATGAAATGGAACACATAGATCTATAGCAGGGTAAGTTTGTAGATCAAATTCTCAAGGTCATAACTTTTCCATACGATATTTATTTAAGTGCACGATAGTTTGTTGCAAAGGTCTATATGAGGACTACACACAACGATCTCCATTGTGTTCATTTCCCCCATCAAATGAAGGAAATTTTGTTGAATTTGGCCTCGGTTGAGGCACTTGCCTTGGTGTAGGAGCTACCCCACTTTGAAAGCCCAATAAATTTGAAGCTACTATTGGCGATCAATGGATTTATATTCCATGCAATTAGGGTTTATCTCTAGCGGTGTCGACTTTTCTACTATCTCTGAGGGTGGAAAGTATCGTCGAAGGATATCTGCATTAAACATAAGCTAAGGAAGAGGGGAATGTTGACCTTCTACAAAAGCAACCAAACTTTATCTCCTACCTTCTTGTGTGATGCCCAGTGTTGATCATGGCATTGCTTGTACTTGGCATTGGACTTCTTTAAAATATCTTGAACTTGTTGGTGGATGTGATAGATTTGTTCATTGAACCGGGTGGATTTTTTTGTTTCAGTTTGTGCATGGGATGATTACATGCATGTGTGCATGCAAGGGGTGGTGCAACATCCATGGGACCCAATGGTATAAATATGAACCCCACTTGAAAGGGGATGTGGTTGGTTGAGTTATGTATATATTTGTTTTAATTATGCTGAACATAGGAAATACTCTCTTCCCATGTGCACATATGCTTGAAATTGTAAATGCATAAGATATGCATGATCATCTTGTTGATGAACTTAGTTTGGCCATCTGTTTGGGGGTGGTAGGTCATGGATTTGGTGAGCTTGGAGTCCCATCATTACTAGAGCCTCGACCATAATGTGTTGATGAATTGAATGTCTTGATCGGATATGATGTTTTGTGGTATCCTAAATTGTACCCACACTCTCCTTCGAAGAAGAGATTGGTAGTGGCCTCTGTTATGATGCTCTTCCCTTCTTGGTGAAAGTAAGGCTTGATTTGTAGTCCATTGAGATGGATTTTGAGGGCTTGTCAAGAGTAGAAAAAGGGGTGTACATGCCTTGTTTCTTAATGGTCAATTTGGTAATGGTGTCGACATGCAGCCCTTGATATACTTGTTGACATCATGTAGGAGTTTTGGCCAATATAAATGTTGCTTCAACACTACCATTTTATTTTATACGTTGAAGTTTCCTACCACCCAAATGAAGTGATCTTCCCAAATAAACTTCGATCACTCGCTTGATGGAACACAAAGATGGCCTAGATGGCACAAAAATCCATCATGTAGATGAAAATCAGTCAAGATTGTGTTTATGCCAGCATCCATTAGGTAGTGGTGAAGTCAGGATCTCTCTTGCAGAGTTAGGGCCATCCAAATATCTCATGTTTTTCAGTGTGTAGCATCATGGTTAGTGTGGCAATTGGAGGTTAGTGGAGGCAATCAATGATGTGGTTTTTTCTCCCTTTCTTATACTTGATGTTGATATGGAACTGCTGCAAGTATGTGGACCAATTATGATGGTAGTCATTCTACAATTTTCCTTGTGTCTACATGAATTAAATAAGCTTATGATCAGTGTGGATACTTGTCTCATTCCTAAGAATGTAATGCCTCCATTAGCAGTAGGCTTATATAATGGCGTAAATTTATTTGTCGCAAGTGGGGTACTTATGGACAATATTTGATAGCGTCTCAATATGATAGGCCATCGGATGTGCATGTGAGTGAGAAATGTGCCCATGTCATAGTCTGAATCATCTATCTCAATTTAAAGAGGTTGTTGCAGGTTGCGTAATGAGAGCATCGGGTCCGAGAATAAGAACTACTTCAAATCATTGATTGATTTTTGTTGTGACTGGTGCCACACAATGTTTTTCTTGCGACTGCCCCTGGTCACTTGGCTAGGGGCCCATGAAATGTGGGAGAATCTCAAAATGAACTTGTGATAGAAATTGGCAAGGCCTAAGAAGCTTTGAAGCTCAATGAGTGTGGTCCTGGTTGGCCAATCACGGATGACCTATATCTTGGTTGTATCGACATGAAATCCGTGATCATAAAAAATATATCCTAGGTTTTGGACCCTAAAGGAGCATTTTTCCAAATTTGCATATAGCTTGTGTTGCCACAGAGTGTGAAGAAACTGTTGAATGTGCTGCAAGTGTTCCAAAAAATTATTATTGAAGATGATTATGTCATCCAAATAGACCACCACAAAAGAATTTGTGAAATGTCGGAAGATATCATCCATCATCCTCATGAACATTGTTGGGGAATTTTTCAAGCCAGAGAACATGAATAGCCATTCAGAAAACCTTCTTTGAAATTGAAGGAAGTCTTCCATAGATCGGTCTACTTTATTGGGACCTAGTGGTAGGAAAAATTCAGATCAATCTTAATGAAGTATTTGTCCCCCTTGAGTTGGTTCTTGACTGTGATCTTATTTATGGCCCGGTAACCAATGCAGATTCACTAGGACCCATCTTGGTTTTGCAGAAGCAAAATTGGGCTTCCATAAGGTGATGAGCTTGGGTGGATGTGCCCCTTTCCAAGTATCTCTTCGATCTAGCGCTTGATTTCCACATTTTCTGACAGAGTGTGGTGATAGACTCGCCCATTTGGTAGTGGTGCATTGGGGCTCAGATTGATTGAGTAGGTTCCCCAATGGGTTAGGAGAAGATGTTATTTTACTCTTCCACGACCTTAACTGCTTGTTTCTGCTAGGTTGAGAGACTTGTCATGGAGGCCATGGATGTGGAGCAACCTTCCACTCACTTTGAGTGTAAATCACATGAAGAAGACAAACTTCCTGTTATGAGAGATGGACTTCCTACATTACTTGAAAGAGATCAAGGAAATGGTGGTATATGGGACTACCTTGGGTATCCTATAGAATTTCTATTCCAAAGTAATAATAACACTACGAGGCATAGAGTCATATAAATAATGAAATTTCCATAAATAAGGTTGTCCCAAAAGTCACAAGATTTATGGGGGGMAACATCACACAATTCCTCATCTTTGAAGGGCTTGATTTCGTAGTTCARGAAGAACTGTTGGTTGACACRGAGATCTCTCCCTTAGCATAGCCATTCGATGGTGTATGAATGTGAGTGTGGTGTTGTCTCTCCCTTAGCATAGCCATTCGATGGTGTATGAATGTGAGTGTGGTGTTGTCAGAAGAGACAACCACTTGATTACCTCTAMTAAGATGAGGTTATTTTAGCTACTGCTATCAACTATGAAGTGCAATGGAGTACCCTTCACCSAAATATGTGAATGAAATATGCTCTCACCTTCCTCTAGTTCATTCGATTCATTTGGATTCACCTTGGTAGTGGTAGCAACACTGGCATGCAGGTCTGCATTAATGATTTGTCTCCCTTTTTTTGGTTCTGACTCATAGTTGGAGCCTACATCTAATTTATATTTTTTCACCTCCGCCACCAATGACTTATTTTAGCATCATACAATGGTGTTATTCAAAGGGATGTTATGGAACTCACACCATTTCCCAATTTCTTTCTTTGTCTTTCCATTATCCTTCTTCATTTTCATTTTGGACTGGTTTTCTCGAGGCTATCCATCCTTGCTCTTCCCTTTGTTATGTGGGTTGGGGTTGCCTTTTTCCTTCTTCTGTTGTGAGGTATTTGCAAACCCAAACTATCGCATCTTTTGTTTAATCTTCTAGCCCATTTTGACAGCATAACTATAGGTCATTCCCAAGGAAGAAATGTCCAAAAACTCAATTTATGTCTAGATGTATCTATGTAGACCATCGTGTTACTTGAGCACTAGATGTCTCTCATATTCTTTGATACCGAGCTTCGTGTGCAAGGTATGGATGACATTAGTGAACTTTGACATTGTTTGGTCCCTCTCCTTTTTCAATGTGGTTCATCTTGTATATAAGTTTTCATAACTTCCAACATGGTAGTATTGTTCCTTAATAGTAGCCTTGAAGGAACCCCATTGGGTGGAACTACAAATAAGTTATATCCCTTTGTTTCCTTTTTCTTACATAAAGTCTCCCAATAATATTTGATATGGGGGATGGCCTTGAGGAGTGAAAATGTAATATTTTATCTATCGAAACAGTTGTGGACAGAAAAATACCCTTCTAGAACGTTTAACCATTTTTCTACATCATCCTCATCTATTTTACCTTCAAATATAAGACTATAAAAATTGATTTGTACCTTGAAGGCGGTGACAGATCCACTTAAGGTAGATGTATTTCCTATTGGTAGTCATCTAAGGATTTGCGCAAAGTTATCCATCATCTCATTCCTTTTGTTGTGAGAGAAATTCCCTAAGCAATTATTTAAAGGGATCTCATACCCCATCATCTCTCTTTTATTCTCCCATGGGTGGTCATCGGGTTTGGTGAGGTCGATCCTACAAAGTCTCAACTAGTTCGAGTCCCAACTACTTATACACTGACCTCATTGGGGACATGCATAGATAAATAAATGAAGAGAAGACCACTATGATACCACTAATCCATATTTTTGAGCGGAACGAAATGAAACAGATATCTATGGAATTAACACAGATATACAAAGAACAATAACAAAGATATTGTTGAACTTAACTTCTATTAAATAAGAAATCTTCTAAAATTGTAAAATGCATAATGAAAAACAATCTTGCTTGAATGATGGTAACTAATATCTAAGAAGATATGTGGAAGCTATGAAAAATTGTATGTTCACATTAGAATGAGGCCTCTAGTCCTTTTTAGCACCAATAAGTAAATACAAAACCCTATACATCCAAAAACCTAACCCTAGGAGATGAAGTGCCAAAAGTCATGTGGGCCCCGATGGGGTAAGTTGGTACATCAACTTCTTAGGGTCGTAACTTTTGCATATGATCTTCGTTTTATGCACATGATAGCTCATTGGAAAGGTCTATATGAGGAATACACATTTTTCCATAACACTTTTACTTTGTCTGCAGTGTGACTATGAAGGGACCAAAAACAAAAAACGTTGTTTAGGGCCTCAAAATGGATCTAGTAGTTGAGGGCCTGAAAAGCTAGAAAATAATTGCTAAGATAAAAGTTGTATGTGAGCCAACTGGAAGAGGTGGGTGGCCATTGATATCCACCTAGATCATTATGTTACCCATACATCATGGGTTTTTGTGGATTACACTCAACCATTACAAAAATTGATTTTTGGCTTGTCATGAACCCTCCTCTATCATGACAAGTGGTTATTACTTTCCACAAAAAACACATTACATCAAGTGGTTTCTATATAACCATAAACCTTCATACAAATTATGGGGGTGCAATTGTCTCTTTACGGATTACATCAACATTGACTCAGATATGTACAACATGCATATTCACGGCTGACATTATCATTATTTCACTTAGGTACATACAATTTCAACTTTCATTTCAGTATAATCTAGCCCCTATAAAAATATAGGACTAATATCATTTTTGTGTCCATCATCAAAACAACATTTTCAAAGAGGATCTTCAAACTTATTAAGGATATCATTCTATATGCATCTAGAAAACACATGGTACTACTTATTTACCTTGCTTTCCTTCCTTCTACGTTATGTCTTCTTTGCTACTGCATTTTTTCATCATTTTTCATTATTTCTCTTCCATTCCCTCCTTGTATTTATTCATTATCTTTCTTTTTATTTTTGTTACATCACATTTCTATTTCATATACTTCTATCATGGAGTCATTCCTTTCTTCTTTGTTACTATATTCTTTCATCCTTTTTTCACTTTTTCTCTTCCATTGATTCATTCATTTACTTTCTTCACTGCATTTTTTCCTTCTTTTGTTACTTAATATTTATCTTTATATTTATCTTTCATTGGCTTCTGTCATGGAGTCATCATCTTCACTAGTATTCTTTTTGTTGTCATATTTTGTTGTTATGGAGTCAACATCTTATTCTCTTCTTCATATTCTTCCTCCATACTTCTCTCTTTGAATCTTCATACAAAATTTCTTGTAAGATGGAGTCTCCACCCAAAAATAGACATGTAATCTTTTGGAATTACATGCTTACAAATTTATTTATTTTGGGTTGCGCAAAAAACCTACAAGAAACCTATGAACCTGGTTTGGAAAATTGATTTGACGCACCATTGACATGGCTTAAAATTCATGATTATTAGGCATGTTCCTCCATCATCTTTTGTTCATCCCAAGATCTCCATCCTCATCATCTACAATATCCTTAACCAATTTTGTTGGTGTTGAAATATTATTGGTTACTTCTACTGTTGCCTTGCACATATAGAAATTCTTCTTAACTCAGAGGACAAAACAAACAATATGACAAACATGATAAATTCTACAATCATTCCTATTGAAATTTATCAAGGACAGAAAGACATAGCTGAATAGAGATCCCCATCGTTGTTTCCATTTTTTTTGTTGGTGTGACTTGACCTTCTCATAAATATAACCATCATCACCTCCTTGGAATCATAAATCATTCCATTGGAAAAAATCAAAACAAATGGAGCATTAAATATTGAAATCTGATTGCAAGTAGACATACTTTTTGAACCATAAAAACTATTATGAATCATTGTAGTCATATCCAAACAATGATATCATATGTTTACAAACAACAATAGGAGAACCAGTTAAATGTGGCTCATATAGTCTCCCAACTGTGTATCTTTTTACCAAGGTGAAGAAGAGGAGAAAATCCCAAGATCGTTCCACTGTGTGCAACTCTACCCATATATGCTTCATTTTTTTTCATTTCCTTTGTTATCTTTGTCTCCTCTCTAGGACTTTTGCAAAAACATAAAACAATTATTATTATCATCGAAAAATTTATCACATCAATATAGAGAATGGCTAAAGAAAATATCATCACAACACAACAATCAACATTATTCAATCATTTATAGAATCCATTTAGGAAGATAAACAAGATATACAAAAATCCCATGAATTTATATACTGTTATCCCATTTTTGTGGATAGCTAAGGATATTATGTCTCGAGGCCATCAAGTTCCAGATATGGAGTGTCGAGAGACTACATGACCAACAATACCCTTTTTCATATAGGTAAACCCCTCTCACCACCACAGATGGTCACAGATTTCCATATGGCATCCACCACATCAGTTGGCTTCTGGAAGGCAGTTGTTCTTGCTCCATGAGGTACAAGTCAGTATTATCATGAGCATCATTTCAATATTTAAGCCAGTTGAGTATGTTGTATTTTATATTTCATGATATATTCTTGGACATTATTCCTTTTTCCCTACTTCACCTTGGTGGTTGACATTGTTCCCTAGTAAGTGGTTTTCCTTAGGAATGAGTTTGCTACTAGGAAATCCCTTAATGAGCCATCATATTGTTCCTGAACATACTTACCACATTCCTTCATTATTCCCCTCCATTTATTTTAGGATGTATTGACCCAAGAAGGGGTTTTTCCTCATTATATGGGAAGAAGAGGCTGAAGGCCCATAGGGGTCAATGTTGGGTAAAAGATAAAGTCCTTTTAGAAACCTTCCAGATGCTTTTCCTAGGGATCACCCAAGAAAAAAGTGAAATGCTTATCTTCGAGTAAACGGGACCCACAATATAATAAATAGTGCTTAAAAGGTTATTTGAAGGTTAGGAGGTATCATCACGAACCGAACTATGATGTCCATGAATATCTAGTGGTATGACATTGTCATCATCTAGTCACCAAAATAGCAGAATCAATATTAGTTTCATGGCTGATAGAAAGAGGGTATCATCACGACCCAACCTTCTCATTTCCACTAGGTGTTTGTGGGTGACATTGCCATAATTTGGTCACCACGCCAAGGCAGTGACCTTCAATCTCTCCCTATTCTATATTGAAAGAAAATACAAAGAAATAAAGATAAAAGAAAATTGATGGGCTTGGAAAAATTGCATTGTAGATGAAGGTACCACAAATCCTCTACAAAGGCACTCATGATTGAGACACTATGACCCTATTCCCATTCCCATTCCCATGAATGAGACACTATGACCCTATTGTATGTCATGAGCCCTATTCCCATTGAGTCTTGACCCTAACCACTTGATCCACTTACATGGATTATAGAGGGATATCTTGGAAAATCTCATTGAACTAGGGTAATATCTACCCAATAGGACACCTTGTCAACCTTCCCATATTCAAGCTTGACGAGTCACATAGTGTCCTTAAACAATTAATTGTTTGATATAGTGATAGTTTATGCACATGCCTAGGTGGATTATTTATTGATTGGATTCACTTATCATGATGTTATGACTTGAGATCCTTGAGGGAGTGTTCATTTGTCTTTGTAGGACCTTGTTGGTGGAAAGTTTTTGGAGAACAAGCCTAGCTTGGGCTTCCATGGGGATACAAGCACATAGGTTGGATGTCCAGGGCCCGCATGTCAAATGAGAAAGATCAGACTTCAAAGGCCTTGATGATGACTTGGACGACATATCCTATCCCCCACATGCCAAAAATGTTTCCTAGGAGAGGCAAAACATCACTTCGATATGCATGATGTCACCTAGGGGGGTTATGGCGCTTCGTGATGAGGTGTCAACCATTGACAAATGAACATTTTGAGGAGAAGAGGGTCTTAACCATGATTAGATCATCTATATTCTTGACATGTGGCCTTTGTAGGCCTACCCATGCTTCTCCAACACAAAATACTTCTTCAAAGTCGCAAAATGTCCCCTTGAGGGGAGACGTCAATGTAAAACTTTAATTGAATTGTTTAAAGTGAAAATTTAATGTGTGAAACTTTAATTTGTGCAAAAGTGAAACATTAATTGAATTTTTTAATATTACTTTTTAAAAGGGGGATATATTATGGTTTCTGACCCCTAGTCTTGTGGTTTACCCCTTAAATTATGGAAAAGTCACCTTGGTGATATTTTGTATAAATAAGAGATCATAATATCTCATTTTAATATAACTCTCCCGCATTGTGATAATTATCGGTTTGAAATTTTCACTATATTTGGATGTATTTGTCTCTTGTGCACTTGTTTATGCTTGATGAATGGTTGATGGAGGAGTGAGGCGTGTTAGATTTTCAGCTCGGGAGGTACTCCACATGTTTTGTCTTGTGTGCGGATGTAACCTTATGTTTACACTACTAGGCACTTAACTTTGTAATGGGTTTTTTATAAA
>ML781897.1:16573-26722 GCA_009831015.1 Picea engelmannii | reverse complement strand
GTTCAAGAAGCTTCAAAATGAACAAGAATTATTTACCATCAATGTCACAATACCAACATTTATCAGAAGCAAGGACTACTATGCATTAGCCAATCTTTGAATTGCTTGAAGAAACATTTATTGTTCAAAGTTATGACTATAACTCAAATGAATAATATAAGAAATAGGGTTAGCAGATCAATCTAAGATAGGTTTAGAGCGCGTTAGTATCTTTTCAAAGATATTGTATCTTTGAAGTTTTTGATCGAAGCATTCAAGCAAGAAGTCTTAGATCAATGCATTCATAGGGAAAATGGATTAAAAAATAGTGTCAATAATTGAAGGAACAATATGATAATAGTAGTGCCCAAGAGAAGAGGAATTTGATGGATGAAGCATTGGTAAGACAAGGCTTCAACCATCAAACCCTAAGGGAAAATGACTTACTAAGGTGTAGGAAACCCTAGGCCTTAGTATGTTTTCCTCCTTATTTAGCTCAATAACAAAGTAAAATTATCTAGGATGAAGAACAAATGTTAGGGTGTTGCAATGGCAATGCCCTAGCAATATCTCCAATAGGTAAATGACTCCTTGGCATAATCTAGTAGGTAAATGGTAATTAAGACTAGGACACCAACATGCGCTTATTTCCTAGGGTTTATTCCAACAAATTTCATTAAAAAAATGCAATTAAAACACCATAACCATTCATGTAAGGGAAGTATTGCACAAATTCACTTACATTCACCAAGTATTCATCAAGTCAAACCCTAGCTATAAACCATCCACCAAGAAAAATGCCAAAGATCACCAAAAAGAGGAATCCTTCAACAACTGCTCCCCAATTTCAGCCAAAACCCTAATGAGGGACGCAAATTTTAGACCTCACCAAGTGGCAAGTGAAACATGATGAGAAAAGGAGAGTTTTATCTCTCTATTTATACAATAACAATGACCTTAATTTTATTTTTAGGTCACAAAAGGCCGACATAGCAATGTTAATCACATCTAATCATTAATGTTATTAAATGTGTGCATAAAACCCCTCTTACCCTGACAAGTGATCAAATACATTATACTAATATACAAGCCAAGTTTGGAGGAAACGCTAGGATATCCTATTGGTCTAATTCTCACTAGACGTGGGGTGTTTCTGGGAGAGATCAAATCCAAGTCATGTGAGTGGATGAAGTGGATAAGGGATGTCTGGGAAAGGGGTCCAGTGATAGAAGGGAAATGTATGGCTTATCTTTGGGTGCCTATGTAGAATGTGAGCTACACCTGTCATGGATGAAAATGTTTCCAAGCCCATTCATGCCTTCTATCTTTATTTTTATTTATTTTTCTTCAAGAATCTAGTTGAGTGACACTACCCTGGCATGGTGACTAATGGTGGCAATGTTACCCATAATAATTTCATGGAAATGAGAAGGTTGGCTTGTGATCAAACCCCCTTTCTCTTGGCTATGCCACCAAGAGTCACTACCCTGTCATGGTGACTAGTTGTCAGTAGTGTCATACTGCTACATGCCCTTGGACCTAATAGGTTGGCTCGTGATGACACCCCCCTATCCTCTAACTAGGTCTTGTTTTATACTTTTTTATGGGTCCCTCTATTTCTTGTTGAGAATCTTTTTACTGCTTTCTCAGGGATCCCTGGGCGAAGCATCTCAAGGTTTCATTATTTTCCTTCTATCTTTTTCCAACTACTTTTACCCTCTGGTCCTTTATTCTTCCCACAAGGTAAGGTACAACCCTTAAATATTTGGCCAACCTAATTCCCGAACTATTGTAATGGGATGGATGACCAGGAGAAAGGTGGAAAGTGGTAAGTATGGTCAGAGTGGACGATGGCTTCTCATGAATCCCCCCAGTGGAAAATCAAAACCTATGGACACAATCTTACTAGGGCATCCTATCATTCCCCCCAAATTTGGTCAAGTGGATAGGCATAAGATCCAATCATCTTTCAGAAACAAAAATAATTGAATGCACATAGTCAAAGGTTTTGAGGATGAGAGTGACACATACCATGATACCCAGACTCATTACCTCATGGAGAAAGATCCATTTATGCTATAGGGCTAGGCCGAGGTGATGGATGTTGTTGTTGTTGACAAAGTGGAGGCACCGAAGAAAGAAAAATATGGCCCTCCAGGGCCATGCTCAATTCGATCTATCTCTCGGTACTCCATGTCTAGGACCTATGGGCCTTAAGACATAATATCCTTAGTTATCCCTAAACTAGGGGATACCATCTGGCTCCAACGCAGGGACATGTTCTCACCTTAGAGTGCATGAGAACCTCAACATCTCTTGGCATAACCTGTATCCTACTTGATCTCAATATAAAATTGTTAGAGGTCATTTTGGGTGGTGATATCACCCCCAGCTCATATATATCAAAAGATAAAGAAAGCATATATAAAAGTGTGAAAACAAATTGTTCTAGCATGAAATGTAGATAGTATATACAATGAATGAAAATGCCTACTTACCTATACTTACATGTTGGCTGAATGCTAGGTGTAGTCAAATAACCAGTGAAACCATCCTAGAAATGTCTCAGAATACTTTCCCCTGTGCTTCATCATAAACCAGAAAAGCGATAAGTTAAGTACAAAAATAACATGGGTTAGAGAATGTATTGTATCATCGAAAACCATAAAGTCTAACTCATGGAGGTGGTTGGGAGGGATAAAATCATGCCAAGTCACTCTCTGAGGAAAGTGCTCAATCCACTCTAGGAAGGGATCATGAAAAGTCAAAGGTTCAGAAAGCTCACTCACAAGGTTTGAAAGTTGGCTACCTAGGACGTCGTCATAATCTAAAACCCTGGAAGGGATTGACAAGGATCTATAAGATGACTGAAAAAAGGTTGAAAGGCTGAGATGAAAGACCTTTTCTTGATGTATTCAACCTACCCTTGAACTCTAGGGATTTCCTCAGAGGAAAATCAGTGCAAAAGAAAAATTTCCCAACTATACCTTTAATGACACAATAGAGTAAAGTAATTAGATGTGGTTGGAGAAAGTTGTCATAAGGATCCTTCTTTGGGTGAATTATGTACTTACTCCTATCTAGATCTAAGCAAAATGACGGTTGATAATATTCTTCATGGAATAAATCCAAGTGCTCAGAGGAGTATTCATCAAATTTCTCAAGGTATGACTGAAAAATATTAGGAAAATATGGGACTAGGTCAACCTCGGGTGTTCAAAAAGTATCAGTAATTATATCATCTCCTTGTTTCCAATGGTCAAAATCAAGAGTAACTTTTGTTGATAACTTTAAGGAAAACACTTGGAAATGACTCTCGATGTCATAAATGAGGTCCATATCATAACCAACTACATCCCATTTATGTCTTCCAACATGTACGAACTCATCAATATCAACTATGTCACTATCTATATCATAACATGAAGGATTCAAGGGCTCATCTATCTCCTCCTCATTTCCCAAATCATAATGTAGAGAATAATCAAAATTTTGGAGAGGAGGGTAACTTATTATGCTTGTTTCTTCTTGTGCAGGGGAAAAAGGTTCACGAATGACTTCATCAGATAGAGGAGGGTATGTCAACACTTCATCATCTTGCTCGGGTTCCTCAACTATGTCTTCAATGATCCTTTGCTCTTGAAAAATGTCATCAAAATCTTTTCCCTTAGAATTTTGTTGGTCAAAAATGTGTTCCCCTTATTCTTGGAAATTAGAAGTAAAGGTTTGAAGGGAAGATAAACTTTCCAAACTAAGAGTGGCTGGGACACCTTTAGGGTCATTGATTTTGGCCCCTCGGGATAAGATGTGTTCTCCCTTGGAAAAAGAGATATTTTCCTTGATTTATACTACTTTGTAGAGTGTTTTTTGGGCATTTTATTTAGAAGAAACCATAAATGTCACAAGATTCCATTGGTATAGAGATATACAAGATACTTTTCTTCAAGACAATGGTTGTTAGGAACTTGATATAGAAAATCCTCAAACCTAAACTGGAAATCCCTGACAGTCTCATTCTCAATTTGTTTTACATATTCGAGTCTTTTTAGTAATGTTTGGATATATTCGAATTTCATACCCCACCTTCTGAGAAAGTTTTCTTCTAACTGATCCATAGATGTGATGCTAGAAATAGGTAGATCATCATACAATCTCCTTGCATTTCCATCAAGAGTGGAAGAGAAAAGTTTCATTGCCAAATCTTCAACATCATCATTGATAGGATGGAGTTGAAAGAAAGCCCAAAATTCACTCATGCGATAGTCGACTCTTTCACCATCACTACCAGTGAATCTAAGGAGCGCTTTTTTGTACTTCGGGGGCATTCATCGAGGGTATCTTGGGATTTTACTCATGTCTAAAGGTTTGAAGTTTCTCAGGTCCCATTGAGAAGTCATAGTTGGCTTCGTCATTAGTGGAGTTGCCAAATAAGTTTCTTGAAATTATCAAAGAAATAAAGGAATCATCCCTAGTGGAGTCACCGGGTAAGATTGTAAGATAAATATTCTTCATGAAATCCTTACCAAAAATGTGTTGTCTTTTAAGGAGAATTGACTCAATGTTCCCCTACAATGGCACCAAAATGTTATCACACAATTTGTACTTTGATAGTAGGAATGGTTAAAGAAGAGAAAATTGGTGATATGGGAGACTATCCTATCACTATCACCTCAATAGGATATCTCTTTCTATTTAGGATGGTAGGCCCAGGGGAGATGTCCCTAGTGACCTAGGGTTTTGAGAAAGCAAAGGATTAAGGCCAAGTAAAATTTTCCCTCTCACAATTCACCACCAATCAGAAATTCCAGCTAAACAAACAATAAAGATAATAACAACCAGAAATGTACATGCCTTGAACAAAGAAATATGAAACTATATATGCAAGGTCACTCGTTGGTTAGTACTTCATATAATCATAGACTTTATCAAATAAATCAATCAAATAATATATTGATGAAGCAATCAAAGATGTATAGTAGAAATAATCACAATATGTTACTTCACAATAAATTCTTTAAAGAAGCTTCAAAATGAACAAGAATGATTTACCATCAATGTCACAATACCAACATTTATTAGAAGCAATGACTACTATGCATTAACCAATGTTTGAATTTCTTGAAGAAACATTAATTGTTGCAAGGTATGACTATAACTCCAATGAATAATAGAAGCAATAGGGTTAGAAAGTCAATCTAAGCTAGGGTTAGAGTGTGTTAGCAGTTGTTCAAAGATATTGGATGTTTGAAGTTTGTGATTGAAGCATTCAAGCACGAAGTCTTAGATCAGTGAATTCATAAAGAAAATGGAGTAAAAAATAGCAGCAAGAATTGAAGGAATAATATGATAATAGTAGGGCCAAAGGCAAGAGGAATTTGATGGATGAAGTGTTGGTAATCCAAGCCTTCAACCATCAAACCCTAGGGGAAATCTTCTTAATAAAGTGTAGGTAACCCTGCACCTTAGAACGTTTTCATCCTTCTTTAGCTCAATAACAAAGTAAAATTAGCTAGGATGAAGAAAAAATGGTAGGGTGTTGCAATGGAAAGGCCCTAGAAATATATTCAATGGGTAAAATGACTCCTTGGCATAATCTAGTAGGTAAATGGAAATTAAAACAAGGACACCAACATGTGTTTATTTCCTAGGTTTTATTCCAGCAAATTTCATTAACAAAATGCAAGTAAAACACTATAACCATTCAAGTAAGGGAAGGATTGGAGAAATTCACTTACATTCACCAAGTATTCATCAAGCCAAACCCTAGTTATAAACCATCCACCAATAAAAATGCCAAATATCACCAAAAAGAAGCCTCGTTAAACAAGTGCACCACAATTGCATCAAAAAACCTGATGAGGGCCACAAATTTCAGACCTCAGCAAGTGGCGAGTGAAATATGATGAGAAAAAGAGAGTTTTAGCTCTCTATTTATATAATAACAATGACCTTAATTTTATTTTTAGGTCACAAAAGGCTGACATGGAAAAAAATACATCAAAATATTGTTTTACATTAAATTTCATAATTAAAACCTTAATCCAGAAAAAGCGATGACGTCATTCCCTTTTAGGGTGAAGTTAGGCCCCTTTAGGGAAATGTTGTCCTCCTGGAGAATAACATTAGGCCTCTGTAAACTACCACACATGCCACTTGGCACATAACTACCTCCCAAAACCTCCATAGTGTTGGATGATGTCATAAGATGTCTCGGGTGATGTTATGGGCATTCCAAGGCCAACATCCTGGTGGAAAGGGAACAAACCCCCTGGGTAAAGGTCTACTAAGTTGCCTCTAGTGGAACGTCCTCCTCTTCTTCGATGAAAACCCTCTGATTTATCTCTGCTCCTTGTTGGGGTCTCAACATCCATCTGATGGGATTTCATCCCCATGGAGGATTGAACTAATCATCTCCCCATGTGTACCTATCCATAAGGGTATCTATCCATTGGGTATGGCCCTGCACATCAACATATATTCCCTCCATGGGATGATAAGTCATAGGGATCATAACAATGTCAATCACATCTAATAATCAATTTTATTAAACATGTGCATACAACCCCTCTTAACTTGACAAGTGCTCAAAGACATTATACTAATCTATAAGCCAAGTTTGGAGGAAACTCTAGGATGTCCTATTGGGCTAATTCTCACTAGACATGGGGTGTTTCTGGGAGAGATCAAATCCAAGCTATGTGAGTGGATGAAATGGATAAGGTATGCCTTGGCAAGGGGTGCAGTAATAGCATGGAAATGTATGGCTTACCTATGGGTGCCTCTGTAGAAGGTGATTTGTACCTATCATGGATGCAAATGTTTCCAAGCCTAGTCATGCCTTTTATATTTATTTTTATTTCTTTTCTTCAAGAACATATTTAAGGGACATTGCCTTGGCATGGTGACTAGTGGTGGAAATGTTACCCACAAGAATTTCATGGAAACGAGAAGGTTGGCTCATGATGAGACCCCCTTTCTCTTGGCTATGCCACCAAGAGCCACTATCCTTGTGTGGTGACCCTGGTAGTGTCATTCTGCTACATGCACATCGACCTAATAGGATGGCTCATGATGAGACCCCCTATCCTCTAACTAGGTCTTGTTTTATCATTTTTTATGGGTCCCTCTATTTCTTGTTGAGAAGTTTTTTACTTCTTTGTCAGGGATCCTTGGGTGAAGCATATCAAGGTTTCATTCTTTGGCTTCTATATTTTTCCATCTACTTCTACCCTCTGGTCATTTATCCCCTTCTTCCAACAAGGTAAGGTACAACCCTTAAATATTTGGCCAACCCAATGCTTGGACCAGTGTACTGGGATGGATGATCAGGGGAAAGGTGGAAAGTGGTAATTATGGTGGGAGCAGAGGATGGCTTCTCATGAATACCCCTAGTGGAAACTCAAAACCTATGGGCACAATATTACAAGAGAATCATGTCATTCACCCCAGATATGTTCAAGTGGATAGGCATAAGATCCAATCATTTTTCAGAAAAAAAAAATAATTGAATGCACATATTCAAAGGTTTTGAGGATCAGAGTGACACATACCATGATACGCGGACTGATTACCTCATGGGGAAAGATCCATTTTTTCTATAGGACTAGGCCGATGTGATGGATTTTGTTGTTGCTGACAAAGTGGAGGCACTGGAGAAAGAAAAATATGGGCCCTCCAGGGCCATGCTCAAGTCGATCTGGATCTTGGTACTCCATGCTTAGGACCAGTGGGCCTCGAGTCAAAATTTCATTAGTTATCCCTAAACTGGGGGATAACAACAGGTACTTCACATTTTTTGTCTTGTATGTAGATGTAACCTTATGTTTTTTTATGAAAGAAGTTATGGGAGACATCCTCCAACTTACAAACCTATGATATGTGGAACACAACAACTTGTGAAGTCTTTCTCTTAGCTTACAAACATGAGAGAAAGACCCTATGAAGGGTTCATGGTTCCTCCCTGAGATGGAGCTAAGAATGAAAATATGGACTCCTCCGTGATGCGAGAGAGAATAACTTCATATGATTATATGATGTAAGAGTGTTTTATTGAGTTAGGACATGCTTGTGGCTGAGCACAAGGTGAACGTGGGAAATTTTGAAAAGCATTGGGCACATCATCATGAGAATAAGAATGAATATGATGTGATGGCCTCCTATGAATAGTATCAGAGTTTATGTGAAGACTCTAGATGATCCTCCTGTTGGGCGAAGTGGGAAATCAGATCTATAGAGCAGACATGACTATGGATGAGCATAAGTGGATGTGTGAGGACCTAACTCATCTATGTAATGTAGTGACTCAGGTCTATGGAATCCCTATGGATGTGGCCCCTAGTGGATGAGCAATAGTGGGTGTATCATATCCTTTACTATATATTGTTCAAGAATCATACCTACCCATAACCCTAGTTATTATGTAAAGGGTACAGGTCGGCCCTATGTTAATATGATTAATATAAAGAAGATAATTAATAATTATAATATTAATTATAATAATAAATATAATAATAAAGTTTGTTTGAATTAGAGAGGTTGACCCTATTGTGCCAATAAGACGCCCTTGCTAAATCATTCAAAGTATAATATAAGTAGGATCTGATTCTCCATTGTAGAATCATATATCCTCCTTACATATTTGGTAATTTCAGCAAGTACTTCTCTTTGGCAAAGGTGTGCACCTCTCTTGTGCGCTAGGGTTTCTAGGGGTTAAGCACCCTCTTGTGTGCTAAGTCATTTTGGTGGTGAAAGGTCTTTCTCTTGAAGAATATAGAAAAGGATTTGGTTGGGTTTTTGCTCCCTTGTTTGAGAAAGGTTTCCCAGGATATATCTTGTGTACTTGTGCATGGTGTTTCTTCTTGTGATCTTGGTAGCAACAACATTCTTGTTTATGGTTAAGACGTGATGAAATTAAATGAGCTACATGCTTAACCTAGCTTATTAAAAATCAACATGGTATCAGAGCATAGGTCTTGAAATAATCCATTGCACAAGCATTCTTCACAAGCAAAAGGAAAAACGTCATTGTTGTCATACAAGAAAATTAGGACTTTTTATTGAAGAAGTTTTACAACCTCAAAAACCATCTAGAAAAGTGTGCCTTAACCCAAGGAACTCTTTGGCACCTTCAACACACCTTTTTAGTGGGTAGATCTCCTAGAAAGTGAAACCCTAGTTTTCACAAAGTACTAGAAGTACCAGAAGTACTAGAAGTACCTGAAAACCAGAAGTACTAGTCTAGAAATCCGTTGGTCAAATTTGAGGGGGTAAAATTTGGATTTTCATAAATCTCACTGCACCAGCCTACTCACCTCAGCTCAGTGCATCTATCCCCTAGATATGAATTTCAAAAATTGAAGTTTGAAAAATTAGGGTTTCCTCATAAAACCCTAAGTTGCAGTTGTAGTTATAGTTTCAAAATCAGTTGCAGTATCAGTTGAAGTATTGACTATTGTACTAGCTGTAGTCACCCTTGAAGTCTTTTAAAGAGTTATTACCATTGCTATCAGATGATGTCACTACCTGCAAATGCTATCAGAGGTATGTACTCACATATGTTTAAATTGTTAAGATTTGAAGGGTATTCGTAGGAGAAGGGATCTCTTTCCATAGATCCAACACATTCAGAGGAATAACGCAACCTAGGTTTTATTATTCTGATATGCATCTACTTGTTATGAAATTATTTTGATCTAGATTGCATATTGAAGCTATGACCATCATACTAACCTTTGGTCAAAATTAAAATCAAGATATTAGATGGACTAAAGTTGAGATTATAGAGTTTGTTCTCAAACCCAACCTTCTCTCAAGATAGAATATTGTTCTAGTACAAAAGATAGGTTGAAGAAAGAACTTATTATCTTGAGTGAAGGAGACTTGGAAGAAAATCAACACATTGGAAGACTCTAGGTTTGATTGTTGTAATTGTCATTCTTCTAAACCTATATTTCTAAAGTTTGCTACATTACAAGTAGGCATTGTATCTGTGTTAACAATCCTTAAATTGTTTTGATTCTAGATATGTACTCATTATTCTCATTTAGGAGATATTCTTGTTTTGGTTCCTCTTGTTTTCTTGTTCTAGACAGGTCAAGAACAAAGGAATATGCTTATCCCTCAGAGGGAGTCACATTGACTCAAAGGGATTCAAAATTATTTTAGAAAGAG
>ML781896.1:346958-363005 GCA_009831015.1 Picea engelmannii | reverse complement strand
GAAGTTGATGTACCAACTTACCCCAATGGGGCCCACATGACTTTTGGTGCTTCATCTCCTAGGGTTAGGTTTTTGGATGTCTAGGATTTTTGCATTCATGTTTGATGTAAAAAGGCCTTTGGAGCCTCATTGTACCCATATTCTTGCAAATGAGTGTAGTCATCGCATCTCTTATCAAAGATAAGCTTCCACCATTTGTTGGCCCTTGACCACATTTTGGGAGATCCTTGGTCAAGTTTGACCTATTTTGGAACTTCAACAACCTGTCGAAGGCAGAGTGCAAGATGAAGCAAAGATCATGGGATCTCGACCCTTTTTGGGTCCCTTTTGGGATTTGGGATTATTTAATGGGTATGGGATGTCGACCCATGGGTTTACCCATGTTTATGCCTATTTTGTAAATTATAAATAGATGTCTAAGCAAGGTAAGGAGGGGCATCTATGTGATGTTAGGGATATATCTGTGTGATATTGGGATAAGTGATATGTAGGGATTGTATATGCTTTGTGCATACTGTGTGAGACTTGCAGAGTTATGTGCAAGTAATTATAAGAAGGCTTGGTTCTATACCCTAGCTCGAAGAAGGAGGATCTGGCAGAGTGCACACAGATCTCCTGTCTTCTGCGGAGTAGGATTTTGATGCTATGTGCCTGTAAGAAGATTGACAAAGATAATAAAGAAGAAGAGTTGGTGGACGTATCCCTAGGGCGGGGTTGAACCACGTATATGCTATGTTGCTCTGCTTTGTTTATGTCTTTACTTGCTAAGTGCTTTGATATAAATAGATAGATATGTTTATGATAATAATGTATATGGATGCTATATCTGACCTATGTGAATGTGCTTAGTGCTTGAATCTGCTAGATCTAATCTACCTCTCTATGATAAGTGCTTAGATACATCAGATCTAAATGAATGATGTGATTCTCTCTTTTATCCACAAAGTAAATAGTGGTTGAATATTGATGAACTGTCAGTGCTAAGTGCTCTGTTAAGTATTACAATCACATATTTGTGTCCCAGCTAAGGTTGCAGACACCCGAGTCCTGCAACCACCCCTGCCTCTACCTCCGGTGAGACTTCATATGCTTCGCAGGTGTTGCCGAAAGGGCCGGTAGTTAGGGTTTTGTTGGTGCGTTGAACCCTAGGTCTGCCCCTGTGCCAAAAAATGGTTCTGTTGCTAGGACCTGAAACTGTGATTGTTGGGAATTGAGGAAGAAGAATCTTTGTGCAAATATCTGACCTGAAACTATGATTGCTGGGAACTAAGGAAGAATAAGCTTTGTGCAAAGATCCGACCTGAAACTGTGATTGCTGGGAACTGAGGAAGAAGAAGATTTGTGCAAAGATTTGTCCTAAAACTGTGAAAGATCTGTGCATAGATCCGTTGTTTTAGTGCGCAGTATTCTACTTGATTTATAAATCTCTGTGCTAAAGAAAGAATCCCGATCTGAAGAAAAGAGGTCAAATCTGAAGAAAAGAGGTAAGATCTGCAAGCTCTTTGCTCTGATAAAGGTAAACATTTTAGATCTAAAATCTTTGTGTTCTGTAGAAGTAAGATAAGTGGAAATTTTTGTTTCAATAGTATGGATCTAGGTATGTGTGATAGATTCTGTCCTAGCTTGAAAACTAGGGCACTAATAGATGAAAGAAGGTTTGATATGTGTAGATCTGATAAGAATAGTGAAAGATATGTTATACCTATGCATAGAAAAATTGTTTGGACTAACAAGTGGATGAAGGATCCTAGAAAGAAATGTTTGCAAGTTAGCTACTATGATCCTAGTGCGCAGTACATAAAGAGCTAGGAATCATTTAAAAGAAAGAGAGTATTAACCCTCTGTTACAATTGTAGAAAACCAGGACATCTTGCTAAGGAATGCCCTGGGAGAAGACCTAGTTGTCTTTGTTGCAAAGCTATGGACCATGAAGTATTGGATTTGCCTAGAATGATTTCTAAGCTTGAAGGAATGAATATGAGACAAGAAAACCCTAAGGTAGATCCATAAACTACGATTATGGAAGAAACCCAGAAAGAATCAGAGAAAGTATTGCTATAGACAAAAGAAACCCTAAATGACCACCGACATGTCATCTTATCAAAGACCTTCAAAGAAAAAGAATGCCTTGAAGAAAGAATAAGAGAATTCGACATTGACTGTGTTCTAGATGACAAAACACAGGTGAATATCATGATGGAAAGAACTTGGGAACTTTTAGGGAAACCTTCTATGACTCCTTCATTGGGAGGAATAGAGATATTTAGAGGAAAGCTGATAAACCTATGTGGAAAGTTCACCCATATATTTATGAATGCCAATGGAACTTTGACAGAGGAAAATTTTGAGAACATTAAATTTATTGAGAACAATGCCCCATTTACCATGTTACTAGGAAAACCTTGGATTGAAAGAGATCATATCAGAAGGCAAGAAGAAGAAGAAGTTTTAGAGCAGAAGAAGTAAGAGTTAAAATATTTTATGACTAGAAGGATCACACACTTGATTGAAGAATAGAAGAACAGATTGAAGCTATTTAAAACCAGAGACCCATATGTCGAAGTTGCAAGAACACTAGAAGATCCATAGAAGATTGAAGTAGCTATTCCAGCTAAAGAAGAAGTATCACCCTCGAATATTAGGAAAGAATCTCAACAATGCGAAGTAACTATGCCAAAAGAAGATAAGAATCATAATGGAAAAAGGAATACCGAGACGAATCTCACTGGGAAGAAGGATAGAAAACTAAGTAAGAAGAGAGCTAAGATAAAAAAAGTTACAGAAGGTTCCAGAGGGAACTTCGCAGAAGGAAAATTTGAAAAATTGGAGCTTCATCGGGATAACAAAACAACGTCATATGGCACTTCGCCATGGCGAAGAAATATAGCCGTTAGGACCAATATAACCGTTCGGCCAACCCCCCGAATGGGTAGAAAGGAATATATGGTTCACCACCAGAACATTGAACCGCGCCTTAACGAATAGAATAGAGTTAATGAAGGCTTCTCGCCCGTTGCAAGAGATCAGTTGCCAAGTTATATATTTATCCCATTGCACCATGCACCAAGAACACTTTTTCTAACCGTGAATCTGAGCCCATAGACTCGTTTATTTTACACAATGATCATTGTGTTATTTCCCTCTATCCTGTTGCAGTGTCTAAGTTACTCCCTGAACCTGAGATTTCCAACCCCAAGCATGTATGTCGAATGAGTTCAGCACCATAGAGAAAGTTGTCGAAGAATTTCTGATCGATCTCATGATTGAAAGAGTCATGTCAATGTTTGCAGGTATACAAGCTTCATCAACAAGGCGACTACAAGCCTCTCCGTCGACTACTCGCAGATCGGGGCCATCCTGACCAACAATAGAGAAGAGAACCAAGCACATAGACGACCTAGCCAACACAAAGTTGATTCCATCCATATTGCCTGATTACATCCCTCCCCTGGCTGGCACAATGAATCATGATAGTGTGCCAAGAGATTTTGAGTACACCATGGTCACTGCGTACCTCAGGAAGGGGATACACACAGTTCGAGCAGAGCAGGATAAGATCACAATGTTGAAGTTCCACAACTTCAACCTTGGAGATCACAAGATATATGGTATGCTCACCCCATACAAGTACCTAAGTAGAATAAAAGGGAAGAACTCGAAGATCATCCCTCAGTCGTGGACGATGAACCTCACACAATCCACCCTGTTGAATGTCATGAAGATCCCATACTTCGGAAGACACCAGGAAGTCAACACCTGTGTCAAGATGCTACTGTCGTGTTACCATGGAGGATACTTATAGCTATATTTTTGCATTACAGTTAACCCAATGCTGATCCACAGGATCACAGGACTGAGTATGCAAGGACCTGACCCGCAGGGATTTTATCCAGGAAAAGTTGCAGATCGCACACTAGCACAGAAGATCATGGATACATATGGTGACGTTGAGAAGGGAATAAGAGGCTACAAGGTAGCTTCCATTTCGAGTGGCACAGTGCGACTAGCATGTCAATTGATAGCTAGAAAGTTAGTAAGGAAGAACCGACTTACACAGGTCACCAACTTTGTCATTGACCTTGCAGGGAAGTGTGCAGAAGGCCTACAGATGAACTGGGTGAAGTACCTAGTTAACCAGCTGGAACTAGATTGCCGAGAAGAAAAGGACCAGGGTTATGAATTTCATTTCAGCTGGCTCTTGGTCCTCATTGCATTGGTTTCCTGGGAGATGTCAGAAGGAGCGACCTTCCCAGACATCGAGCGGTTTGAATCGCTTGCCGTGAATTTCGCTACCCTGTGGTATTCAACTGATATGAACAAATAGTGGCAGTCGAATGCTGTGTTTCATACATACTACCTCCAACTAAAGCGAGCCACTGAAGTCGAGCCTCACATGACTCTGAAACACTTACAAAGGTTTTGAACCCTGATGAAGTTCAGTGCAGATCGACACTTTATCTACATTACAACGCGAGCAGATGAACATAAGGAGCAGATCTGGTCATATTATAATCTTACAGAAGAATACCTTGAGGAAATCACTAAGGAATGGTCCGTTTACCTCCTTATCCCTGCCAACCCCGCAGAGATATCTGATCTTGACAACCTAGAGGACACTCATAAAGAACAAAATACACCTGTTACCAGCAGGCATAAGAAGACTGAGGAGGTCCAAAACTTAAGCAGCACCTCAGGGAAGACTCCTTCAGTGTCACCTAACTAAGGGGGTGGTGACGAAGTAGAAGCTGAACAAAATCCCAACGAAGTAACACCACCCAGAGACGAGGTTGACCCCTCGAAGAAGAGGAAGGTTTCCCCCCCGAAACCTTCTTCCTAGAAGAAATCAAAAGCCACCATGACCAAGATGTAGACTGTCCTCACCTTCGATGATTTTGACATCATCATAGCAGCGCTGAACGATGCTTCACTAGAAATAGCATAGAAACAAGGAGCGAAGCAGGAATAAATGTATGATAGGATTGAAATCAAACTCCAAGGGGTACAACAAGCCCTTCAATCTGGTCATGCAGTCTCCACTACGCCTCTGCCATCGGGAGAACCAGAATTGGGAGATGAGCCAGCCCAACTCCACCGACTAGCTGATACATTCGAAGCTCGTCTTCGTTGAGCACAAGAGGAAACATAACAAGCCACCCAGTCTTTGGCACAAGTACAAGGAGTACTTGTATAACAACGCCAAGCTGCAGAACAAGAAAATATTGCTCTCCAAGCAAAGTTCGATAAAGAAAAAGAACAGATACAACAAGGAAAAGAACAATTGCTTGCAGAGCAACTCGAAGTGAAAGAAGCGGTTAGAAGAGCACTTCACTCTGTGACAATCTTAGAAATAAAGGTAGAGGATCGAGTCACGAAGCAAGTAGAACATCTCGCAGAAGCTATCCAATAGCTACAACAATGCATAGCAGACTTAGAGCTTCGCGCAGTGCCCGAGACTCCACAGGATGTAAGGGATCAAAGAGAAGCAACTGCTCAAAGAGCAGTTGAGAGAATAAAGTCCCTTGCTATGGAATGTAAGAAAATCACTAATCAAAGTGCCTAGACCTTCGAGGAACTCATGAAGAACTTAGAACTGAAGGCACTGGAGTCACAACTCCAAGAGGTGATGTATCATGATGAAACAATACAAGCGCAGTTGAAGCCCCTGTCAGCTGTGGAAAGAATGAAGCGATCCCAAGAGAAATGCACCAACCATAAATAGATCCAAACTATCCAAAGAAGAGTTATGGAAGTAAATCAGAGGCTCCAACCTGTACAATATAAGACTTACCAATTGTTCATAGAGGTCGAAGTCCAAGGAGCAGAACTGGAAAAGGTTGTCACTACAATTGAATAATGCCTGGAGGGACCTGTGAACAAGGTAGTCATCCAAGAGTTTGTTGAACAAGAGGCCATGGCACAACAACAAGTCGAAGTAGTTGAAGCCAAGTTAGAGGCTTTCGAAGAAGAACTGCCAAGATCAGAGTGACTCG
This sequence comes from Picea engelmannii, assembly GCA_009831015.1. Taxonomy (NCBI): domain Eukaryota; kingdom Viridiplantae; phylum Streptophyta; class Pinopsida; order Pinales; family Pinaceae; genus Picea; species Picea engelmannii. Next base: position 357,015 of record ML781896.1, on the reverse strand, counting down.
GGATGAGTCACAGGTGAGTGTTGGGGGCTTGTTGGCCCTTGACCAAGTTTTGGGAGATCCTTGGTCAATTTTGACCTATTTTGGGACTTCGACAACCTCTCAAAGGAAGCGCGCAAGATGAAGTGCATATCGTGGGATCTCAGCCCTTTCTGGGTCCTTTTTGGGATTTGGGATTATGTAACGGGTATGGGATGTCGGCCCATGGGTTTACCCATGTTTAGGACTATTTTGTAAAGTATAAATATATGTCTAGGCAAGGTAAGGAGGGGCATCTATGTGATATTTGGGATATATCTGTGTGGTATTGGGCTAAGTGCTATGTATGGATTGTAAATTCTTTGTGCCTACTATGTGAGACTTGTAGAGTTACGTGAAAGTAATTGTAAGAAGACTTGGTGTTGTACCCTAGCTCAAAGAAGGAGGATCTGGAGGAGTGTGTGCAAATCTCCCGTCTTCTTTGGAGTAGGATTTTGATGCTATGTGCCTATAAGAAGCTTCAAAAAGATAATAAAGACGAAGAGTTGGTAGATGTATCCCCAGGGTGGGGATGAACCACGTATCTGCTATGTTTCTCTGATTTGTGCAATGTCTTGATGTGTGTATGTCTTTACTTGCTAAGTGATTTGATATAGATAGATAGATCTGTTTATGCTAATAATGTATATTGATGCTAGATCTTACCTATGTGAATGTGCTTAGTTCTTGAATCTGCTAGATCTAATATACCTCTCTATGATAAGTACTTAGATACATTAGATCTGAATGAATGATGCAATGCTTTGTTTTATCCACGGAGTAAATAGTGGTTGAATATTGATGAATTGTCGGTGCTAAGTGCTCTGTTAAGTATTACAATCATAGATCCGTGTCCCAGCTAAGGTTGTAGACACTTGAGTCCTACAACCACCCCTGCCTCTACCTCGGGTGAGACTCATCTGCTTTGCAGGTGTTTCCGAAAGGGCCGATAGTTAGGGTTTTTTTGGTGCGTTGTTGTAGCGTTGAACCCTGGGTCTGCCCCTGTGCCAACACCATTCTAGCAAGCTTGTTTCAGTTTACATTTTACAGTTTCAACATATTTCTTATTTAATAGAAGTCAAGGATTACTATATCTGTGTTATTATTCAATTTGTCTATGTGTTAATATTATATATCTGTGTTTTCATTTTGTTCTGCTCATAAATATAGATCAGTGGTATCAGAGGGGTCTTCTCCTTTTAATTTTTCAGTGCATGTCCCTAACGAGGTCAGGGTATAGATAGTTGGGTCTCGAGCTTGTTTCTCTTGAGGAAAACTACTCATGCACACCCAAGAAACCTTCCATGGTGGGAGAAAATAAATACGACAGGACATGAGATCCTTTCAGAATGTTTCTCAAGGTATCCCTCGAGAGACAGAGGAATGAGATGATAGAAAACTTTTCACAAATCGTTGAACGAATTTCGAAAAGCGATGCATCTACCTCAAATGGAGGCGCCACCCCCTTCAAGGTACAAATCAATTTTGTTATTCCTATATTCGAAGGTCAAATAGATGCGGAGTCTGTAGATAAATGGTTAAACCTTATATAAGGGTAGTTTTCTATCCACAACTTTTACGATAGAGAAAATATTACATTTGCGCTCCTCAAGGTTGCCCCCCATGTCAAAGGTTGGTGGGAGACTTTCTGTGAGAAAAATAAAACACAAGGAACTACATTGTTTGTAGTTGCACCCACTTAGGGTTCCTTCAGGGATGCTATTAAGGAACAATACTACCCTGTTTAAGTTATGGCAACTTATATACAAAAGGGACCACACTATGACAGGAAAGGGACCAAACAATGCTAGAGTTCATCAATGTCTTCCACACCTTGCGCACCAAGATAGGTATCAAAGAATCTAAGCGAAATATGGTTTTCAAGTACTGCGATGGTCTGCTTAGATAAATCCAGAAAAAATGGAGTTTCTGGACTTTTCATCCTTGGGCGTGACCTATCGACATGTTGTCAAAATTGAGCAAAAGCTTAAACAAAAGACGCGACAGTTTGGGTATGCAAACCCCTCATAGTAGAAGCAGGGATGGGTAGCCTCAGGACAACCAGTCCAAACCACAAACATAGAAGGACAATGGGAAGAAAAAGAAAGACACTGGGAAATGGTGCGAGTTCCATAAGATCCCCTGGCATAACACCGCTGAATGCCGCTCAAAAAATTCATTGGTGGCCAAGGTGAAAGCCTCTGAATCAGATGCAAGATCTAACTCAGAGTCAGAACTAGAAAAAGGGAGATGGATTATTGATGCAAAATCCACTGCCACCGTTGCTACTTCCACCAAGGTCCATCTCAATGAACCTGATGAAATAGAGGAAGGTGAGCATCTCTTTCATTCACAAATGTGGGTGAAGGGTACTTCAATGCATGTCATCGTTGATAGTGGTAGATAGAAGAACCTCATCTCAGTAGAGGTCGTCAAGTGGTTGGATCTGCCGACATCACCACACCCATAGTCGTACACCATCGAGTGGCTTTTCCAAGGAAGCGATCACTACGTCAACCAACAGTGCCGCCTGGCCTACGACATCAAGCCCTTCAAAGATGAGGTATTGTGTGATGTCGTCCCCCTTGAAGTTTGTGATGTTCTTTTGGGCCAACCTTACTTATGGAAAAGCCATGTTGTATATGAGTCTAGGCCTCGTAGTGTTATTATTACTTTGGACAAGATATTATATAATATACCAGAGGTAGTCCCATCCACCACCATTTCCTTAATCTCTTCCAAGTAATGCAGGAAAGTCATCTCTGAGAGCGGGAAGTTTGTATTCTTCATGATTTGCGCTCAGAGTGAGTGGAAGGTTGTAGCCAAATACATGGCCTTCATGACAAGTCTATCCATGTACTAGAAGCAAGTGGATAAGGTTGTGGTAGAATACAAAGACATATTCTCCTCACCCACTGGGGTACCTCTGCATTGTCAGGTCAAAAAATCAATCGATCCGACCCTTGATGCACCGCTACCGAATGGGCCAGTCTATCACCACTCTCTGTTAGAAAATGAGGAAATTAAGCACCGGATCCAAGAGCTGCTTGAAAAGGGGCACATTCTCTCAAGCTCATCACCTTGTGGAAGCCTAATCATGCTTATGCATAATAAATACGGGTCATGGAAACTTTGCATTGATTACCAGGTTCTAAATAAAATCACAGTTAAGAATTGGTACCCAATTCTCCAAATTGACAATCTCCTTGACTAGATCAAGGGGGCCAAATACTTCAGTAAGATTGATCTGAAGACCGACTACCACCAGGTTCCAATAGAGTAGACTGATGTATGGAAGATTGCCTTCAAGTCCAATGAAGGTAGTTTTGAATGGTTCGTCATTCCGTTTGGCTTGAAAAATTCCAAAACAAATTTCATGAGAATGATATCTTATGGAATTTCACCAATTCTTTTGTGGTAGTCTATTTGGATGACATCCTCATCTTTATTAAGAATTAGGCATAACACTTGTATCACATTCAACAGGTTCTACACACTTTACGGAAACACAAGCTATATGCAAATTTGGAAAAATGCTCCTTTGGCATGATCATGGTACAATACCTAGGCTACATTATGGATGAGCATGGGGTGGATGTCGATCCATCCAAAATCCAGGTCATCTGTGACTGGCCAGCCCCGACCACACTCATTGAGATCTGGAGCTTCTTAGGCCTTGCCAATTTCTATCGCGGGTTCGTTTTGGGATTCTTCCACATTGCATGGGCCCTTAGCCAAGTGACCATGGGTGGTGGTAAGGAAAAAATCACGTGGGGCCATTTGCAACAGAAAGTGTTCGATGATTTGAAGAAATTCTTGTGCTCAGCCTGATGCTCTCATTACTTGGCCTGCAACAACCATTTGAGATTGAGACAGATGCTTCATACTATGTTGTGGGTGTAGTTCTCACTCAGCATGGACATCCCGTGGCCTATCATAGTGAGAAACTATCAGATACAGTCCATAAGTACCCAACTTACCACAAAGATATGTACTCCATTGTATAAGCTTGCCGCCAGTGGAGGCATTACATTCTTAGGAAGGAGACAGTCATCCAAAATGATCATAATCCTCTACAGTTCATGCAGACAAGAAAATTTTCATAATGACTGCCATCAGAAGTGGTCCACATACTTTTAGAAGTTCAATATCAACATAAAGTATAAGACAGGGAGCACCAAGCGCGTCGATGACTGCCTCATCTGACCTCCAATTGTCGCACTAACCACGGTGCTACACTTCTATGGAAATGAGACCTCCTGATGGCCCCAACTCTATGAGTGTTATCCTGACTTCACCACTACCTACTAGATGCTGGTCACAAACACAACTGTCACTGATTTTCATCTGCATAATGGGTTATTGTGCCATATGGGCCATCTCTGTGTTCCATCAAGGGAGTGCACAAAGTTGATTTGGAAATATCACTACAGTTGGGTGGCAAGACACTTCGGCATAGAGAAGACAATGACAGTGCTGCAACAACATTTCTATTTGTCAAAACTTCGACAGGATGTCAACAAGTATATCAGGTCCTACACGACTTGCACCATTGCCAAACCAACCATTAAGAAACAAGGAATGCACACCCCTCTGCCTACTCCCGACAGGCCATGGGAATCCATCTTGATGGATTACATGTTGGGCCTTTCTTAAACCAAGCAGGGAAATTACTATATTTTCGTGGTTGTTGGACGATTTTCCAAGGTGGCGATTCTGGTCGTCTACAAGAAGAGAATCACAACAGAGGCCACTGCCAATATCTTCTTCAAAAATGCGTGGGTACATTTTGGGATACCAAAAACCATCGTCTCTGATCGGGATAACCGATTCCTCAGTACATTCTAGTTGAGCCTCTAGTCACGACTAGACACCAAGCTCACCAAATCCATGTCCTTCCACCCCCAAACAGATGGCCAAACCAAGGTTGTCAACCGGATGATCCTGCATATTTTTCACATTTAGAATTCCAATCATCTGCGCACATGGGACGAGAGTCTTCCCTATGTTCACTACAATTACAACATATCCATACATAGCTCAATTGACCACATCCCCTTTCCGGTGGGGTTGAGATTTCAACCATTGGGTCACATGGATGTTGCACTACCCCTTGCATCCACACAAGAATAATCATCCCATGCATAAACCAAAGCTGACAAAGCCACCCAGTTCATTGAACGAATCTAGCACATCGACCAACAAGTTCAAGATATTTTGTAGAAGTCCAATGCCAAGTACAAGCAACACCATGATCAACATCGGGTGCCACACAAGTTTCAGGTGGGAGACAAAGTTTGTTTGAACTTGCAAAAATAATGACTTATAGGACCCCATCGGAATCTTCGTCCACTACGCTATGGACCTTATACCATCACCAAGGCTATGGGTGAAAATTATTTTGATCTTAACATTCTCCCCTTCCTTGACTTGCACCCAATGTTTAATGTGGACCTCCTTCGACCATACTTTCCACCATTATTAGACACCTAATAGGTAGCAGAACAATTGACACCGATAGAGATCAACCCTAACTGCATGTAATGAGAATCCAATTATCATATCATGGACACACAGGTCAAGGTAACTCACCACAAAATTTTCAACTTTATCGTGTTGTCAAAACAAGGCAACTCCTGGACAAAGGCAAGTGGCTCACCCGGGGCCAAATTCAGCAGAAATTTCCTCATATGATGGGGGAAATCAATGTAATGGAGACCATTTATTTCTAAGGGGGGATGATTTATCCAGGTGGATACTAGTGGCCACCCACCTATTCCAACCAACTCACATACAGATTTCATCTTGGCAGTTTCAGTTTTCATCTTGGTAGTTTTTTCTAGCTTTTTGGGTCCTAAAATTCTGGGTTCGTTTTGAGGCCCTCCAGAGTCAAAATGTGGATAAAGTTATATTTTTATGGAATAATATGTAGTCCTCAGATAGACCTTTCCAATGGGATATCGTACACCTAAAACAAAGATCATATTCAAAAGTTACGACCACGGGAAGTTGATGTACCAACTTACCCCAACAGGGCCCACATGACTTTTGGCGCTTCATCTCCTAGGGTTAGGTTTTTGGATGTCTAGGGTTTTGGAATTCATGTTTGATGTAAAAAGGCCTTTAGAGCCTCTTTGTACTCATCTTCTTGCAAATGATCATAGCCGTCACATCTCTTCTCAGAGATAAGCTACCACCATTCTAGCAAGCTTGTTTCAGTGTACATTTTACAGTTTCAACATATTTCTTATTGAATAAAAGTCAAGTTTTATTGTATATTTGTTATTATTCACTATGTTTATGTGTTAATATTATATATCTTTGTTTTCATTTCATTCCTCTCATAAATCCGGATCAAGGGAGTAGATTTTGAAAACACTATGCTCTCGAGGAATGTGGTGATATGTCTTGAGGAAAAGTTATGGGGGAAGAATTTGATTTCGGTGAGAGGGACCTTCATGCTATAAGGTAACTAGAGTATAGTATTATACTTTGTGGGGTGGATGATCCCATCACCACCTTCTAAGCTATAATGAGAATGTGGGTGTCTAATAAACCTAAAATAAAAAAACCTGCATATAATAAATGCAAATATCTCAAGTTATAATAAAACTTTGGGTGTCTAATAAACCTAAAATAAAAAACTTGCAAATAATAAATGAAGATCTCTCAAGCTATAATAAAACTTTGGGTGTCTAATAAACACACAATTAGGTTTTAGTTTTAATTCCGCCAACTCAATATCAAAATTAAACTATCAATTTCTAAATTTTGATGGGACTTTAAATTTAATAAACATTTGAATAAAGTATTATTAGTGTTCTTCCAAGATTTCCATTTATGCATTCATTTGTAGATACTTTATTGGAATGTGTAAATTATTTTGATAATCAATAGGATTATAGATACGAACTGTACACTAATATGCCAAGTATGTACTTTAACAAAAAGGGAGCTATAAGTCCTAACTTTGCATTAACACAATACAAATACCCGCTTTAACATAATGGGAGAGATATTTGGACTTTGCTACTGCTCCATACAAAAACAAATACTTTACCAATTGATCAAGCGGTAATCCCCTAATTTGTAAATATTAGAATAACAAAAAGGGAGCTATAAGTCCTAACTTCGCATTAACACAATACAAATACCCGCTTTAAAATAATGGGAGAGATATTTGAACTTTGCTACTGCTCCATACAAAAGAAAATACTTTACCAATTGATCAAGCGGTAATCCCCTAATTTGTAAATATTGAAATGCATTATTATTATTATTATTTTTGTTACTGGAAGTGCTTTTATAAACATGTTTATTTTCTAACATGAAATTATTCAACTAAGATGTAAGATTTGAGGAGTGTGTTTTTTATCAATTTGTTTGTGATATACGTTCAACCCCATCCATTTTTAAGATGAGATTCAAAGTAAAACAACATTAGATATAGAGCAACAAGTCCCTACTTGAGAGTGAGTGTCCCAAATGATTCTCATTTTCGACCGATACGCCGAAATGAGATCCTCTTCTTCAGCTGACACACGGGTGAAGGATTCCCATATCCCACTAAAATGGTTGTGCCACAAGAGTCATACACCTTGGAAATACGTAATAATATCTTCTTCTATCCATATCAACGAAAGATCATCATTTTACACTGATACATTAACAAACTCAAACCTTTCCTTCACACTGAAATACCCAAGTCAAGTGAACATTTGATACACACTATAGGCGATAAGGTAAACAACCCCATTGCCATGTCTCCCTGAAATAGTTTGTGGATCACTGCCACGAAGATTGGCTCTTAGTTTGGTATCCTCTTGGTTGGTAACGCATGGATGTATTATTGGCTCATGGGTTTACTCACTGGTAGTGATTATGAACTGAGAATCCCCCTTTATATATAACTACATGGGTTTCGGGTTCCTTCCCTTCGAATAATAACTAATTATTTAATTATAAATATGTAAACTCTTCTCATTCCTAGTGCCTCCACAATAATGATGCTGCTCCTATGGATGCAAATATCTAAATTTTTTGTAATAAGGGGATTTCCGAGCATTTTCTATATATATATATATATATATATATATATATATATATATCACTTAATGTTATATGAATTAATTAAAAAATCATTTTTATATGATAAAATGTGTTTTTTCCAGGTTATATCATGTCTACCTATAGGAGGAAGGTCAAGAAAGATGATAAGACCCCTATTATTAAGATCTCACTCGATGGAGAAGAAGAAGAAGATGATGATAGTGACACTCCAAGACCTATCTATAGTGATACATAGTGCATCATTGATAAAGACACAACTTTCAGATGGGGAGATATTTACCAAATGTTCACAAGTAAAACTCCCCCCCAACTGCCAAATAAGGGCCCATAATTTGGTGTATACAAGGCTATCAGGAAGTCTATATTGCAAAAAATAGCATCCCATGTGATAGTGTTCCCCTATGTGGAGGCCATATCTTGGATTATCAAGCCCACACACGTAGATAATAGGAAACTAATCAATGCACAAGGTAGGCCTGTTGCTTCCTTCTAGACTTCATTGATCACTACATGTTATCATTTGGTTGAGGGGGAAATGGTATTGGATGATGAATTAGTGAAATAATTCCTACACAATCCTAGAGATCTTATGAAGAATTCGCAGGCCACGGGTAAAAATTTCAAAACTAGGAATTCAAAGGACTACCCAATTAAATTGCTTAGGCTTCCATACCAGTACAATGCAACCATGATTTGCAGACTATATGGAGATCCAGATTCATAGAAATTCAAAGTTTCATGGGTGCCTCTCATCCATTACATCATCACTTTTGGGTCCTCATTCAACTGGGTTGACATCCTATCTTCAACTCTGGCCCAAAAAATCTCAGTCACAAAGCATATAGATCTTGGGAAATATCCCAAAATTTATATTTCCTCACATCTAAAGGATATGATGTGCTTGGCTCATGCATACCCGGAGATGGGTTGATATCGGAAAACAAGATACCTTCCCATCCATGTTTACTACACAATTATTTGGGAACATAAGTATCATTCAAAGTATCAAAAAATTTGTGATAGGTTTTTAATTCCTCTTTTTCAACTTCTATTATGCTTACCTTCCCCCTGCATGCCAGGTAAATCCCATGACATTGTAGAAATAATATGGAACATACATTAGAGTCTATGGGTCCACCAAATCCCCTCGCCTACTCCCTAATTTTGTTTCTGACAAACTGCTTTTACAGAAGATAACCCACCAAAGTGTGATACATGGGCTAGGTGCAACTTTGAATAGGGACAAGAAAATGATATGGCCACTATTAAGAACCAAATATCAATATAGCATAGAAAAACCTCAGAAAAAGTACTCAATGCCTTGAAAAAGAGATAATTTCAGATAATAAGCCTCTTTCAGGGGGCAACCTCCTTTTACCCCACTTAAATGTTCAAGTACAAGATGATTCAAAATGAAAATGTCTCCTTGGTATATATAGGAGATTAGGAGGTATAATTACAATTAATGGTCTAAAGCCGACATAAATAAAATAACATTACTAATATAATATGCCCCAATTAAGGGGTAATGAGCCAATATTAGGGCTTAACATGCCCCTCCCCTTGAGACAAGTTTTGTTCACAATGCTTGAGTAACTCTGGATGCTTCTGTATAAACGACTCATCTTCTCAAGTGGAATCTTCAGCTGGTAGTTTCCTCCATTTAATGAGATACTCTGAAATGGATCTATTCCTCAGCTGGAAAATTCTTGTGTTAGTGATGGCTTCAGGCTCCAATATGATTTTTCCTTCCTCGTCAAGTTCTGGCAATATAGTTTGAACTAGGATCTTGTCGCCTATAACCTTTTTTAAGCATGAAACTTGGAAATCTGGGTGTACTCGTGAAGATGCAGGAAACTCCAATTTGTATGCCATAGTACCAATCTTTTGCAACACCTTATAAGGGCCATAGTACTTTGGTGATAATTTATTATCCTTCTTGGCTTGCTTGAGGGACATCTATTTGTATGGT
>ML781896.1:312925-341639 GCA_009831015.1 Picea engelmannii | reverse complement strand
ATGAGGAAAGGTTCTGCATACATGACCCCTAGAAAATTGTCAGTACACACTACCATAACTACAAGTACATGTGGAGTTATAAATAAGAAGTCTAGGAGGATGAAGAAATCCACTGAAGGGTGAGAAATTATGATGAAGTATTTTTCAAAAGGGGAAGGAGATCCCAACACATATGTAGAATGTAGGATGAATATAGAGCTAGAGCTATGGAGGAGGAAATAAAAAAGAGGCTAGAGGAAGAGAACAAATTAAAGGCTGAGGTTGAACAACAATATAAGTAGGAAGAAGAAGCAGTGGCAACAACAACAACAATAGTAGAGAAAAAAGGAAGGAAGAAGAATAAGAAAATAAAATAAGAGAAGAAGTATCAATAGTAGCAGAAGAAGAACAAAGAAGAAAAGAATCAAAAGCTACAGCTAAACAAGAAGAACACTAGAAAAGGGAAGAGGAAGAAATGAGAAGAAGCACAAGACTTGGATCCCATGGATACTAATATCCCAATATTTTCCTTAGATGCTCCTTTGACCAGTGGGAATTTTATGTTAGGAGAATTAGGGCTGGGGGCATTCACACCAACAAAGCCTAAAAGGTAGCTAACCCAAACTCATTTTGTTTCAACAAAGAGTTAGGGAAAATTGTACAACAAAGCATCATAAGGCTACCTATGACTGGAATGACCCTGCTCTTAGTTATAATAGAGAAGGTTGTAGTAGCTAATATCACCGATGATCCTTTGGAAATTGCTTCAGCTGGTGTAGTTTTCACACAGGCATTAGAGAAAAATTTAAAGAACATGATGCTAGAAATCAAAGAGTAAAAAGAAAGAATAAAGACCTTGGATGAAGAGGTGCATTTTTACAAAGGTTACATAACCAGTGTCCAATAATTCAAAACAAGCATCAAATGAGTGAGAAAATAGCTCCATAATATAGCTAAAGAGATGTATATTGGAATACAAGGATTCCATAAACAAGATTCCCAAAATATGGAGCAACTAGAAAAGGTTCAGGCCAAGAACATAGAATTCATCAGGATACAATCAAGCTTAGATGAATTAAAGCAGTGGATAGAAGACAACACAGATGCCCCTAAACTTCAACTAAGAATGAATGACTGGGAAAGTGAACTAAATTATGTGGCTCTCATGAATTGTTAGCAAGCGGGGGAAAATATAGAGAAGGACTTAAGGGATTCGCTCAACATATGCACTAAACTCCACAAGGAAGCCATGATTCTATCCACCAAGTGCCATTTGCCTCACATAGGTGAATTGGGACAACTTAAATCATATGAATAGGTACACATAGAACTAGAGGATAATATGCATGCTAGGGAGACACCCATAAAAAATTCACACATGATAACCAACACCTTGATGGATGAGCATCTTGTAAATCCAACAAGAGCTCAAAACATGATTCAAGTTTTCCCGACCAACTTGAAAAGAGACATGAAAAATATTTTCCAAAATCTAGCAGCCCATGAAGTTGCATCAAAATCCCTATCCATACTATATATCGTATCCATCTCTAGTGATCATGGAACATGGGTTGCCTATATAAGAGATTAATATAAAGGAGAATCTTAGGATAGATCCAAATTTGAAAATTGCATATATATATATATATATATATATATATATATATATATATATATATTTGTAAAGATAAAAAACAACAAAGATAGGTAAGGTGAAGAATCTTGTAATTGTCACTTGGGAATTCAAGAAGTCCCAAGAAGAAGTTATCAAAGTGAGCTATATAAACCAAATAGTACCCATTTTGCAGGGGCTCTTGAATTCTATAATTTTTGAGAGAACTATTTCTCTGAAAGTAATAGTGAGAATCCCTTAAGGCCATTTTGACAGAGAGAAAAACGATTTTTTCTTCATGACTATTGGCTGAACTATTTCCAGCAAATGTTGGTTATTGTGAAATGTTGTAAGATCACATTGTTCATTTACAAACTTTTCTTGCATGAATTTGTGTCTTTTTCTAGTATTTGTTGCTCTCCCTTATTAATGATTATGAGATGATGAATATATAGGAATGTATGGGTTAATGCTATAAACTTATCTTTTTATATATTTATTTATGCATATTTTAAAAATCTTTGTCCCTTTAACAACTATCTGAAAAGGGGTTGCTTGCAAGGATTGAATACATTCTTATCTGTTCAATCATTAGATTTTCTTCTCCTAGCTAATATAGGATAGAGTAGATTTGTTTTTTCACACTTGACATAGCTCACATTTTGCAAACATTGCATTCCCTCATTCCACCAACCATTTATTCAACCCTCACACCAATAATGGTAGCCGAGCCAAAATCCGGATGGAACTCCTATTCCAAATGGTGTGAATTCTAATTAGACACTCATACCGAGGAGTACCCATGTCCGTTGAAGGGAATTCCACCAGTGTTAACATAACATTAGGTTCATTTTTCATACTCTCACAAAAATACTCTAATTATACTTTCGAACAATATTGGAATTATAAAATCCAACAAAAACAAGGAATGTAGCAAATAAGAAAAAACAAAGTGAGTGTTTCTCTTTGAAGGCAAGAAACCCTAGTTGAATAATTAGCTATAATATTAGGGGTTTGATTGAAACAATCCAACAATGTGTACGTTCGAAGGTGTTCAAATGTTAGACATGAAAGACACTTAGCTCCAAGATGCGTCTTCTACCATCTAACCATTCTCTAAAAATGAGTTAGAGTGATTGCCAATGTCTTGGTTACCAAGAACATGTTCAACAAATACACTATGTGGTTGTAATTATAAATACTTAGAATATTAGACAAGGCATTGTATCTTTTAAGAGGACACATATCTAAGAGCAATGAAGGATTCTATTTTGATCCATGTAAGCCATGATAATTTGGGTTAGGTTTCCTTACTCTAGTTTTACTCATCTTTGATAATAACTGTTTTTTATTTACCTTTCTTTTTTTATATTAAAAAAATTAAACAAAAATTATTATTCATTTCACTATTATATTATTTATTTTAAAAATATTTACAACTTTAATTGTTTTACTGCCCGAGATAAGATAATAATATTTATCGATATTTTTCAAAATCTTTCTTATTAATCTAAGGGTTTATTTATTAAGTGTTTGATTAATCATTTTTGTTTTCTTTTAAATTGTTTTTCTAGATTACAATATGTTTCATATGCTTCACAATTTAGGGTTGAGACTAAAGATTTCATTTCTTATAAGAAGGAAAACAAGCATTAACATGATAATGATGGTGGAAGTATGATGAAGGGGATATCATAACATCGATGGAAGGACAAATAAATTTTTTGGTGTAAGGATATTTTATGAATCCCAGTAGATCATTCAATAAAATTTGGACAATTGTCTATGTTTTGGGAAAACGTGCTCTGAATAGGCCTAAACTAAAATTGAACACATGTTTATTTCACTCTACAAATAGATAACATATTTAAGGTTTTTAAGGTTTTGAGCCTTAGGAAAGGAAACCATTAGGCACACAATGGAAACACATACACATGGTTACTAAATTTTTTAGAACTTGATAGTGAGAACAATTTGAAGGAAGAATGGATATAATCCAGGATGACATGGACAACTAAATACCCTTGGTGGAATACTATGATGACACCCTCTCAAAGGACCATATTTTTGTGTCCCCACCTAACATTATTTCACTAGTCGAGTGGCTTTCCATTTCTCTCAACGAGGGGATAGTACAGAGAAAGGACCTAGAAGTTTTCAGTGGTGTCAATGTTGCTATTTCTCTTGGCTTTGGATCCAAGGCTTGTATATTTGATCATACTTCACTGACATAGGAATTTCTCAAGGTTTGTGCGGAGCCCCTCTTAGCTTCCATAAGGGTCAATGATAATAATTTAGGTGGGTTGGAGAAGGGATGAAAAAGATTCAATATCGGAGTCTATCCAATTTTGTCGAGGCTAAGCTAGTGTATTAGCCTCCAAAACCTTCATGTCTTATTTTCGATGTTTCTACTACCCTATCAGCTATGCGAGGTGAGGGTTTTTCTAGAGTAAACGTAAATTTATCTCTGTTACAGGGTGGTGAGAGTATACCAAAAGAATTCCCAAAGTCTAAGAAGAGATAAAAGGTTGTAAAGAATAAAGGGGGAGGGTTTTCATTAATGGCCGATAAAGATGTGCTGCTCAATCATATTCTGGATCTAATTGATGATTTCTTGGTGGAAACATTTTTAGGTAATTATGTCTCATTGAATATTTTTTCCTATTAGGTTTCTCAGGTCTGGTCTCCTGTCTTAGGTTATTATGCAATGTTTCATTTTTTGGTGAGGGGGATGGTGTGGGTTTATCTTTAACTCAAAGGAGGATTCCCTATGGATCCTCAAAATAATATGGTTTATGAACAGTCTCCTCTCTCCCTCAATCCATGACACCCATTGTTTGATGCTTACTCAGTATGTTGGAGATATCTCTAGTGTGGGTAAAACTCCTAGGGATGCCAATGGAATTCTGGTTAGAACATGATATTAGGGCTATTGGTAATCTCTTGGGGTGTTCAATTTTGGTGGATAATAGTTTCATTGATAGTTTGAAGTGCTTGATGGCTAGGGTGTTAGTTGATTTGAACCTTTCCATGGGGATTTTTGAGTCTATTGACATGATTCTAGGGAAACAATTTTATACTTAAACCCTATATTTCGTCCATGTTCCTTTTCAATGTGTTTGTTGCCATGAATATGGTCACATTTTGAAATATTGTTCCAAGACTTTTGATCATAAATTTTGAAGGAAGGTGCTGAACGAAGGTTCTCCAGTATTGGGAGTCTCTCAGACTCATTCTAGTCACAGTAATCAACTGAAAGAGTATAGAAAAGTTCATTTAGATGAAGGTTCTAAAGATGGAAGTAAGTCTCAAAAAATTATGATCGGGGACTTTTCTATTCATTTGATTGAAGGAGCTCGGTCAGGTTTTTCTTTAGAGGGCTCAACTCTTTAGGTTTCTCCTTGAGGGTATTTTTCACTCTCCTCAGAACAATAACCTCCTTGTTTATCTAGTGCAAGGACCGATGTTCATGTCATATAAGGTAAGTCTTTTGTAACACCGTGTTTTCCCCCATAATTGTAATCATGTTAAGACTTCATGTAATGTGATTAAGAAGTATGTAATTATGTTTACAATTAATGAATATACCAAATAGATGACTGGGAAGGAATCCTTGAGTATTGGCCATGATACCATGAGTGGTATTGGTTAGGTAGAACTGGGAAGTTTCAATGAATACAATAGGAAGATTTCTTAGCATTCCGGCCTACACCTATATGAATTGAATATACACCACCTGCCAATGTAACTCAATTGCATGAAACCACGTGATTAATTATGGAGATCAAGATTGGGTGGTTGAGAAGTTATAACTACTATAAGATTTAGTAATTGGATGAATGAAGGATCAATTGAGACCTCAGACAGAAGGATGTGCTAGATTTCCCCTTCGAATTCAGGAGCCTAACATAAGGTTTGCGTATAAAAACATACAACAACGATCCCAAGGATAGATGGAAGAAGAGGGAAAAGGTGGAAAAAATCACCACAATTCACATCAGAGGAGAAACAAAGAGAGAAAGAGAACCCACAAACGAGATATAATTCTGAGAGGTAGAAGATAACTAGAGTGAAAATGCTAAGAAGATAGATTCTCACATAGGTCCATTGTGGAAAGAGTGAGTTGTAGACTCACAAAAAGATGGTGCGGTGAGTGGTGGGAATCAGACATACAACTCAGATAAACAAAGGAGCTGGAAAGTTTTCCGTGAGGAAGATAAGAAACCTTCCCAAGAGATTAATGGTCACCCTAGACTAAAGAATATTCATATCCATATAAGAGAAATAGAGGACCACGACTTGGTAATTACTGGAAAGATACTCACACTAGTAAGGGGAGGTTAACGAGGGAATGTGTAACAGAGAAGGGACTCCCTTGTGTAGAGGAAATATAATTGGGAAGGTACCTGATAAACTAGTGGAGGTCCTGAGCTTAGTGGGAAGAGGGAAACTTGTGTTGTAGCTAGTGAGTGAAGGAGAGTAACTTTCCTGAAACATTTCTTAATTTGGTAGTCAAGTGAGATAGTCCCCTAGTGGTATCATGGCCTGACACGAGGGTGGCATGTTTTATAAAGACATGGTGCAACATAACCTATGGTTGGGTGGAAATTTTTTTCCCCTTAGTCAATTGTATGGTTAAGATTATTCACAGAACATATAAGTGTTTTAGCTTGTTATGTCTAATGCATGTCTAATGGTGAAGATACTATGATTATTTTTTATGTGATAAATGTGGTTAATTGAAAGAATGTTGAATTCTTGAGTAAAATGGATTAAGTATAACTATTTTCACTATCAATTATGGTAAATAAGAATACATGAATGAGAAGTGTTAATACAAGTTGTATCCCAGTAAATTTATAGCCCCTTGAATGGAAATTTTACAAGATACAAATATTCATTAGAAGAGTGGTAGCAGAGTACCCCTAAATGTTGGTGAAGTTCCTGTGTGATTTTAGGATCCCCTTTAACCTGGTGACCTATTAAGGACCTAACCTCCCTAACCCCTCACATAGGTAGAATAATACATTTTCCATGTAATAAAGGCCGAAATTAGTTAATAAGGTTTATTTAATAAATGTGGACAAGTCAATGTAAGAAGACCTAATAGAAGTTTTTTGTTCTAGAAATATCTTCCTCTAGAATTTTATTTAGAAGATAGAATTAGTATAAATAAGAGTAGGAGGCATGAGAAAGCATTGTATTGAGAATTGTTTTAATACAATGCTACTCTACTGGAGGTTTCCCTCTCAAAGAGGCAAGTGAACATTTCTTTCTATCAATAACATAATCATTTTTGGTTGTGTATCTCTACATTTTTCTATTCCACTTGTATTTTCTGCAATATTTCCATTTTCTTCTTAATATAATAGATCTGGTACCTAACAAGGGGTATCCGAGAATTTTACTCTACAAAAATCATGGGAATTTTTTTTCACGGTAGAGACTTGTACTACCAACATCTTTAAAGTATAGAGATCTGTCACTCAATGGGTAAAACTATGGCGGGGAAGACTACACACAAGAAATATAAACTATTTCATGGGATTACTTAGATACAAATGTTTCACCTTGTTTGAAACCTCTATAATCCCTGTTGGTACCCCTCAAGTAGTACCACATCATACAAAATATGTACACAGCCATAACTCCCACATATCGTCAGGTATATCAGAAGTCCCCTAGGTCTCCTGAAACCATTTCTAGATCAAACAATCAACCGTCTGACTACTATAGTGACACCGTGAACAACACTCGAGAAGATAATCTCTAGTACCTGGGTAATTAGATAGTACAACGAAGGGTACAATCGAGCCTCCTTAGTTGGTGCCATGATATATTGGGTTGAGTACTAATGTTATACCCCAGATGTATATCAGAGAGATATAATGCAGGGGAAACCCTTGTTTGTAGGAAGCATGAACCTAACCCTTGGGAAAGAAATAGGACATAAAAGGAACAAACAAGATCTATTGCCGCACAACCCTGCTTCCTGCATTCTGGTTGCAAAATTCTTACATAATTTTTCCTTCTAACAAATTGGGCACTTCATCACTACAATATTCTTTAGGCCAGAGTATCGCTCTATGGGAGTTAAAAAAATGTTATTCAAGACCCTTATTTGGGACCTATTCCTCTCTTCGCCCGGATCACAGTGGTACCTATCATTTTTAAGCCTGTTTTTTTTTCATGGACCTGAGCCCCTTCCTGGCACTTTTATTTGCAACATATCCCATTAGATTCCCCTTTTCACCCTAATTGTCATGGTACCTATCACTTATAATCCCTTTTTTTTCTATGGTCCCACCCACCCTCCCTGGTACCCTTATTTGACACATATCCCATTATCTTTCCCTTGTCTCCTTGATCACAATGATATATATCACCTATCCATTTTTTTTTTCCAGTGGAACCACTTTCCATTCTAGGCACCCCAAATTTCCAAATGGATAACACTCACACCCAAGAACTGCAGGCCGAAATCACCAAGAACAAGGCCCAGTTTGGCTGTTTCGAGGCACAAGTTCAGATCGAATTATGCAAAGTTGACGAACGATTTGACCAATTAGAGGGAAAATTGGAAAAAAAAATTGACACCCTCATTGTCGCTCTCAAATAGTTGTTGAACCAATCCCAGGATCCCCCCTTCCGTAAACAATCCTCCCAAGTAGATGGTGTTGACTCCTCCCATTCTATGGCCTTTCATTCCAACCCCTTTTATCATGACCCCTGTCTTCCTTGAGTTGAGGTCAATAACTTTGATGGCTATGATCCCATAGGCTGGGTCACCCAAATGGAGAATTATTTCTCTTTGCATGGCATTACTGATGAGATGGCCAAAATACGTTAAGTTGTTCTCTATCTGGATTCTAAACAATGGAAATGGTGGAAATGGCGTAAAAATGCACATTGAGGGTATGTTTCTTGGACTTAGTTTGTTGCAGATATTTATAAATTCTTTGACACCGACACCCACTATTTAGGCTGTTTGACTAATTTGAAACAGTCTAGCATAGTGGAAGACTTTATAATCACATTTGAGCAATTGGATTTCAAAATGGAGGACAGGACAGATGCCTTCTTCAGGGAATGTTTCATTAGCTTCCTAAAGGATTAAATACACACCCAGGTTCTCATGGCTTGCCCCCAGACTTGGTTGGAAGCGACTAAATGCGCCAATGAAGCATAATGGGTTGTCTTTTACCAAAAGAAAAAAAAAAAACCTCTTTTCTTCCCTGCTCGCACCCTACCAATCTTGCCCCTTATTCCACCCCTCTCAAGATCTTGAAATTTACTCGAGAAGAAATGGTTGAATGCCAACTCAAGGGTCTTTTCTATAATTGTGATGACAATTTTTTTCCTGGGAACAAGTGTAAGGAAATAAATATTTTAATGACCAATTTTAAGGATGTTGCTAATGAGGAGGTTGAAGCTTCCCCTATGGAAGATCTACCCCACATAGATGATACTACTTCACTCGATGATTCACCAGAAGTTGAACCATTGATTTCGCTGCACACCCTCACTGGCTCCTTTGCTCCCCAAACCCTCAAGCTCATTGGCTACATTAAGTATAGGAAATTTATAATATTTATTAATAGTTGAAACACCCATAATTTTATTCATTGTCTCATTTCACAATAAATTAATTACTATATCCATGCCATCAACAATTTTCAGATCATGATTGTGAATGGCGGTTCCATGAAATGTGGTGGGCATTTTGAAAATGTGCACCTACAAATTGGTTAGTACCACTTGAAATATCACATGTTTTCTATAAACATGGGTGGTTGTGACATTTTTCTTAGTGTTGAATGATTACACACTTTGGGCCCCATCCTCATGGATTTTAAGGAATTAACCATGCGATTCCAACAAGAGGGACAACAATATCAGTTCTAGGGAATCACAATAGGCTCCCCTGAGGTCATTAGTTCCCATCTAATGGAAAATCTCCTAAGAAAAGGTCGTTTGGGCATTATTTTCCAACTGCATTCCATTCAAGTAGTTGAGACACCCTCTGTGCACTCGGACCTCTAATCTATCCTCTCCCAACACCAACCATTTTGACCACTCCCCATGGAATTCCCTTTTCCTGTGGTGTTCATGATCATTCCACTCCTCTAGTCCCATGAAATCTTCCTCCCAATGTTCTCCCTTATCACCATCCCTTTTTCTAGAAGAATGAAATTAAGAAAATTGTTCAATAATTGCTCAACACATGTGTTATTCGTCCTAGTACCAACCCCTATTCTTCTCCTGTGATCATGGTACTCAAGAAATAAGGCACTTGTCTCATGTGTCCATAATTTTGCGCCCTCAACAAACTCACCATCAAAGACAAATTTCCCATTCCTATCATTGATGATCTATTGGATGAATTGAGTAGTGCTCATTACTTTACTAAACTTGATCTCCATTATATCTACCACAAGATACATATGAAAGAGGAAGACATTCCCAAGACTGCATTTAGAACTCATGAGGGTCACTATGAGTTCTTGGTAATTCCCTTTGGCCTGTGTAATGCTCCCTCAACTTTACAAAGTCTCATGAATCATGTATTCCATCCTTTTTTCCATCCTTTTTTCTTAGTTTTCTTTAATGATATTCTCATTTATAGTAAAACTTGGACAACCCTTCTCGCCCATGAGGATCAAGTTCTCCATCTTCTCTCTCAGCACCAATTTTTACTCAAACAATATAAATGTTCCTTTGGATCCTCGTAAGTGGGGTACCTAGGTCATATTTTTGGCAAGGATGGTGTATGTGTAGATCCTAAGAAAATTGAAGCTATGAAGGATTCACCTTTCCCTAAAAATCTTAAGAGCTTGCATGGTTTTCTAGGTTTAACGAGCTATTATCATAAGTTTGTTCATAATATGGAAAAATTGTAGCACCTTTCACTGCTCTCCTTAAAAATAATTCTTTAACTTGGACTCTAGCCACCGATCAATCCTTCCATGCCCTGAAAGAGGCCATGTGCACAACTCATGTCCTGACACTTCCCAACTTCACCAAGACTTTTTCCTAGAATGTGATGCTTCAGAAAAAGGAATTGGGGTAGTCCTTATTCGAGATGGCAGGACTTTGGGTTTCACTAGAAAACAACTTTCGAAGAGAAATTTGGGCCAATCAATATATGGAAAGGAAATGTTGGCTATTCTACGTGTCGTGGATCTCTGGTGTCCTTATCTATTGGGGAAACACTTCCAAATTAAAACTAATCATTAGAGCCACAAGTATTTTTTGGAACAATGCATTTCATGCCCGGAGAAACAAAAATGGGTGACCAAGCTATTTGGATATGATTATGAGATAATTTACAAGAAAGAAAAAGAACATGTGGTTGCTAACACTCTTTTAAGGAAGTATGAATAAGAAGGGTCCCTCTTTTCCCTTTCCTTCATTGTACCCCATTGGATCCAAGATGTTCACCAAGAATGGATACAAGATCCCAATATTTCTCTCCTGATTGAACAATTACAACACCATTCTCAAGCTTCTCTAGGGTACTGTTAGCACAATGAATAGCTTCACTACAAAGACTGCATGTATTTAATAAAATAGTCACAACTTAAATCCATGGTGCTTTATGAGCTTCATGCTTCACCCACAACTGGGAATTCATGGTTTACCAAAACCTATGAAAGGGTCAAATGTTATTTTTTTTGGGATGGTATGAAACAAGACATCCACACCTTTTTAGATGAATGCAATGCATTTCAACGCAACAAGGGAGAAAAAGTCAAAGCCCCATGTACACTCCAACCACTTCTGATTCTCCCTGCTATTTGGAGGGATATTTGTATGGATTTCATTGTTGGCTTACCTAAATCAGACAATAAGTCAGTAATCATGGTGGTATTTGATCATCTTTCCATATATTCTCATTTCTATGCTCTTAAACACCTATTCATCACATCCACAGTGGCTCAAATTTTCATGGATAATATCTTCAAACTTCATGGCATGCCTCATTCTGTTGTCTCTAACAGAGATCAAATTTTCATCAATTTTTTTTGGAAAGAATTGTTCAAGCTCCAGGGAACTCAATTGTGTCTCAGCATTGCCTATCATACCCAGAATAATGGCCAAAATAAAGTTGTCAACAAGTGTTTGGAAACATATTTGCGGTATTTTGCATCTAACATATAAAATCAATAGGCTTAGTGGTTACCCCTAGCTGAATGGTGGTATACCACATCTTATCATATATCTACTCACATGATTCCTTTTGAAGTAGTCTATGAAAAAAAATCCACCATCGATTCTCTCATACATGCTAGGTGTCTCGAAGGTTCAATAGGTTGACACAAATCTTACAATCCGAGAGAACATTCTCTGTACCCTCAAAGAAAATTTGGTCATGGCTCATAATTGCATGAAGAAACAAGTCGACCAGGGTTGTTCCAAATGTCAATTTTATGAAGGGGACTAGGTTTTTCTTCATCTACAACCTTATAAGAAGACTTCACTCAAAGATAAACACTGTTAGAAATTTGATCCCAAATTTTATGGTCCTTATACAATTATCAATAGAGTGGGGACCACGACCTACCAATTAGCTCTACCCAGTCATTCTAAGCACCATCCTATTTTCAGGTCTCATGCTTAAAGAAAGTGATTGGAACTAAGTGCCAAACTCAAACTAGTCTCCTTGAGTTGGATGAATAAAGTTCCATTTGGTTGTATCCATAGAAGTCTTGGACCAACGAGAGCATCATCTTTGTTATCACACCATCAAGGAAATTCTAGTTCAGTGGAAAGAAACAAATCCAAAATATGCCACCTCGGAGGCAACCACCATTCAAAAAAAAATTCCTCATCTCAAGCCTTAAGGACAAGGCTGTTCTCCAAGGGGGATGGCATGTTAGGGACCTAACCTCCTTAACCCATCACATAGGTAGAATAATATAGTTTCCATGTAATAAAGGCTGACATTAGTTAATAATTCCTATTTAATAAATGTGGACAAGTAAATGTAAGAAGACCTAATAGAAGCTTCCACTTCTATAAATATCTTCCTCTAGAATGTTCTTTAGAAGATAGAATTAGTATAAATACGAGTAGGAGGCATGAGAAATCCTTGTCTTGAGAATTATTGTAATAGAGTGCTACTTTGTTGGAGGTTTCCCCATCAAAGAGAAAAGTGAACATTTCCTTCTATTAGTAAAGGTATCATTTTGTGTTGTGGTTCTCTACATTTTTTATGCAACCCCCCTACCTCAACAGGGTTTGTGGACCTCCCGGTCACTGGATTGTTCCAATTCTATGAGCTTAAGCAACTCTTCGATTCCTACTAGAACCACCACTAAATGATTTCTACAGGTCCTCTGTGAACTACACCCATGTGAACAAGCACTGGGTACGAGTTCCCTCCACTCGACCACCGGCTGTGACCGCACGCCTCTCAAAAGGCGTTTCACGATTTCGCATATCGGGTCTTTGTCTGTGAGTCACCCCGACTCTCCCGATCTCTGAAATCCCAACAAGGGTCTAGTGCATGCTAGATCCTCCCTTATCCTCCTTCCATATGACTCCTTTCTATGACTTGGGGCTCAACTCTCAAGTGCCTCACGAAGTTTGCTTGCTTTCCTTCTCGAAACCTGAAACTCCAAACCTTGAGTTCTGTTCATGCCAAATCAATGATCCATAATTCCTGTGATACAATGGTCCTGATCTCTTTTTCATGTATCGGGACTTTGCGTTGCATGAAGTTAGAGGACTGCTCACCTCCCTTCTTCTGATATCCAAACTTTTCGGGACCAGATCCCTTCTTCGACCAACGATTGCGATTAAATTGCGAACTTGGATTTCACAAGTTCTCACAACCCTGTCCTTTGACTTTTCCACTCTGCGAGTCAATGAAAGACTGATCTCCCACAATGTGTCCTGCCTTGATGGACAGTCAGGATCCTTTCGTGAACTTAGACTTCGCAAATATGATTCTCCTATGAAAATCCAAAGGGTTTAAACCTCGTGCACGTTTCTCTAGATCCAACGACTATTAGTCCAGGCGCTCATATTCGACGACTATGATCAAATCTCCTCTTGCATGTGTTCCTCCTATCTGTTTCTGATCTGATGGCTCAGATCCTTCCTTCACGTATTTTAATTTTGCATTTTGCGACTTTGGAAAACTATCTCCTCCATTCTCCAGAATCTCGATATCCTACTTTCTGAAGCCTCCTTTCCATTGAAAGAAACCAACGGTTTGATACCCCCTTAGATCGATGGTTCACTATCTCTCCTAAGTTTCCATCTTCTCCCCGACTTAGAAGATTTATCAAATTTCAAAGGTCTCAGCCTTTGCCTCTCCTGCGAGTCCGACTCCTAGATATTGTCAACACTTATGAAAAATGCTATCCCTTCTGAGATTTGTTCTTAAAATTTTTTCGATTTCCCACGCACAACTTGCATTCTCGGGATTCAATAACTCAGTTCGAAGGATTTCTTGAAAATAAATTCTTCTCGTCCACCTGTCGTTCCTCTGTTCTGGTTCTTCAATGCTTGGTCGGTTCCTGACGTCGTGCACTCCTTGCACCTGGTCTAAGTTTTCTTTGCTCTCTCTTTGAACTCCTCTGAGTCAATCTGAGACTCAACCAACACACTCCTTATGCTCAAGATGCACACCTTGCATACGAGTTTCAGAAGAGAAACAATTGAAACTTATCTAGTTTCGTCACGAACTCATACAATCAACTTCTCAACAATCATACATGAATGGAATAAACTAAAGAACACATACACATAATATAACATACATTCATTCATTCATCAAATGAACACAGTCCAAGGATTTGGGACAATTCTGTCTGTTCTATTCATTCATGAAAACAAATTACATCTATTACATTTCTTCACTGCGATTCTCTGCTACTCTATCATGTTCTATCCTATCTCATGATCTCTAATCTATTTTACAATGAAACAACACCAATTATCTAAGGATCCGCTCCATGAGCTCTCTCGTCCTATTTTCAACCTATCCTATCAAACTCATAGTGGTTACCTACTTAGTCCTATTACAATAACTAATAGTTATTGCTAGATAAGAGTCAACACTCCATATCTGCAACCCCTTATAGTCCTTAAGACTTTACAAACAAGTTACATTTTAAAATACTGTCTTCAAAAATATCTCAACAACCAATTTAATTCTGAGTTAAATGTTGATTTGAAGCTCTTCCATGCTGATATGTCACGTCCTTGCATCCATGCTTCTGTCTTTGACTTCGAAGGTGATGCTTCTGCATCATACTCCTCTAGTTAAAATTTTCATGGACTCTTATCCATGAGCTCCTACACTATTTTTCCATGCTTCAAAATATCAGGTTCTGTGACCCAACTTTCATCTTCTACTGTATGATCTTTCCACTTCACTAAGTACTCAGGATATGTCTTCCTTCTGGTCTTCTTTCCATCTCTCTATTCAAATATTTTATCCATCTGAGGTTTTTCTGCTGTGGGTAATTTTTCTTCCCACTGAACTTCTTTCTGATCATCTGATTCTCTTGCCTCATCTCTCCTGTAAAGATATAGGTTTGCAACATTGAATATTGAAGATATTCCAACATTGTCTGGCAACTCAATCTCTTAAGCATTGGCTGCGAATTTCCTGAGAATCCTGCATGGTCCTATCTTCTTCATCTTCAACTTGTTATATGTTCCCCTCATAAACCTTTCTTTTCTCAAATGAGCTAAAACTTCATCTCCAACTTCAAATTGAACTTCTCTCCTTTTCTGATCAACTTTGTTCTTATATTTTTGGCTTCTTTCCTGTAGCTGTTCTTTGACTCTATCATGGAGTTTCTACATTTCTGTTGAAAAATCTTCTACTCCAGCACTTCTGAACTCATCTTGATTCAGATCTCTCAACTCTGTAATCCCTCTTGGCTATATACCATACACAATTTCAAATGGACTTTTCCATGTGCTCCTATTCATTGAATTGTTGAATGCAAATTATGCTTGTGCCAGAATCTAATCCCATTGTCAACCTTGCTCAGTGACTAAACTTCTCAACAAGTTTCCCATACTCCTATTTACTACTTCAGTCTGTCCATCTTTCTGAGGGTGATATGATGAACTAAAGGAAAAGTTTTTCCCCAACCTCTTCCATAGAGTCCTTCAAAAGTGTCCTACAAATTTGGTGCCCCCGTCTGAAACTACGCTCCTCGAAAATCCATATAGTCTCACCACTTCTTTGAAAAAAAAATTGGTTGTGTGTGTAGCATCGTTTGTTTTCTGGCATGGTATGAAATGTGCCATTTTTGAAAATATTTCCTCCACAACAAATATGGAATCGATCCCTTTCTGAGTTTTAGGTAATCCCAAAACAAAATCCATATTGATTGCATCCCATGACCTTTCTGGAATTGGTAATGGATGACACAAACCAGTGTTCTATTGTCTTCCTTTTGCATACTAACAAATTCTGCATATGTTTACAAACTTTTTCACCTCTACCCTCATGCTTGGACAATAATACAAATTACATAGATATACAAATGTCTTATCATGACCAAAATGTCCAGCTAAACCTCCAATGTGTTTCTCTTTCAACAGGTTGTCTCTCATTGAGCATTTCGATATGCATAATTGGATTCCCTTGAACGATAATCCATCCTGGATCAAATATTCAGTCCATGGGCTTCTATCTCCCCATAAAGGATTCTTTCATGCCTCATAAGCTTCCTTGAAATATGCATCTGCCTCATAAGCTTCCTTGAAATATGCATCTTCTTTGTACATCTCCTTGAGGTGTTCAAACCCTAAGGTCTCCACTTGGAATTCCTGCACAATTAAACTCCTCCTGCTCAAAGCATCTACAACTTTGTTAGAAGTTCCAACAATATGTTTAATAACAAAAGTAAAATTTTGTATAAATTCTACCCATTTTGCATGTCTCTGATTCAAATTTTCTTGCCTAGTAATAAAATGAAAAGCTTGGTTACAACTGTACAAGAAAAATTATTTAGGAATTAGATAGTGCCTCCACTTCTTCAAAGCTTGAATCACCGCATAAAATTCTTTGTCATACGTGGAATATTTATGCTTGGTGTCATTCAGTTTCTCACTGAACTAAGCAACTGGCCTAGTATCCTGACTCAAGACTACTCCAATAGCTAATCCACTTGCATCACATCTCGCCTAAAATGTTTTTCCAAAATCCTGTAAGACCAGAATCGGCTGTTCTATGATCTACTCCTTCAACACTTTGAAAATATTTTCAACTTCCTATGTCCAACTAAAGGACTTGTGTTTCTTCTTCATAGTATCCAACATGGGTGCACATATACCACTGAAATTTCTGATAAACTTTCTATAAAATCTTGCTAACCCATGAAAAATTCTTACCACAAATATGTTGCTCGGCGATGGACATTCTCTGATAGCTCTCACTTTTTCTGGGTCCATCTTCAATTCAATTGAAGATATTACAAAACCCAAATATATGAGCTCCTTCTTCATAAACAAACTTTTCTTCAGATTTATCAACAATTTCTCTTGCTGTAACTTTTCCATCACTAATGTCATATTTCTTAAGTGTTCTTCCTTTGTCTTACTGAAGATTAGTATGTCATCTAGATACACTATGAAAAAGTTTCCTATGAAGTCTTTCAGTACTTCATTCATCAATCTCATGAATGTGCTCAGTGCATTTGTCAACCCAAATGGCATGACCAACCATTCAAACAATCCTTCATTTATCTTGAATGTTGTTTTCCATTCATCTCCCTCTCTCATTCTTATTTGATGATATCCACTCTTCAAGTATATCTTGGAAAAATAGCTTTCTCCACTCAAACAATCTATCAAATCATCCATCCTCGGTAAAGGAAATATATACCTAATGGTTATCTTGTTGATGGCTCTAGAATCTGTACACATTCTCCATCCTCCATCCTTCTTTGGACTTAACACAATTGGTATTGCGCATGGGCTTAGGCTTTCCCTGACTAAACCTTTATCCAAAAACTCTTGGACTTGATTTTTGACATCCTCATTCTCACTAGGTGTCAACCTATAAGCTTCTTTGTTCGATAAACTAGCTCCTGGAATAAGGTCAATATGATGGATTATACTCCTAATGGGTGGCAATGAGTGAGGTAACTCATCCACTACTATGTCAACAAAGTTTTCTAACAGTTCCTGGATTTCTTCAGGAAAATATTCTACAAAAGTATTTGTAAGGATAACTCTAGGCTTCCTCACTACAACAAACTGCATTTATTTTTTCTTCTTGACTTCATTCAAGAGTTCCTTCCCAGTCATGAGAAGTATACTTGAACTAGTTGGTAACAACATATGCGTCCTACCATTATTTTCTAGAGTATTAGTATTCTTTCTTCCATCATGAATAACTTTTCTATCAAACTGCCATGGTCTCCCCAATAAAATATGACAAACATCCATAGGAATTACATCACATAATATTTCATCCCTATATCTTCCTATTTTAAATTCAACTTGGCATTGTTGACTTACCATCACTTGATGTCCTTTCTACAATCATGATACCTTGTATGGCTTTGGATGTGCAGTTGTCTTCAACTCCAGTTTCTCCACCATCTCCGTGGATACTAAATTGTCAGTGCTCCCACTGTCTATGATCATCTTGAAAACTCTATCTTTCGTCTTGCAAGAAGTTCTGAACAAACTTTTTTGCTTAACTAGTTCCTCTACATCCTTCTTTGGTTTAATAAGAATTTTCCTCATCATGAGGTTCTTTCCTCCTTTTGATGCTTCTGTTTCCACATGCTTCTATGCTTCAACAATGTGTGCTTCACCTCCTTCTTCTTTCTTTCTCTCGGGACACTCCCAATACTTGTGACCTTGATTTTTGCAGGTATAACATTTAACTATGCCTCCTCTGGATCTTCCTCTTACTCTTCCTCTGGAAAAATAACTTCTTCCTCCATGTTGTTCTTCTTTAGAACTTCCACCCTTCTCATGGTGACTATGTTGTTCGTCAACTTCATGCTTCGGCTTCTAGAATTTCTCTCTGCTGGTTCCCTTACCTCTGCTTAAATTTCCTCCTCTACTTCGTCAACTTTGCTTCCTGGCCAATTTCTCTTCATATTTCAATGCTGCTTGATAAGAATCCTTGACTGTACTAACATACATCATGTTGATCTCCACTTGTATTTCATATTTCAGCCCATTAATATACCTGGATGTTTTTTTCATCTTCATTCTCTTTCTATCCAGCCCTGATGTTTAGTCTGTAAAATTCCTCAGTGTACTCCTTCACTGATAAGATTCTCTATTTTAGGTTCTACAATCTTCTGAACAGATTGATTTGATATTCCTTCAGTATAAATTTGGCTTTCATCTTGGCTACCATCCTATCCCAATGCTTAATTTTCTGCTTAACTTTTCTCCTGCGTTCGACTAGCAGTTCATCCCACCATAGCGTTGCATGACCCTTTAGTATTGTCACTGTATGCCTCACCATATTGTCTTCTTCGATATCTTCGTAATTTAAGTATTTTTCCATAACATGTACCCAATATAACAATTCTTCAACTTCTAAATTTCCTTCATACATTGGTACCTCTATCCTTGCTCTGGCTCCTATTTTTGAAACAACCTTTATTAAGCGATATTGTGCAGCATCCTCTACTACATTTTCTTCGAACTCTACTTCTTCTTCCTAAACTTCACTGATATCTCCAGCGCCTGGTGCTCTTCTCTGTGCTATTTCCATGGCATCTAGTCTCATTATGAGTCACCTCATTTCTTCTTCCATTTCTGCATTCGCTCTACGCCTTCTGGGTGGCATGATTCCACTGCATCACCTACAAACATAAATCAAATTCTTGATACCACAAATGATATCAACTTACCTCCTTTCTCCTTTTTCTGTTGTCTAAAAAAAAAATCAATATCGGATCTGATACCACTTGAGGCAACCCCCCTACCTCAGCAGGGTCTGCTGACCTCCCCGTCACTGGATCGTTCCAATTCTATGAGCTTAAGAAGCTCTTCGGTTCCTACTGGAACCTCCACTAAATGATTTCCACAGGTCCTTTGTGAAACAAACCTTTGTGAACAAGAATTGGGTACGAGTTCCCTCCACGTGACCACCTTCTGTGACCACATGCCTCTCAAAAGGAATTTCACAATTTCACGTATCAGGTCTTTGTATGTGAGTCACCCTGACTCTCCCAATATCTGAAATCCCGACAAGGGTCTAGTGCATGCTAGATCGTCCCTTATCCTCCTTCCATATGACTCCTTGTTATGACCTGGGGCTCAAATCTCAAGCACCTCACAATTTCACACTTCGTAGCTTCACGCCTCGCGAAGTTTTCTTTCTTTCCCTCTCGAAACCCGAAAGTCTGAACCTTGAGTTTTGATCGCGTCAAATCAACAGTCCACAATTCCTGTGATCTGACGGTCCTGATCTCCTTTTCGCATTTCGTGAAGTTATAGGACCACTCACCTCCCTTCTCTCGATATCCGAACTTGCAAAATTTTCGGGACTAGATCTACGGTCCATATCCCTTCTTCGACCAACGGTTGTGATTAAATCATGAACTCATATTTTGCAAGTTCTCACAACCCTATCCTTTGACTTTTCCACTCTATGAGTCAACGAAATGTTGATCTCTCGCCACGTCTCCTATCTTGATGGACGGTCAAGATCCTTTCATGAACTCAGACCTCACAAATCTGCTTCTCCTATGCAACTCCAAAGGGTTTAAACCTCGTGCATGTTCCTATGGATCCAACGCTTGTTATTGTAGGCACTCAGATCCGACGAATGTGATATAATATCCTCATGCATGTGTTCCTCCTATCTGTTTCTGATCTGAGGGCTTAGATCCTTCCTTCATGTATCGGAATTTCGCGTTTCGCGACTTTGGA
Source organism: Picea engelmannii (assembly GCA_009831015.1). NCBI lineage: Eukaryota > Viridiplantae > Streptophyta > Pinopsida > Pinales > Pinaceae > Picea > Picea engelmannii. The sequence continues at coordinate 321,166 of ML781896.1, read as the reverse complement.
AAACTATCTCCTCCGTTCTCCAGACTCCCGATATGAGACTTTCCGAAACCTCCTTTCCAATGAAAGAAACCAACTATTCGATCCCCCCTTAGATCGATGGCTCACTATCTCTCTTGAGCTTCTGTCTTCTCCTCAACTTAGAATATTTCTTAGAGTTCAAAGGGCTCGGCCTTTGCTTCTCCTGCGAGTCCGAATCCTAGATCTCGTTAACACTTATGGAAAATTCTATCCCTTTTGAGATTTGTCCTTTAAGGATTTCAATTTCCCACGCACACCTTGCGTTTTCAGGATTCGTTAACTCAGTTCGAAGGATTTCTTGAAAATAAATTCTTCTCATCCACCTGGCGTTCCTCTATTCTGGTTCTTAAATGCTTGGTCTCTTCCTGATGTTGTGCACTCCTTGCACTTGGTCTAAGTTTCCTTTTCTCTCCCTATGAACTCCTCTGAGTCAATATGAGACTCAACCGACACACTCCTTGCACTCAGGATGCACACATTGCATACGAGTTTCAAAAGAGAAACAATTGAAACTTATCCAGTTTCGTCACGAACTCATACAATCATACATGAATGGAATAAACTAAATAACACATACAAGGAATATAACATACATTCATTCATTCATCAAATGAACACAATCCAAGGATTTGGGACACTTATGTATGTTTTATTCATTCATGAAAACAAATTACATCTATTACAGTTCTTCACTGCGGTTCTCTGCTACTCTATCATGTTCTATCCTATCTCATGATATCTAATCTATTTTACAATGCAACAACAAGAACTATCTAAGGACTGACTCCACAACCTCTCCCATCCTATCTACAACCTATCCTATCAAACTCATAGCGGTTACATACTTCGTCCTATTACAATAACTAATAGTTATTGCTAGATAAGAGTCAACACTCCATATCTGCAACCCCTTACAGTCATTAAGACTTTACAAACAAGTTACATTTTAAAATGTTGTCTTCAAAAATATCTCAACAACCGATTTAATTCTAAGTTAAATGTTGATTTGAAACTCTTCCATGCTGAAATGTCACATCCCTGCCTCCATGCTTGTGTCTTTGACTTCGAAGGCGATGCTCCTGCATCATTTTTTTTGCTCCACTGGTATTTTCTACAATATTTATGTTTTCTTCTTAATGTAATATATTTGGTACCTAACATGACCTCCTATATTGAAATGGAAATTTTGCAGGATGTAAAATATTCAATGGGATTTTGGAGTAAGGGTGCCCTTAGATGACTATAAAGGTGAAGAATGCTTAAGGAAGTCAGATATAACCTCTGGTGAATAAGCCTGGAAATACTCTAGTCTCTTAAGACTTAGAGTTGACCTTTAACTCTGATGAGAACCCTTACTTGAAGTGTAAGGATCGACAATTGTCAATTCAATGGAGAAAGGATATCTCAATCGTTGGTCGGAGGAAGAAACCATCAAAGTGTTTGTGGTTGAATTTTTAATGGGACTACGACGGGAGGAATTTGAGTAATCATGAACCATTTATCTATCGAAAGGTACTCCAAGGATATCTGGGTCGTAGATTCCCAATGCTTCACCAACTTACCTATCGAAAGGTGACAGTTGGAGACATGTGAAAGGAAGGATAGGAAGGACCTCTAACGAGAGAGTCCGATGGAAATAATGTCTGAGGAAATGAAGAACGTTGATTTTTCGGAAGGAATATTGATGGATATGTAGTCATTGGATCTGGAAGGATCCACTCCAATGAAGAATACTCAGAATAAGAGAGACATTGGTTAACTACCATGTCGCTGTAGGACCTCGAGAAAATCCTAACCACTAGATGGGGTGTATCGAGGGTCTTTTGATCCATTGGATTAGTATTATCAGAGTGCATAAATTGGAGTGATTCATGATCAATCAGAGTGATTGTATTCTGATGGAAAAATAATCCTGAGTGGTTGTGAACCGTCGATTCACAGGATAGAGTCTAGTGAAACCTTAGTCATAGATCTATCAAGGACCCCACCTGTTCATGTGATGAGTAGGAATTGTGAAAGGTAGTAACCATTGAGTATATTAAGGTACCAATGTGATCAAGATTGTTGATTTATGTTCCCAAGAACTGTTGGATATACCAGAACAACCATAGGAGGTGTTCCATTAGGATGGGAAAATGAGTTGTGTAACTATTTAGTCTTAGGAGCAGAGAGTCTGAGTCACTACTGACCGTTGATATGGTTGTGAGTAGTGAACTACAACCGTTGGATTGGGGAGGCTCAGGTCTCCAACTCTTGTAGTGAACCCCTGGGGATGTATTTTCGGAAGTTGGCGTGCTAAATGAGTAAGAATTAACATAGTGGATTTTTTGATAAGAGATGTTCTCATGGAAATCACGATGACAAGGAAGTGGATGGATTCAACTCAAGTCCTTAGTTTAAATGAAAGGAAACTTTTACATCCCCCTAGCCTAAGGAAGTTTATGGGGTTGGGTGTGTTACATATTCTCCTCTGAAACTTTTGGATTTCGTTCCTTAATATTTTGATGATGTGGGTGGGGCTTCGTTTTCCTTGGCCTATCAATTGAGGGTGGGGGGAAGTATTTATATAAACAATTATCTCCCTTTTTGAATCCAAATGATCCAAATTCCTTTAATATCTTGGATGATATCTTGGAGCCTTATCGTCCCTTATCAAATTTGTATAGATATGAGGATTCCTAAACCTCTCAAGTGAGAAATTGTAGGAGGCTAGCCCCTATAATTTGAGACCAGGGGGTGTCCCTATGGTTTCTAAGTACGTACCTTCAAGAGGTTTGCGTTTATACATTTTGAAGGATATGGGGGTTTCGTTAGTAGGTAGAAATTATGGCTTGAGACTTTTCTAGGAATGCACGATGAAAGAAATTAACCAAGGAAGAAAAAAATTGGTTATCGAAGCCCTTATATCAAGCCATGCCCCTTATGTAGTTCCACAATGAAGGTCCTTTCCTTAAACATGTAGGGGATAGGGGGCCTAGCCGAAAAATTGTCCCTAAAGAGGTTAATCGATATGGATCAACTTGATGTTTTTTGGCTTCAAGAGACAATGGGGTCAGGGGATCCTTTAGTGTTGGGGTTGAAAACAATTCTGGGAGGGTGGGACTTCTTATCAGATGATTCTGTTGGTTTTTCTGGATGGGTCACTGGTTGGAACCACAATGTGTCCCTCATCAACTCATTTTCATTTCTTCTGGTCTATGTACAAAATTATTCATTAGAAGAGTGGGATTCTCGATCACCCTTATCAACATATACAAGCCTTATGAAAATAAGCAAAGTTATTGGGATTGTTTGCTTCAATATTAGGTCTATAAATTAGGGAATTTAGTATTGTGGGGGGGTGGGGGGGACTTAAATTTTACATTGCATAGATCTGAAATATGGGGAGAGAGTGCCATACTAGATAACTTGGGTGATTTCTTTCTTAATAGATTGGAAGTGGCCCATCTGGTTGATGTAAATCCTATGGAGGCTAAACCCACCTAGTCAAACAACATAACAGGTGTTAGTGGGATTTCAAAGAGATTGGAAATGTTTCTTATTTATGGGGATCTCCTCCTACAAGTTTATAAGGTTCATTCGTGGGTTTGCAGTAATAGGTTCTTGTATCACCTTCTAGTTTTTATTGAAATTGACCTTCTAGTGAAAAAACTCGGGTCTCCCTTTAATTGCAATCTTGGGTGGTTTTTGGAGGATGACTTCAAGGCACCGATAAAATAAAATTAGTGGTTTTTTGGTTCTTCTCTTGGATCATCTGCTTGCGACTAGTTTGCAAATTCCTTAAAGAGAGTGAAGGATAAGGTCGTGGTGTGGGCCTCACTTAGGTTTCAGAACATATATTCACAACTAAAAGAAACAGAATATAGATTTGCCAATTTTTTCCATGATTTAGGGGGAGGTATACTGAGTGAGGAAGATTTGCATAAGGTTAAATAACTAGATGCTAAAAAATTCAATCTCTTGTTAGACAATGAATGTGATTGGATATTGAAGAGCTAGGAAATGTGGTTAGCACTAGGTGACAATAATGCCAAATATTTTCATAATTTTTCCACTCATATAAAGATCCAAAATACTATCTGGGATTTATGACTCGGGATTAAACTAGGGTAAGGGATTTTTCAAGGTTTGGCTGTTATTGCTATTACTCATTTTGAATTCCAATTTAAACAACATGCCAATGAAAGAATCAAAGAACTTCTGAAGGTAGCCTCCTTATTTCCTAACATGGTGAATGATGATTTGTGTAAGAAACTTTACAAGCTAATGTCAAAAGATGAGATTATTTTTTGTTCTTGGTTCTATTAGGAAGGACAAGAGTCCTGGACCGTATGGCTAGACGATGGAATTTTATATCGATTTCTTTGATTTCTTGGGAAAAGATCTTCTTGGAGTAGTTGGTGAATGAGAGCTAGGATAATCAACTTCCAGGAACCTTTCTCATCAATATTACTTCATCTGAATGCGCCATTCTTAGCTCTCATTCAGAAAGTTGATTATCCTACCTCCTTTGATGAATTCCATCCTATCTCTCTATGTAATAGCTTGTATAAAATAATATCAAAATTTATTGCTATAAGGTTGAAGCTGATTCTTTCGAATTATGTGTCATGTGATTAATTTGGCTTTGTGAAGGGAAGACAAATCCATGAGGCTATAGGGTCAAATCAAGAGGGGATTCATTCTATAAAGGTTGATCATATTCATGTAACAATCATTAAGATTAATTTGTCCAAGGTGTATGATAAAATGTATTATCTCCATCTACACTTGTTATTAATCCGTCTTGGTTTTTCCTTACCTCTAGTTTGGTGGATAATAGGGTGTGTCTCTTCATATAATTTTGTAGTGCTTATAAATGGATCAACAACTTCATTGTTTAAAGCCTTCGGGGGTTTAAGACAAGGTTATCCCCTATCTCCTTATATCTTCCTCCTTGTAGCTAAGGGTTTGAGTTGAGTAATCATAGATTCCATATGAAGGAGGTTTGTAACCAGTACTAAATTAGGAAGGTACCTAGCCCTAACACATTTAATTTTCATGGATGATGTGTTGTGCTTCTGTTTTTATATCAGTATGGATGGTTCTAATCTCAGGGGTACCCTACAACTCTTTAATGATGCTACTAAAATGGAGGTGAATGTAATGAATTTGGATCTGTACACAACTAATCCGACTGGTGATCTCTTGTCTTATTTTTTCCATTCCAACATCATAGTATTGATAAAGGGTTCAAATAATTAGGGTTTACTCTAAAACATAATGGATATGTCAAATATGATTGGTTATGTCTACTTGGGAAAGTGGAAAAATAAATCTCCCTTTGGTGTAATAAATGGCTCTCATAAGGTGGTAGAATAATCCTTGTTAAATCAATTTTAGAAGTGATTTCTGTCTACTGGCATACTTTGGCATCCATTCCAAAAGGGTTCCTAGATAAGATTAGAAAGTGTTTCTTCAACTTCTTGTGGTAGGGAATCTCAAAGTATAAGGGTTCCCATTTGGTAAGCTCGAAGAAATTGGCTTAACACAAGGAATTGGGAATCTAGGGTTTAAAGGACATTAATCTCTTTGGGCGAGCCCTAGCTGCAAAATATTTGTGGAATTTCATCTTAAAGGATATTATCTACAAACATATTATTGTATAGAAGTATATAACACTATATTCATTGTTTGATTGGATAGGAAGGGAGAAAAAAACATCCAAAATTTTTCAAACCAATGGAAAGCCTTGTCTTTGTCCTTTCTTATTTTGGGAGACTTCCTGTCTTGGAAGGTAGGGAATGGTTTAGAATTTTGAGCGAGAATGGATGAAATTGTGGGCTATAATTGGAACATTTTCTTACCATAAGAAATTGTGCTGCATCTCCATGATCTCATGAAAGTTACTTTAAATAAGGTAGCTAAGACACAAGAACTCACTCTCTAGAGACATGGGCGGCTCTCAACAAAATATATTGTTTTGGAAGATGTAAATGTTCCTTTCTAGAATTATTTTTTAGAAGAGTTAAATAAGTCACATATATGGTTGTTTGATAAAAAATATTCCCTAGTTTATGTGTATAATGAGGTAGGGGGAAACTAATCAAAAAATCTTGGATACAAGGTGGAGGTCGGCCAGGTAGGGGTGGAGACCAAGTGTTGGTGGAGAAATATCTGGAGGATTGTAGCCCAAAATAAAAAAAAATATACTTGTGTGGCTTTCCCTCAATGGTAAGGTTTTAACTTGAATTCAATTGCTTAAAAGAGGGAAGGAAAGTATATGTATTTTCCTTTTGTGATGAGCTAGCAATGAAACAAATGAACATCTCTTCCTTCAATGCCATTATTCAACTCAGGTTTGGGTAGAGTTGGAGAAGCTCATGAAGGTTTACTATTTATGGTAGGGAAACTCCTTAGAGATCAACTTGCATAAATGGTATCAAGAGAGGGGATTGAATAAGTGGAGGGAACTTCTCTTCCTATCAATCTAGTGCATTTGGATTGTAAGGAACAACATCACTTTCAAAGTTAATTTTTTCCCTCCCTTTCAAACTTCAGTTCATATTTGGTCAATCTTGTGATACTTCACCTCAGAAGATCACATGATAGCACCAAGGGTTCCAAAATAAATTATGTTAGATCAGACAAGGGCCTAGGATTATTTTGATGGGGTATGCAAGGGAATGGATTCTATGGTGGGATTGGGTTTCTCCCTATACCTCACAGATTCACATGTGTTCCAGTTCAAAGAAAAATATGGAAGGGAAACCAATAATTTGGGTGAGCTTAACTATCTCTATTTTCTCCTAAAGTTTTCCTTGAAAATGCATATATCTACCTTACAAGTAATGGGAGATTATTTGTTAACAATTAAGTGGATGAAAGGCCACTCCTAGGTTGTTAACAATTCACTTCAATTTTTGTCTTGTTCACTAAAAATACTGGCTCTTCTTTCTCATCATATTGATTTTGAACACATCTAGAGAGAGAATAATATTGAATCTAGTGGCCTTTGCAAAGTAGGCCTATCACTGGAAGGAAATACTTTTATGCTAGAGGAACCTGATAATGATTTGTTGTTGATTAGAGGGAAAGATGTCTTAGATAATTTCTAACACAATAATTATGGATGATTGTAATATCTTTATCCTTTTTAAGTATGGGATTTCATGGAGTTTATTAAATTGTTGCTCGCTTATACTTTTTTTTTCCCAGTTTATTGGTTAGATTTCAATTTCCCAAAGAAAATTTTTCTCCCTCAATTTGAACATTGTTATAATATCTTAGTTTTTTTGGGTAGTGTTGTAAGCATGTGAAGAATGTATTTTTCTTTCACCTTGAATAAAAAATAATATTTTTTTCTTAGAAAAAAAACATACATATGGTTACTCAACTCTCCACTTGTAATAACTTTGTACACATGGCCATTTCATGTTCTTCATTAACATTATCAATTCTCCATAGTAGAAATAGGTGCTTGTTGCACTCATCCCATGAGAAAAATCTGTGTCCTATGATAATAATACTCACCATTGTCAGATAGATACCTGAAGCATGGTCAATTCAACCAGATGATATTTTTTCCAAGTTCGCGATTAGGTGAGAATTCTTTAAATATATACTCAAATTTCACCATTATCTATGTTTTCTTCCCCCTACTCTTGGACAGGGAAGTGTTTCCTTCTGCTTGACGTGCGAAGAATTTGAAAACAAAAGTATTCCAACAGAGGATGAACAAGTTTAGTAACCACTCACACAACCAGATCAAAGATCAACACACCAACTTTTTACGTGGTAAAACCCTTGTGGGGAAACATCCATGACCCCAACCAACATGACCACTTGGAGAAATTTACTAATGCAAAAGAAAATATTACAAAGATATTTACAAGAGAGTTTCTCAAATCAATAATCGACAAATGATGCTCCATGCTCTTTAAATAGATATAATGGACCAATCAGGTGTTAATCCACTGATCAATGAAGCTGTTAAGATCAAGGAGAATATGAGCTATCATATCGGTCTATGTCGAGAACATATCGTGACCATCGTATTACCTAACTACAAATACATACTAATGCATACTAAACAAACACACTAAGTACCACACTTTTACCTAACAACACATTAGACCAAGTTGTTCTTAACTAACTCCTAAGTGTATAAATATCCTAACATCCCCCATTAAGAACAACTTGGGATAGGAATGAAGGATTTACAAAGGAGACACAATAGGAGAA
>ML781896.1:263780-312113 GCA_009831015.1 Picea engelmannii | reverse complement strand
ATATTCTTTCCTTGGTTTTCCACACTTGGAGGCCAAGGAAATAATGCAAATATCCTAAGTCTATCATTTCAAATTTCTTTTTAAGGATGGATTTCACATGGGTTAAATTTTTTGGGTCACTACAATTGAGGATAAGGTCATCAACACAAAGAAAAAGGATTATGATATGGCTTCCTACTTTCTTGGTATATACATTAGGGTTAGAATGACATATAGAAAAGCTAGTATCAAGAAGAAAGCTTCCCATTTTGGCATACCAAGGTTGAGGAGCTTGCTTAATACCATAAAGAGATTTCTTAAGGCGAAAAACAAGGATGGAGTCATTATGGACATAGCCAGAAGGTTGTTCCATGTACATTTCTTCTTGCAAATATTTATGCAAGAAGGAAGATTTAACATCCATCCGATGGACCTCCCATTTATGTGAGGCTACAAGGGCTAGAACAAGGAAGATGGAATTCATTTTGGCTACGGGGTAAAAGGTTTCAATATAGTCAATTCCTTCAACTTGAGAGAACCCTTTGGAAACCAATCGGGCCTTATGTATTTCAACACTTCCATTTAATTCATACTTAGTTCTGTACACCCATTTACATATGACAATGTTTTTTCCTTTCGAAAGAGGTACAACATCCCAAGTATTGTTCGCCATTAAAGAAAGATACTCTTCATTCATTGATGTATCCCAATTTGGATGTGCTGAAGCTTCTGCAAATGTTTCTGTATCACGAGTCTCTGAAACTTGATCCAAGAGAGAAGAGGCTTTCTGGAATTTTTATCAAGTTTGATGTTGATCTAAAGGATCACCAATAAGATCACCAACGTCTTATCGAGTTGAACATACCCATCTGGGAAGTTGTGGTACTACTGCAGGTTCATGTTCAATGGACTCATCTGGAGGAAGGTGAGTAGGTGGAGGTGGATTTTCATCCTCACTGTCATCATATGAAGAAGAAGAAACTAGAATAGGAATAGAATATGGCACAAATGCCAAAGATGGCTCGCAGCTGAAGAAGGCATAAATGTCGAATTAGGGTTGCATGCCAATATATTTTCATCAAATTTAACATATATTCTAATAATAATTTTATTGGAATGAGCTTGAAGAAGTATGTAACCTTTGACATATTCAGAATAGCCAACAAAAATACCCTTCTCACTTTTATGTTGTAAATATTTCTTGTTCTCATTAGGAATGTGAGCCCATGCTACATTTCCAAATATATAGAAATGACTTACATTTGAATTAATTATATTCCATGCTTCTTCTAGTGTTATATTTTTTAGAGCCTTTATGGGAGTGCGATTTACTATGTAATTTGCACAATTAATGGCTTCTACCCAATAATTAATACTTAATCCATTAGATTGGATCATACAATAAATGAGGAAAGAGGGAAAACCTCATGGGACCCCCCCACCTTCCCTCAACGTACAGTGTATGTAAAAAGAAGAATAAACAGTTGTTAGGAAACTATGTCCTTCACTCCAAGATGACTGTGCAAAGAATGGAACTTCTGTTCAGTGAAGGTCTTGGTGAAGATTGTTGGAGTTAATTCACACACACCTAGTATTTCTTTTTCGTAAGGTTTTTCCTTCTTTATTAGTCATTATTCAGTCTACTATATTTTAGGAAGAATATTCCTCTAGGGAGAATATTCTCTTCAGTTTTCACTTCAGTTTGATTAGTTGAGTGGAGTCTAGATGCTACATTGGGATTATCACCATGCAACATTGGGATCATCACCATCTAATGCGCATTGTCCTTTGTATCATCAAAAGACTATCACATTATCATGATTCCCTAATATCCTCCTCACTTCACTCTGTTTCAGTCAGTTAACTGAAGACTGATACACTAGTTAACTCAGGCTAGGTGGCAGTTCACTCCCGTAACTTCTTGAGAGACTAGACTAGGTGGAATTTTACTCCTGTAACTGATGGTGTATGTCCATATCACTCTATACCACCACTATGGTGCATTAGTTACTCATGTATCCTATATCTATGGTAAATTATTCACTCTTTGAGTGTGGAATACGGTTAATGAGAATTCTTCCATTCTTTCTCTCTTGCTTCTTCTTTCTCAATTTCTCTCTACAAATGTGTGTGGTATTTTATATCTATATCTATTATGTAGGTTCAACACATTTACATGGTATCAGAGTTGATGGACTGCTAAGCAAAAGATGCACCAAATTATTTTTGCAAGTACTGAAGATTGAAGAACACAAAAAAAATGGAATCTATGTTTTACTCACCGACAATACTTCTCGTGCCTCATAACTATTTGGAGTGGAAGCCAAAGATTATACTTATTCTCATAAGTATAGGCTTATACCAAATAACCATGGAAATGGAACTAGAGCCTGATTCCACCGATGAGAAAAATGACTTTCTCAATAGACAAGATATGGCCATAGGATTTATTTACTTGTCTATTTCTCTAGAAATTCTCCACCAAGTATGTGATGTCTCACAAGACTTCACTCGAAATGAATTATGGACCAGATTGGAGGTTCTATTTGGGAATAAAGAAGATTGTGAAGATTGCATGTAGGGGATTGGAAAGATAGATGCATAAGAGAAATCGTCGGAAGATCAAACCTCTTATTATGAAGAGTCTTCTACACAAGTATTTGCACAAATTTGTATTCCATTAATTGAAGATGATGTCTACTCCATTTTAGATTTGTTTTCTAAATTTCATGTGAAATATATATGGAATTCATCTCAGGGGTCACATGCAAACACTTTTCCATGCGCAATGCATGCATATTAGGAGACAAAAAGGGAGCCATGCACATCAGACTCAATTATGATATTTTATGAGCAAAATTTTAGAAACAAATTGGATATTTGAATTCCTCTCGAGAAAATATCCAATTTCAAAAAACAAATCGTCCGATATGGAGTCCGGAAAGAGAAGTTATGATCTTTTTAAAATCAACAAAATTTCAACGTTTTTCCGAAAACAACCGCACGGTTTTCAAAGTTTCATCCAAAATTTATTTGGATCTTCTTCATTACAAGAAGAGAAAGTGGATATGTGTGGACATATAAATGATGCATCTACTTCATCAGATCCTTGCAGACATCTACATATTCAACGATCACAAAATTGCACAGTTGCGAGGTCTTCTTGAAGTGAAGGACATGGTTGCTTAGCAACTACTTTTTGTTCCTTCTCATTTTTTATGCATTTTAATTTGAGGAGGGGGGGTTTCCCATGAGTTTTTCCATCTTTCCTTGTTTATTTCAGTGTATTTTTTGTATTTGGGTACCTAACATGGCCTCTCTGCCAGGACCCATTCTTTATTTTCACCATAGTGATGTTCAGGGGGGGTGTTGGAGTTACTTCACACACACTTATCTGTAGTATGTTCTGTTAAAGGACAAAACTGCAGGTCAATGATCTCCTCGTGTATTAAGTCCTGGATGTAGTGTATGTGGATCTCAATGTGCTTCATCCATTTCCTTTGAACTGGATCTCTGCAAAATTTCATAGTGCTCTAGTTGTCACACCAGATGATGATCTACCGATGAAAATGAATGCCCAACTTAGTGAGAAAATGTTGTAGCCACATAGTCTGAATGGTTATGTTAACTACCCCTTTGTACTCTTCCTCGGATGAATATAGAGCAATAACATCCTGCTTCTTTCTCGACCAAAAAATAGGCCCGAAACCAAGACTAAGTGAGTAACCAGATGTGGAATTGCAATCAATGCTATTGCTAGCCCAGTCAGAATTAGTGAACCCGATGAGGTTCAATGTAGAGTGTTCTACATAGTGAATCCTAAAGGTGATGGTTCCATGTGCGTATCGAAGGATACACTTTGCAGCCTTCCAATGTAGCTCATGTGGGTCCTGCATGAACCTAAAGACTGCTCCAACTGCATATGAGAGGTATGGTCTAGAGTGTGTGAGATACAACAAGCTCCCTAATAGTTGTATGTACAGTGTGTTGTCCACTAGTGGAGTGTCCCCACCATCCTCAAGTCTGACTCCTGATAGGAAAGGAGTCAGGGAAGACCTGCAGTCTGTCATCTGAAATATCTCAAGGAGATCTCGTTCATACTTGGCCTTAAATAGTTTGATGCCTAATACATCTTGACTGATCTTGAGTCCAAGGAAGAAATGTAGTAGAGCCATTTCCGTCATCAATAACTTGTCATGCAAAATCCTCTTGATTGTAGCAATCGTTGAAGTCAAGCAACTGGTAATTAAGAAATCATCAACATACAAAACTAGGAGTAGAAGTGAATCATCCATCCTAAGCATGTAAAAATTTGGGTCTAACTTACAACATACAAAGTTCTGTGACAACAGGTAGGAGTCCATCTTGGCATACCATGCCCTCAGGGCCTACTTGAGGCCATAAAGAGACTTCTTTAGTGGACATACCAAAGATGAATCCTGCATAAATTCCTAGGGCTGATCCATATAGATCTCCTTAGAGAGATCACCATGAAGAAATTCATTCTTCATGTCCATCTGTTGGACTTCCCATCCCTTGGCTTTCGCAATGGTAAGTGATAAACATATGGAATCCATCTTCGCTACTGGAGCGAAGGTCTCATCATAGTCAATTCCATGCACCTACTGAAAGCCTTTGGAAACTAGCCTGGCTTTGTATCTGCTAACCTGTCCATCCACTATGTTCTTGGTCCTATAGACCCATATGGACCTGACAAGTTTCCTTCCTGAAGGAAGGAGAACCAGATCCCAAGTATGGTTATTTAGGAGGGATTTGTACTCCTCCTGCATGGTGGATCCTGAAAAGGGATTTCCAGCAGCCTCACCATAGGACTGTGGATTTGAAGACTGAACCAAGAAAATATTCCTAGGTGGCATCGGTTCAGTGGCAGTAAGTGTAAGAGGAGGCTTCTCGAAATCAGATCGAGTCCTCCTAGTATTAGCTAGATCCCCAAAAAGATCCCATTCATCCTAAAGAGTAGTCTTGTCCCACTTGGGCCTCGAATATGGCTCTTCATATGACTATACTGACTTTGTATCTAGGTCACCTGAATCCTATGAATCAGAACTCTCATCTGAAGAAGAGTCGACATATACATGCTCATAATCTCTTATAGGTGGAAAAACAAAAGTGTCTGCATGCGGTTGCTGAGGTACATGCAAGACACTTTCCTCGAATTGGAAGCTACACTCAATGATGAGCTAGTTCGAGGAAATATCAATGAGTTTGTATCCCTTCACACCGTCAGGGTATCCAACAAAGATACACTCTTCGCTCTGTGGATCAAATGCCTTCCTCTTCTCAGAGGGAATCATGGCCCATGCACATGAACCGAAAATACGGAAGTGGGCCACTTCCAGTTTGAGGCCACTCCAAGCCTTGTAGGGAGTCTTATCCTTGATAGATCCATGGGGATCTATTTTGGAAGTACGTTTCACAATTAAGCGCTTCATCCCATAATCTCTGTGGAAGTGAATTTTCATGTAGCATGCAAGATTCCATCTCTTTTAGAGATATATTTGTTCGCTTAGTAACACTGTTTTGCTGTAGAGTATAGGGAACTGTATGCTACAACTGAATCCATGCCTCATGAAAAAGATTTTGTATCTCATGGTTGACATACTCTCCCGCATTATCTGTTCAGAGGACTTTGATTTTCTTTCATGACTGTGTCTCATCAAGGGCTTTGAAATCTTTGAGGTGTTGAAAGACCTCTGATTTTTTCTTGAGAAATAAAATCCATGTGAAGCGTGAGAAATCATCAACAAAAATGAGCACATACCTTTCTTTACTAATTGATGGATGCGAAAAAGGGCCCATGAGGTCACTATGGATCATATCTAAAGGAAAGGAATCCTTCTGAGTCTTTCCTTTGTCGAATTTCTCTTGAGGGCATTTTACAAGAACACATCCCTCACAAATTCCTTTGGAGAAATGGATATCAGGTAGACCATAAACCATTCCCTTCTTTTTAATATGTTGCATATATCTTAAATTTAAATGCCCGGACCTTTCATGCCATATCCTACTTCTTTCATCAGTATGGGTAAGCAGTAATGCAAAATTTGGTTCAATAAATTCAGAAAATCTGTAGAGTCTAGATTGATGATTCACCTCACCGGTAGAAACCCTGGACTTAGTTTGCATGTAATAGATATCGACTGCATCAAGTTTGAATATGAATATATTTATGGTTCCAATGTTTTTCATCTAATACATAGAGAGAATATTGAAGGAAAGTTTGGGAATGTGTAGCACATTATCGAAGCTTCCATTTGTGAGTTCAATTCTTCCTTTGCAGGCGACCTTGACTGGAGAGTTGTCCCCCATTAGAATAGGAGGAACTTTCCATGCATCCAATGAAGAATAGACTTCTTTTTTAGTTTCCATGTGGTGTGATGCCCCTGAATCTATGATCCAAGCATCGAGAGAGGAGTTGATGGAAATCAAAGCATGGCTAGAATTACCTATCTTGGGATTCTAATCTTCTGGCTTCTTCTTCTTGGAACCCTTGGGGATGAGATCTCCAAGGTTGTTTTGCTGAAGTATTTGGGCCATTTGATCTATTGGTTTCTGCATACATGTGGATTCTGGATGGAATCCTTTATGGTAGTAAATGCATTTCTCCCCGTTTCTTCCCTTTCCACCTTTGGATCCGAAGGCATCATTGAAGGGTTTTGAGTACCCTTCCTTCTTTGGATTTGCATGTGATTTCCTTTTGTATTTGTATTTATATTTCAGATATTGATGATCACTACCATATTGCACAGTAAGTGCATGTGCCTTTGGGCCTTTGATTTTTCCCATATTGATGAGCTTGTTCTGCTCTCGTTTTAGAGACTCAATAAAGGCATCAAGAGAGGGCATCGTCCAGGTGGCTCCAGAGGTGAGCCTAACTGAATGAAATGTAGATTCAAACACTAAGTATTCCAAAAAAAGTTTGGAGAGAATGGTAAGAACCATTTGTTTCTCCTCCTTAGATTTATCAACCCCGCAAGCCTTGAGTTGCGACAACAAATCCTTATATTTGGTAAAGAAATCTTGGAGATTGTCGAAGGTTTTTGGATCCGAAGTGAGAAATTACACCTTGAGCATGTGTGCCCTCATATCTCTTGTTTGCAAAAAAACCCTTCCATGGTGGTCCAGGCTTCATTGAGGGTTTTACATGAGGATATGTGAAAGAGGAGTTCATGAGAAATGAGACTGGAAATTGTTCCAAACGCTTCATCCATGCGATTTAGATACTTGGATTTTTCTATTGCTGATGTTGTTTCAGTTTCTGTGTTCATGGTTAACTTGTATAATCCTCTTCCTCGAAGATGCAATATCATCTTCTCCTTCCATGCAAAGAAATTGTACGTTGTAAGAATGAATTCTTTTGGAAATTCCATTTTGCCATTGTCTTCAATCTTCAGTACCTGCAAAAATAATCTGGTGTGTCTTTTCCCTAGTAGTCCGTCAGCTCTGATACCATGTAAATGTGTTGAACCTTCATAGAATAGATCTATCTAGAAAATGACATACATAATTTGTAGAGTAAATATTTGAAAACAGAAGCAGGAGAGAAAGAATGGAAGAATTCTCATTAACCAAATGAATGAATGATAATTTACACATGATATACTATGTATAACTCAACTAATGCATGCTAGAGGAGAAGCCAATGAGCCATAGTGGTGGTCTAGAGTAATCTGGACACACACCAATAGTTACGGGAGTAAACTTCCACCTAGCCTAATCTCTCAGGAAGTTACGAGAGTGAACTGCCACCTAGTCTCTCAGTGTTCAATTAACTAATTGAAACAAAGTGAAGTGAGGAGAATATCAGGGAATCATGAGTAATGCGCTAGTATGGTGATGATCCCAAGGACAATGTGCATTATATGGTGATGATCCCAATGCTGCATGGTGATAATCTCAATGTGGCATCTAGATTCCACTCAACTGATCAAACTGAAGTGTGAATTGAAGAGAATATCCTCCTACAGGAATATTATCACTAAACTATAGGAGAATGGATAATGAATAATAAACATAGGGAAAACCTTAGAAAAAATAAATCCTAGGTGTGTGTGAAGTATCTCCAACACTGTTGATTACATAGTTGTTGCAATGAACGATAGTTTTGATGACCAAACTGCTTATGCCAAATTTTGCTCAAGTCATCATTATGAGCAACAAAATTTGATGGAAAATATGATGACCCAAAATTTTCAAACTTGTACAACTTGATAATATCATCAACAATTCTATTTGCGAGGACATGCTTAGGATATTTTAAATCCTTAATTAAAACTTGGTGAGGTGAAAACTCTATGGTTTTACCTTCAGTTGAATGAGTGATCTGATTTAATAATAGAAGGTTGTAGGAAAGACTTGGAGCACAAAATACATCATTTAAGTGACCATTATCTACTTGAACTGTTCGAGATCCTACAACACTAAGAGATATATCATCACCAAAAATATTTTCTTTGTGTTACATTCATTTAGAGAAAAAAATTATGGCTTTATCCTTAGACATATTATAAGATGTTCCAAAATCAATAAGCCACTCATAAGAAGAAGAATAAGTAGAAGTTGCATTGAAGGATAAACTAGAAGCAAAAAACACATGTCCATGAGAAGAAGAAGAAGAAGAAGTTGTGCTTCTTCATTGCTGCTTCTAAGGCTTCCATCTTCTTAAAACATTTTGACACCACATGACCATCTTTCCCACATAAGTTGCAATGTCTATTAGTCTTCCTAATTTTGGATTTTTCTCTTTTGTCACCATTAGTAGCAGAGGCTGGTAGAGAGGGTTTGGGACCCTTTTTTTTTTCTTGTTGCTTGGTCTTGGATTTATGTTTTTACTGGACCAATAAGGCTTTGTTGGATCTACCTACAGTTCCTATCAATCCAAGTTGCACAAGATTATCTTTCTATCGAATCACAACATCACAAAAGGACTCAAGAGTGGTATTTTTATAAGCACTCCCTAGAGCTTCTCTAGTGGCATAAAATGTAGATACAAAAACAAAATATGTACTACCGATCTTGGCAAGAATAACATATATGCATCGATATTCCTTCATATCTAGTTGGAATTCTATACACAAAAGCATAAGTGTTTTGAATTTAGATCATTAATCTTCAATGCAAGGAAAATCATTTGGACTTAAAGTCATTAACTAATTTTCCAACTAGTGGGATCGAATAATATTGTGTTTACTAAAAACAACTTCAATTTTTTCCCAAGATTTATTTGGGCTCTCAATTCCTTGAAGGTGAAACCTTAAATCATGAGAGATGGACATTTTGATTAGTCCACGTACTTTATCATTCCTACTAACCCATTTGGCATACTTGTCATCATCAATGGGTTCTTTTTCTTTTCCCAAGGTAATCTGTTATAGTCCTTTACTTCTTAATACATCCTACATATGAGATTTCCATGAGAAGTAGTTGGTACTGGTAAGAAATATATCATTGGGAGAAGTCATATTAAATATGCAGAGAATATGGATTTATAAACTGAAACGAATGGTCTAGATGAAATGCTCTAAAAAATGGGTTGTTTAAAAAACATAACACTGAAAATGAACTCATATGTGAAAGTTATTCCCTTTTGAAAAAAAGTGTAAGAGGTAACCAAAGAGCCATGTGGAAAGTAGAAGTTGGTCCATGTGGTGATACCTCTCCTTATAATAACCTCACTTTTACAAATAAGTTGCTCATGAAGTGACCCGCTTTTACAGAGTAATTGAGAATCATTTTTGCAATAAAGTTACTTTGTAAATGAAAGTTGCATGCAAAAAATAACTTAAAATAAAATATTAAAGTTATGTAATAGTGATTCACTTTTATAATTAAGTGAAATGCACTTTACAATGAATGCATGAACTTAAAAAAAAAAAGTAACAAAAAAGAGACTTGAACTCAAGACCTCTTACTTACTAAATAAAGTTTTAACCAAGTGAGCTAGAGAAAAACACATTATAGTATTAAGAAGGAGGATTGTTGTTGTTGTTGAAGGCGACATTGGAGTGTGTGCTAAAAAACACTTTTTTTCATGCATTCACACACAAAAAACAATTCTCTTCTCGACAACAAAAAGAGTTAGATCTCGGTTAGCTTACCTGAAAAATGTAAATTTTCCCTCTATTTTTTATTTACCGAGATCACACAAAGCACACGACAAAGAGCATACATAGACAAAAAAAACCCTTTCCGCTTTGTTTCTGATTTTCCGAGATCACACAGAGATCGGGGGAAATAGAATACAAAGATAGAAAAGAGTAGCAACTCAGAAATAGAAAACAAAAAACCAAAATAAAGCTAAAATTTTATCTTTGTAATAATTTAAAAAGGGTGTATTCATGTTTTATACCTCCAGATCTGATTGAAATGGTCGTATTTTGGGAAGACATAAACCTTTTTGAGTGAAACGAAAAGTGTTTCTAGTTGAAAAAAGCGCTTTGAATGCAATGGAATAGATCCTCTTCACCCACAAATGTATGGAAATAGTAGAAACTAGAGATGCAAACTAACGACTTTAAGATCTCTATCTACAACGATAGTGGGTCTTCAAATGCGCTCTGATACCATGTTCAAAAACATAGGTTTTCTGACAGGGGATGAAAACCTTCATTAACCATTCAAATAACCAGATCAAATAACAACACACCAATTTTTTTACGTGGTAAAACATCTGTGGGGAAACATTCACAGCCCCAACCAATGTGTCCACTTGGAGCAATTTATTAATGCAAAAGAAAATATTACAGATATTTACAAGAGAGTTTCACACAATCAATCATCGAAAAATGGCCCTCCATGCACTTTAAATAAATATCATGGACCAATTGGGTGTTAAGCCACAAATCAATGTAGCTATTAAGATAGAGGAGAATATGAGCTATCAGATCATTCTATGTCAGGAACATATCGTGATTGTCGGAATACCTAACTACAAATGCACACTAATGCATACTAAAGAAACACACTTTTACCTAACAACGCATTAGACCAAGTTGATCTTAACTAACTCCTAAGTTTCTAAATATCCTAACACGAAGAAGGGCCTACTGCTCACAATCGACCTATATAGAGAACACCTTGATCTAATCCCAAGAACCAAGATCTGCATAATCCTCTTCAAGTCTATTGGCCTTTCTAACAAGAAGAGGGAGAATTATGTGGTACAATTCTTTCTTATATGTGGCCACCCTTATGTATGATCAATTATCAAAGTTTGTATCAATAACAAAGGAAACATAAAGAGCATAAGTTTCTATCAATACCTACCAATATTCTTCCAATCTAAAGGTTTTTTTTTCCTATTTTTAGATCTTAACTCAGAAGTCTCTATCAATCTATAGCCTTTAGGTCAAGCCCTCTTCTTTTTCAAATGTTTGGAAAGGTGGTTGGAGGAATGGAATAACTAGTATCGCAGGTGGAGCTTGTGAAAACAAGGCTTACTTCTTTAACTATATAGATTCTACACTGTGGGTCGCTTGGTATAGCATGCAAATCCTTGCCCACCAGATATAGATGTTCCCTTATTAGCTTATCTCTTATTGGCGTCTCTCACTTGCTGAATACAACTCTAGTTCCAGGTTTTGTGGATAGGGAATATGCTAGCTGCAGATTAGGTCAAAATTTCCAATAGTGATATAGTTGTACTCGGTAGCATAGATCTTCCAATCATGTTTAAATATGGACCACTCTGAACTCCTCTCCAACCAACACATTTATTTCATTCATATTTTCTTTTCCAGGAACCATATATATTGTTTGATTGTTTGACTCATTAGAGGTAATCTTTCACTCTTGAAATGGATTTCACCCATACTCTTAAAATCATTGTCTTTATCTCTCTGGTCTTCCCTAATATCCATACTATGACTCATTTGTTATTGTAATCATTAATCCATCTGTCAATATCATCCTCTAGGCCTTGGATTGAGTTATGGTGGGAAGCTATATGAGTGTTTCAGAGTGGAATGATTGAGTGTTTCAAAGTGGAATGATTGAGCCTCTTTCCTAGGGTGTAAATTTCACTCAAATTCATATAAGAATACCTAGCAACCAATTATGGCTATTTTATTTTAGAGATATGCGTAGCACAAATGTTGTAGAGTAATAGTGAAGCCAGTGCCATGTTGCATGTCCCACATTTGGTGAAGTTGCTGCCACTACATGTCACACACCTAGTGAAGATACTGACATGTGAAGATGAAGTTGTTTCCACACAAAGATATAGATAAAAAAAATATTAGTTATGGACTATGCATCCTGAAACATTTAATGTTTAGAATTAATGATAACTTGAAATTTTGCATTAATCCACCTTTCCATCTACACTGTAAATATGTATCCCCTTTTCCTAAGTTTGAAACCACTCACTTCAGTATGAGGCCAAATAAGACCTCAAATATTTTGATTGGTTAAAAAAAATTGTTGCCAATATTTGATATGTCGAGAAAAAGTGTTCAATGAATTATAAAGTTAAAACTTAAGATTATATATAAACTAAAACCATAAAGTTGTATTCTAATTTATTGAAAAACAACAAACTGATTACTAATTATCCATGCCATAACTGACAAATACTAAATAAACCATAATAAAAAAAAACCATAACCAATAACAAATAACATGAACATGTTGTATATATCTCACTAATCCCTATTAATTTTTTTTGGATTACTGAGAGGGGGGGGGGGTGAATTAGTAATGAGCAATTTTAGTACTTTTAACCACAAAATATTCTTCAACAATATTCATTAGTTTATCATTAGAATTCAATATATCATCAACAATATAATCATAAACAACATCACATCACAATAGATACACAATACACCAAAATTTACGTGGAAACCCAAATGGGAGAAAACCACATAATGCTTTTATTATATATAAAAAGAATTCATTCATTGGAAGCACCAATTTCTTGATTCTCCAGCTACAATTGGAAGGAGGCTCCAATCCCCCATTCTCAGGCTCCAGCCTGAAGGAAGCTACAACTCCATGGATTCTCTGGCTCCAACCAGAAGTAGGCTATAACCCCCTGAGTTCTATGGATCCAACTAGAAGGTGGCTACAACCACCTATCCTTGCCCCGTCCTGCCGCCTTGAAATATAAGTGTAGACCAATTGTCACTATCACAAACTTTGCTATTGTCACTGCCACTACCTCTATCACTCTATCTTTTCCATTGTCTCTATCACTGTCACATCAACCTGTATCTGCTCATCAACCAACTAAACCTATACCATACCATACATCAACTGTATACCAACATACATACTGTCTCATACATCAATCATGAACCAAAGCTACATCAATAAGGAATAGTGAATAATGAACTAGAGCATAAACCATGTGCAACCTGTATAATATACCATACCTTCAACCATATGCATATCTGTACCATATCATCAATGAAGTATCTCAAAGAACCAATGCATGTACCTCATGCATATGCCACCATACAACATGAATATGCCTCAAAAATCAACTCAAAGATATGAACTATAAGAACCATACACTAAACTATATATAAGAGTGATCCTCACTCAAGCAAGCAACCAAGATATACCATGTCCAAGTACCAAACCAACCATACCAAGTATCCCTCAAGAATACACCATATCATGACCAAAAGTAACCATGAAAACAAGTATACAACCATATGAATACCTTTGTAGCTGACCTGAAACTCTAAGATGTTGACCTGTGGAATCCTTTGAGACCTTTAGGGATCTGGTACCAACATCTACTCAAACTTTCATAAGCTTTTCACATATACATAACTTTCTCTTCTACAACCCGCGAATATCCACGTTTTCCTCCACTCCAGACTGCGTACATCCCCGCCCTTCTGACCTACAAATTATGGATACCTCAGAAACTAGGGTTTGCTGCAACCCCAATACTTTCACCTTTGACCCTCCTTTGATACCTCAGAAAAATGTCGTCACAACCTTAGTAAAAGATCACTAGTTCACAATATAGATAATCAATGAATGAGTGTGTGAGTGTACTTGTGAATGACTCCTTGAGGTATATTTATACTTGTGCTAGGTAACTCCTCTCCTTAATTTAGGGCTTCTAGAGTTTTCTTGTTACAACAAATTTACCCTTTCATTAAGGACTTGTAACCAACTAGGGGCTTCTTGACCACTCTTTGGGGCTTCCAACTTTACAAGGACATATCTCCCTAACCGTGAGGAACCACGTGGTCTTCCACATATCATAAGAAACAACACGATGAGTACTATCCATCTATGAGTATCTTACCTACATTTGCATTGTCCTCCATGTCCATATTCCTCAATAAACTTCAGGTTCCATAACCACACCTCTGGGGCTTCATGTAGACTTCATCAAATGTATCCATCATATATGCTGACATCAACTAACTCACAATCATCCTCAATCATATATATTATAACTGAATATCCAACGATCTCATCCACATCTCTCAGGTTTCCAGACTTCTCCAAGGGTTGACAACAATCTCTAAGGGTTGAGATCAATCTCCAAGATCACTCTTCAAGGGTTGACATCAATGAAAGCCAACTGTCCAAACCAACTATCCAACAACTTTATAATTGTAAACCCTTGAAAATTAATTCTAAAACTTAGAATAAGTCAAATAAAACCATAACCAATAACAAATAACATGAACATGTTGTATTAATCTCACTAATCCCTATTAACTTTTAAAGTTGTAAACCTTGAAAATTAATTCTAAAACTTACACTAAGTCCTGGACATTGGGTCTTTCCCTGTTGCTCTTTCTCTCTCAAAGCTTGGGGGACCCCAAACCTCTCATTATTCTTAGGGTTCGGACACAAAAACACAACACAGATCAAAAGCAGGCAAGTTCCCTTGCCATGTTACGTTCCCCCGCCATGTTACGTTCCATTGCTTTTCCAGCCAGCGAGACGTGATTCCAGCAGGAGATTTTATAAATGCCCCTCCCCCGGTAATTAAGGTGCCATGTTAAGTTCATACCAAAGAGGGATAGAAATGGTTGGTGCATCATGTTAAATTCAAGAGGGGCAGGTAGAGAATCAAATCTAGCTCGATGACCTAAAGATGAAGAGTCTTTTACGCGTACGTTACCATGCCATCATGTTATTATTTTGTGTCAATTAAAATTAGCATGCCATCATGTTATTCTTTTGTGACTATTAAAATTAATCATTTGCATGGGCCCTAAAATAACCCTTATAACCCTTTTCTTGCTCAATGCATGCTTAAGGTAGTATAAAATCTTTAGATACCAAGTCTAAAAAATGTTATTTCATCACAATTCCTTAAGATTTATACTTTACTTCATCTATTTAAAATCCACACTATAAAAGTTAAGTAAACCACATTAAGAATGTATTAATGTATTTTTAATAAGCATCTCAACATTAATACTCTATTTGCATTGCAATTTTTAAAATAAAACACCTCCTCATATGTATCATTAAAGTATGTACAAAGCATTTTAGAGTGAAAAGAAAGTCAATTGCTTAAAGAAAACACCATGAATATATGTAAAAGTTTTTGATAATCCTTTCAATACACTATTCAAAGCATACAACTTTGTTAGATTGATTAAAGTATGTACAAAGCATTTTAGAGCGAAAAGAAAGTCCGTTGCTTAAAGAAAACACCATGAATATATGTAAAAGTTTTTATAATCCTTTCATTACACTATTCAAAGCACACAACTTTGTTATATTAACAATGTTTAGTTTTACACACCATATAAATATAGTGATGATAGTATGTTGGATTGTGGTTTAATGATAACTTGGAGCGATTGTAAAAAAAATCTTGGTTTAAATTTTGACTTTTGTTAATAAAATATTAAAAATAAAATTATTATTTATAAAATTAACAATACAATAAATTATTTTCATTTTGATATATATAAATATAATAATAATTTAAAAAATATATATCAAATGATAAATTAAAAATACAAAATATAACATTAAATAACAAAATCCATTATAAAAAAGAATCATCCTTATCCTTCGAAGATGGTCCAAACCCTTCCATTACAAGGTTTGAATTTACCAGATCAGCTATGTCGAACTCAACATGTTTTTTGAAAAGATAGGTAATTTTGTCGTCTCATACTGCATCTTAGTATTGGTATTGTTAGTTATAACATTTTAATAATTATCATGTACTTGACATATTGATGTTAGTATGGTTAGTTATAAAATTTTGGTAGTTATATAGGCTAGTTTGAGTGGTTGGGTAGCATGTTTGTTATCTTCTCCACTCGAGTTCAATTACCATGAGTGACATATTGACTTGTTGTGATAGGGATAGAAGGGTAGATGCCCCATGGGATAGAGATCCACTCCGATGTGCCTCAAGATACCTCAACCCTTGCTAAGTCACAAGTCATTGGTATATATAGATTGCAAGCTGTTGGATATACTCTTGGATTATAGTGGTAGCTAATAAGTTTGATCCTAATCCTAACCTAAATCACTCAAACGAGTTATCATTTCTTATGATTAAAAAAAATTATGATATTTTGGTAATTATCATTTATTTTTCAGTTTTTAAATCCACTATATATTTAACATCATCATTTTTCTTTAATATGATTTATTGGATCTCCAATTAAAAAATTATAAACTTTATTTATTATTTACAAATTACAATTGTCCAATTACCATTATCATTAAAATTAATTATCAAATTATCATTATCATTAAACTTAATTATCCAAATTACAATTGTCCAATTACCATTACCATTAAAATTAATTATCAAATTACCATTATTCATTAAACTTAATTATCCAATTGCCATTATCATTAAACTTATTGACAAGCGATAACTAACCATTGTTCAATCATCATTACACTTATTCTATGTCAATCACTACTTAACATATGTCATGGGTTGCCATGTAATCTCCCCGATGTCTAATTGAGGTTTGTCACACTATTCATCCCTTAATTTATGGTATTCATTCAACCTTTTGAAAATAATGGTTTAAGAATAAAAAATGCAATTTAGTTGTAGATAAGGGTAGAATCATTACGATTATTAAATTGAGTTGGAAGTGGCTTTGGCATATAATATGATGTTGTGTTTCTCAAGAGACAATGGATGTTGTGTGACATTAAGTATAAGTTGGAAGTATTTCTTGTTTGGCATTTAAGGATGAGTTAGAAGTATTTTGTGTTACTTTTTAAATGTATAAAATGGAAGTATTTTTTGTTTGACATTTAAGTCTAAGTGAGAATCGTTACTTCTAAATGTATAATAGTTTTTAGGAAATAATTTTAATTACTTTGTTACATTATTTGAATGGTTTTTAATGTAAATTGCAATAAAATGTTGTTGATAAACAATATATTTGTTTAACTCAAGGGAGTTAGGGGGATTTGACTTCATGACTTTTTTAGGGGGATTTGACTTCATGACTTCTTTGACTTATATAGCTTTGGCATGGTAAGTTAACCACTTAAATATCACTTTCTTAATATACATATTCTCATGTCATTAGAATGTGTCTAGATGAATCTTGGGATTGTGCATCATTAGAGGGCATGTGACACTACGATGTTTCTCACTTGGTTGCTTGACAACATCAAGGATACTTTGTCTAGACTGCGCCTCTTCACCTCAAGTATACTCTGTTCTAGGTTATCAACGATTCACGGCCCTATTCTAGTGCAACTCTTGTATACTTAGACAATTGTTAACAGTTTAACACTTAGTCATATTTAAGCATACATCCATGAACATGAAAAGCCAAGAGAATAACAGTGAAAAAATGAAATACATACACATATATAGTGCATGTGACACAAATTGTGCCTAACATTTGGTTAAGTCTTTGTTATTGCGAAACAATTACAATATGAGCACTACCAGCTCAGTTTACAAATTTGGTAGAGTCACACGACTCACCTCACTACACCAAGACACTCATACATAGATTTGTCACACCAAGACTCTCTGTCGAAACCGTCTCCACAACCTCCAATGGTGCACCTCAGGAGTTCCCTCAACCACAGACTTGTTGTCTCTTTGTTTCCGAAGACTTCATAGATTTCAGTTCTATCTCACACATGCCTCCAATAGACCTACATTTTCATATTTCCCCAAAATAGACCCAAAAAGGGGTCTCCCCACTTTGTCCACTGAATCCACCTCAAGGAAACATAAGTCCTCCCATGTGGAGTGACTTGGCTCCTTGATGGAGCTCACCCCTCTTCATTTAATCCTTCCTTAGAACTGCAGATCTCTTCTTGCTCTCCTTGTCTTCAAAATCTTCCTCCCTTGGTTGTGCACCCTTATTCTCTTATATGGACTCCAAAAGTCACCATCGTGAATGGTTACATCCTTTAGGGGTTTCACGCCCATTCACGAACCCATGTATCCAAATGAATCATTACAACCCTTTGTGGACCCGATCACCCAAACAAACCCATGCACTCATCAATTGTCATGCCCCTTGGGACCAAAGATTTCAAACCTTGGTGTGCCCCTCATGCCGACATGCCCCAATCTCTTGGTAGTTTCATACTTTGGAAATCCCCTTGGCGCGTTCTCATGCCCAAAGCGCCCACTTTCCCAACTTGGGTGCTAAAGAAACCCCACGTTCTATCTCCTTGAGGAATTGGGCGGGGTTCTTCGTGCCCATCTAGCTGAAGACCTTACATCCTCCCCCACCTCAAGTCATTTTCATCCTCGACAACATCCAAAAAATCTTTGATCTGTAAGTCTCCACCTGAACACATGCCTCCGCTGTAGCTAAGTCTGCTGGAAACCCCATGTTTTGTGCCAACCAAAAACCCCAAATTCTACCAAAGTAGAAACCCCAAGTTTCCACAAACCAAACTATATTGCACCCAAATCTGTACAATCTATTTACTGATTCAATTGTTGGGTATGTGTTATATTCTTTGCATGTGTGTGTGTGTGGGTGCGTCAGATACGACAACTGCGTCTGAAGATCCCTTCACCTAGGGCTCTGCCGTTGCGCCGGGCGCTTCCTAGGGGGGTCCCAGGGGGGGGCAGGTATGCCCCCCCCTGGTTACGCGCAGCGTTCGGGGCAACGCCCCGAATTTTTTTTTTTTGGGGCGGTTTTTGCTATTTTTAGCGGATTTTGCTATTTTTAGCTAATTTGTAAATTAATCCCGGATTAAGGGATTAGGGTTTTGGTATATACGGAATACCTAAAAACATTGTATATATTGTATGGCGAATGGTGAAATTCGATATGATGAAAAAGAAAGGTTTTCCCGGTTGAGGGTTTCCGGTAAAGATCTTTGTGTATTCTGTGTATGAGCCATTGATTAATTTCTGTATTGCTTAAGAATATATATGCATTGCTTTACTTCATAGGTTTAAAACTTACATCAATACGGTCACTTCATCCAACTCAAAGGATGAAAGTCACCCAAATTTGCTGCACTATGTTGCTACGATGTTGTTTCCTTTCTACTATTCGGTTTTGCAACTACTGTTGCTTCCTGCTAAACCTATCTGCTTCCCACTTCAATTCAAAAATTTTCCTAAGTGTTGAACTTCTCTGATCTTGATACTGCACCCATACTTCAACAAACTGTGTCATGTCTCCACACATTGATATCCCCCATGCCTTGGAATGAATGGGTAGCTAGTCCAACCGTCGTGCCCAAATCATGAGAATGCACTTCCTCATGCGTTAACTTAGTATTTTTTGTCGCATTTCCATCACCCTGCCCAACTCTAGATACTAAGGAAAGTGTCCATCCTTGCCTCACTACTGCTGCCATCATCCGATCTTAATCAAGGAGATCCTCCATAATGTCTAAGTGATGCACTTTGAACCTACTGGGTGTCTCTACTTCGGCTTCCTTCCGTAATTTTTTCCATCTGCACAACAATACCAGAACAAGGCAAGGTCACCCCTCACCTTGCTACACTATGAAGTCACCCCAAAAAAATTCATTCACGACAACTTGGATCCATTATACATCTTGTGGCACAATTAGCTAATCTCTATGCATCCAAACTACCTTTTCTCTACGAATTCATCACCTGACCATGTTGTTATGTCTACCTCTATATGTCTTGGAATGGTTAGGCTTCACTCTCAACCATGTTGTCCCAAAGCAAGAGAAACACCCATGCCCAAGTACTCTCTTCATGCTACAATCTACTTGTCTGCGCAATCCTCCAAATGAAGGCAATTCCTCAACTCCCTTCCTTTCATCAAGTCAGCTCTCTACAACTCAACATTTGTGATGAGTGTGGACAACATGCCTACACTCCTCAAATTTCCCAATGAACTGTCCAAAGTGCTCCAAGTAGAATGAGTCACCTCAAAGAACTTCCATTCCTTAGGAACATTCGCACCAATACTTCTGCCAAACCCAAGAAATGACCCCACCCAGATCTTTGATTCATCACAAAATCATCCACAAGTCACCAAGGTGCACTCTACCTCATCTAATGTCTCGTACTAAAGGTGAGAAAAAACCACCCAAATCACTTGGTTTTCGTTCTTCCCATTCAGGTTGATTGCCAACAATTCTTGGTTGAATTATTTGCTGACTCCATCCATCTCCTAGAATAGAACCTCCTTTCACCTCCTGCAGGTGTCCAAACTCTGCCACTGTCATTGTGACTATCAAGTCATCACATGACCCAACGAATCTGGATAAGGAACCAAGCACGAGGGTGCCTCTACACCCATCCTCTCAAACTTGACATCTACACCATAGTGACTTGTTCAATGTGCCTCATCAAATATTTAGGAAGCTTCCTTAATCCACCTCCACGACCGCACCCAAATATAGCTAAGTCCACCACAAGAATCCTCCAAGTAGGTTTCCCCAATATCTCTGAACATTCACCCAATCAAGGCATCCCAAACTGCTACAAGAATTCTTTGAATTTTCACTACTTGAGTCACCTTCAAGTTTGTCGGTTTTCACCATGGAAAAAGATTGCACTTGAACCACCAAGTCATCCAAATTCCCTTCAAAGAACTCACTACAAAACTTAAGAAATGCAAGAACTCAAAACCAACCATACCTTTCCAACGACACCCTTGGTTGCACCCATGGTTCAAGTCTAATGTCTTGGACCCTCACTTCCCCAAGCAACTGACTATCTGCATGAAATCCCCTCTATCACCATTCGCATATCCACAAATTGTAAGACCTTCTTTGTGATACAAAGCTAAGTCCATATGTCAACTCCATAAATACTTCTAAATCCCAAAGCTCGCATGCAACCAAATGAACTCATCTCCAATGTCTTTCCATCTTCGCACCTTGATTACTTCTGCTTCAAGGCACCATGCACCCACCACCCTACTTTCATTTCATACTGTTGCTAAATAAATTTTTTAACTATGTGAAGAGTCACCTCATATGAAGGCTATGGTAGACCCACTTGCCCAACAACTTAGCTCAACTCAACTGATGTTCTCAGTGATGCACAACACAAAGACTTCATGATGGAAATGAACCCAACCAACTACCTGTTGTGAATCCACTATAGGTCGCCCTAGGTCATCCAACACACCCAAGTGCTTCACCTTGCTGCAACCCAAAACTTATCTCCTTCGCGATAACTTCTGTGATCACCCTCTATGTTCTCCTTTTCTATCACTTCTGCGGTTAGATCTACGACAAGTCGTGCAAAAAATCCTACATTCATCTGCCTTTCCCGAATGCTTGGTTAACCCAACAAAATCTGTGCTTGGTCTCTCTAAGGTGTGCACAACAGGTCCGACACGAACTTCCATCACAAATCAAACCAACCGAGTTTGTACCCAAATTGTCTCTGGGATCAATTCTATGACAAGTTCTATGAAGAACTCTGTGATGAGTTTTGCAATCACCCACCCTGTCCAAGTGCTTTGTCCTACCAAAAACTCTGCTCTTGGTCTATATAAGGTGTGCACCCAGACCAACCTTCCATTGCATTTTCAACTAAACCTTTACTTTAATTTTGATGCAAAGTCTGCGATGAACTGGTTCGCTCCACCGAACAACTCACCAAATCTACAAACGTTCCAACCAAACTTCCTTTGCAACAAATTGTCTTCAAAGTTTGTTCTTTTACCATCTGTCACGTCCCCACAGTGTTCCTAGTTGAATCTTTCAATCCTGCACCACTAGAGGGCACGTGGCACCATGATGTTTCTCACTTGGATGCTTGGAAACATCAAGAATACTTTGTCTGGACTACGCCTCTTCACCTAGAGCATACCCATACTTCATTCTAGGCTACCGATGAATCACACTCCTACTCTAGTGCAACTCTTGTATACTTAGACAATTGTCAACAATTTAACACTTAATCATATTTAAGCATACATCCATGAACATGAGAATCCAAGAGAACAAAAATGGAAAATCCAAAGACATACACAGATATAGTGTGGGTGGCACAAACAATTCCTAACACTCGACTAAATCTTTGTTATTGCGAAACAATTACAATATGAGCACTACCGATTCAGTTTACAACTTCGACAGAGTCACATGACTTGCCTCACCTCACCAAGACACTCATGCATAGATTCTCCACACCAAGGCTCTCTATCGCAATTGTCTCCACAACCTCCTTCGGTGCAATTCAAACATGCCCTCAACAGTAGACTTGTTGTCTCTTCATTTTAACAGACTTCATATATTTTGGTTCTATCTCACATATGCCTCCAATAGACCTGTATTTCTAGACTTCCCCAAAATTATCCCAAAAGGAGGTTGCCCCATTCTTTCCATCGAATCCACCTCAAGGAAGCACAATTCCTCCCATGTGGAGAGACTTGGCTCCATGATGGAGCTCACCCCTCTTTGTATAATCCTACTTCAGAACCATAGAGCACTTCTTTCTCTCATTGTCGTAAAAAATTTCCTCCCTTGCTTGTGCACCCTTGTTCTCTTATAGGGACTCCAAAGGTCACCATCATGAACCATCACATCCTTTGGGGGTTTCGTACCCCTTCTCAAACCCATGTATCCAAACAAATTGTTGTGCCCCTTCGTGGACCCGGTCACCCAAATGAACCCATGCACTCATCATCCATCATGCCCCTTGGGACCAGTGAGCCCCAACCTTGGTGCCCACCTCATGTCGGTGTGCCCCAATCTCTTTGTTGCTTCATACTTTGGAAATACCCTTAGCGTGTTTGCATGCTCGAGGTGCCCACTTTCCCAACTTGGGTGCCGAAGCAACCCCAAGTTATGTCTCCTTAAGGACCTAGGGAGGGTCTCCACACCCATCTAGTCGAAGACCTTACACATATGTATACTAGTCTAATAATTCTTACAGTGAATTTTATAGTATAGAAATTTAAGTTTTATGAGAAAAACATTAAAGGTCCTTCATGACCCCACATAATGCCTATTTAGATCTTGCGATTGTTCACCTCTTGAGGGTGTGAGACACTGCTATGGTCCTTACTTGGTTTCTTGGCACACCAAGAATACTTCATCTAGACTATGCCTCTCAATCTAGAGCATACCCATACTTCGTTCTAGGCTACCAGTGAGTCACACTCCTACTCTAGTGCAACTCTTGTATACTTAGAAAATTGTTAACAATTTAACACTTAGTCATATATAAGCATACATTCATGAACATGATAGAACAAGAGAAAAATTGTTGAACAAACATAGACAAACACAAGAATAGTGCAGGTGGCACAAACTTTGCCTAACACCCGACTAAGTCTTTGTTATTGTGAAATAATTACAATATGAGCACTACCGACTCAGTTTACAACTTTGACATAGTCACATGACTCGATGCCTCACCTCACCAAGCCACTCATACATATATTCCTCACTCCAAGAATATATGTCACAACTGTCTCCACAACCTCCTATGGTGCACCTCATACGTTCCCACAACTACAAACTTGTTGTCCCTTAATTACCACAAACTTTCATTAAGCTAACATTTCTAGACTTTGGTTTTTCATCACACATGCCTCCAACAGACCTGCATTTCTAGACTTCCCAAAAACCTCCAAGAGCATCCCAATCTTGGCTACTTGTCTTCCATCTTGGAAACTCTTCCTCAATTCGTTTCTTTAAACTTGTTCTCTCCAAATCCTTGTTAATCCTATATGTCTTCCTTGGTTGTGCGACCTTTCTCTTATAGGAATTTCGAGGGTCACTTGTGTGAAACATCATGTCTCTTGAGTGTGTCATGCCCCTTCATGAACCCACACTCAAATGCCTCATTGCACCCCTATGTGGACCCGATGTACCCATCCAATCCCACACTCCCATCAACCGTCATGTCTCTTGGACTGACGCACCCCATCCTTTGGCGTGTACCCCTTGCCTTGTGTGTTCTCTTGTGCTGATCACCATGACTCCTTGTGGGTGTGTCGATGGGGTCATCCAACCAATCTGGTGCACCCATGTTTCCGAGGGAATATGGGTCCACTCCTTGGGCATGCTCCAAAGTTTCCCTGCCCTTGCCCAAATGCAACCCAAGTCTCTGTTAATCATTCTAAGGAAAGTAAGGTGTGTGTCCCCTTAGTGTTGCACATCACCATCGTGTGTCTAAGGTGTTCCTGGAAACACTCAAACATCTTCATTTTCCGAATGAGTTGTTTCCTCCTTGTTCTCTTCGTTTGTTCCATCATTGAATTTTCCCAAGGAGCCTGCGCACTCGGTGGGTGCCATGGGAGACCTTACAGGTCCCAACACAAAGATGTGTTACACATTCTAGTAAGGCATGTGAGGAGAAGGTGAACATAATGATTCCTTAGAAAAGACATTTCTTCATCATAATGTCTCATTCAAGACATTGTTTCAAGTATTTTTTTTTGAACTTATGACATGAATTTTTAGAACTCTTGAACACATAATTGTAAATTTATCACTTTAGAGATGTTACAAACTCTTGCAACAAGAAAATGTCTCAAACAAGAAACTATGTAGATATAAAATGTATTCTCTCAAACATTGGTGAAATTTTACATTTAATTTGAATGTTGTTACCTATTTTGAACATTTTTTTACATGCGGCTATGGAGAGGAAATGATCAACATTGACACAAAGTAAAATTGCCAATATGTAAATTCTGTGGGTTATAAAACTACCTACATGTAGTGCCCAATTTTCTTTAACTAGTTTGACAGATTCGATCATATTATTTGAGGGCATTTTTATTACAAAATGACTTAGTTTATCGACATATATTATGATGATGAAACCTACACTATGTTGTCTATTTTAATTTCCTTTAATTGACATATGGTATTTCCAAATGAGTTTAGTTTTAATGATTATATGATAAACATGGATGGATAAATTGTACAATAATATTACGTAATTGACGGTGTAAATTTACATGGTTATGAAACATTGAAATGAAGGTATACACATGCTTAAGATGCATTAAATTATAGATTCTACTAAATATTTTCCAAGTGTGACATGGAAGCCACATGTGTACATTGACATGGGATTGTGTCAACATTGTATGGAATCTACATTGAGTAAGGATATTATAATATGCCATGTGATTAATGGTTCGATTTTAATTTATGATTATGGAACTATTCTATAACTTGATTTTAGTGTATGTAGGCACAAGGAATATGATTTCTAGTCCGTCCACACATGGGTAATGGGGTTGTATGGAAGTTGTACATGGTATCACCAAGAGAGAAGTAAGAACATCCCTATTTCGATAGGGTATTTTAAGGAAGCCCCACTAGAGGAGGATCTAGAGGTGTTATGCATTTCTCAGAATATCACACTATCTCCTTTTCCGTTGGTGTAGGCAATGACACAAATAACTTCTACGAATTATTGACACTCAAGTTTGTTTTATGTTTGGCTCGAGAAAAAGGAATTTCCAAACTTCAAGTTTGTGGGGATTCACTATTGATCATGCAATGTATGAAAGGGAATTTTACATCACAAAACTTCACTTTGAAACTTTATTTCAAGATATCAAGAGCAACTTAACAACCTTCTCTCGCATCACTTTTGAACATGTCTACATGAGAAGGAATATGGAAGCTGATTGATTTCAAAAGACAATCTTTCTTTGGAAAGGGGAACCTGGAACACCATAGAAATATTTCAAACACACATCACCTGATGATTTTTTTTTTACTTTGCATCTCTCTAGTTTGAGGACTATACATAGTTATTGGATGTAATCATATACAGTTGGACTCAAGGAAGATTTTTTTTTTTTGCAAATGGTTGGTTAAATCAAACCTCTTTGTTGAAGTTTGCACAATTACTTTGTTGAAGTTTGCACAGTTACTTCCATGTATAAAGTAGGAGACTACCATTTTAGTCTTGTACTTTCCAGCTATAAGAGCCCTTTGAAATGCCTACACGAATACACTTTTGTACTTCTATTATTTTTTAATAAAATTACTTGACTTTTTTCCTTGGAAAAAAAAAGACCCTCTATCACTCCTTTGTGATTACAATTTACCAATAACCTCTAGATGTAATCCTTCAGATCTATATTTTCTATTATTATTTTATTTGTGTATTTGTACTAAAGGAATGATAGCAACTGCAACTCCTTTAGAGTTAATAATAACCTGTATATGTATTTATTCAAATATGTGTGCGTGTGTGTGGAGAAGTGTTGGAACACGGTTGTAAGACCCTAGGTTCAAGTTATATAACCAACAAAATCCTTCAGATACCGACCCTTTCGACATCACCTACATGCAAGTGATGTCTCACTTGAGGCATCTATTGGGGCTGCAAGAACCAAGTTTCTGTAGGAATGAGGGGATGGGAGTTGATAATCATATTCATTCTTCCTTATCTACTCTGTGCGACTTATCCTATGTCTACTATTCCTTGGTTACTTAGTAATTTATTTTATGCAGTACCATCATGACGCAGATTGCAACATAAACCATTCACCATAACATTCATAACTACTGTGAAGTAATCA
Source organism: Picea engelmannii (assembly GCA_009831015.1). Lineage (NCBI taxonomy): Eukaryota > Viridiplantae > Streptophyta > Pinopsida > Pinales > Pinaceae > Picea > Picea engelmannii. The sequence goes on along the minus strand of ML781896.1, from coordinate 285,210 downwards.
TATAGTAAAAAAATCTAGTCTAATATGCATGAACCTACTATTCATAAACAACCAAATGAATCACACACATAGAGATATAGAGGTAACATGGTTCACCCAATCCTTGGGCTACATCCACAACGTCTAGATTCTTTATTATTCTTTTTGTAATCATTCTAGGCTTGCGCACTGTGCTACAATAGATTCATCATGTTATCAGTGCCCACCCTATCTAGTTTCTCTACAGTGCAATCCTCTCTTCACAACTCTCCTTCCCTACTCAGACATAGAATCTCTCTCATTCTCATCCTATTCTCTCAACATCAACAACAACACTAACTACTAAAAGAACAAAACCGAACATAACCCCATTCTTCCCGACCCATTACATATTTATACATGGAATCTAGGGCTCAAAAACCTACTTGATTATTCCTAAAACCCTATTACAACCCATTACAACTCATTATGACTCATTAAAACTCATGTTGACTTGTGAGTTTGGGTGTGTTTTTCCTTATTTTGTGTCTGCATGCTTCTTTTACATTCTCGACTGTTATTCTTCCTGCTTTTGCATGTCTCTCTGCTTTTGCATGAAAAACTGCTATCCTTCCTTTTTGCCCGCTTGTTGGCACAGGGCCAAACCTAGGGTTCAACGCTTAACAACGCACCAACAAAAACCCGACTACCAACCCTTTCGGCAACACCTGCGAGGTAGGCGAAGTCTCACCCGAGGTAGAAGCAGGGGGGGTTATAGGATGCAGGTGTCTGTAACTAGGCTGGGACACAGATCTGTGGCAATAACACTTCACAGAGTATTCTGTTAACGCTTAGGAAGTGACATACATTAGTTCATTAACCTTATTAACATTGCAGAACATACCCAAGGATAGATCTACCGTAACAACAACAAATACTATGCACCTTAAACACTTAGCACTTAGGACTGTGAATTATATCTAGCATTTTAACATAATAAAAGCATTAAAGAAGCATATACATATCCATTACATATCTAATCTAAGCACTAAGAAAAACATAACAGAGATAATCATTGCACAAAGCAACCCATAAGACACCAGATGTATGTGGTTCACCGCAATGTGGGGCTACATCCACCAAACACTTCGCCTCTTTATTATTCGTCAATCTATTACATTCAGTTAATCCTGTGCACTAAGCCACATAGTCGAGCTTCGCACCAGACATGATATCTGCGCACCGAGCACTAGATCCCCCTTCCAAAACTAGGTCAAGGCACTGAGCTAACTCTCTATCAAGCACAAAGCCTTAATGCACATGCATTATTTTGCACAAAGCAACTTGAACTTCTTCCACTTAGCTAGCTACTTTTGCAATACAGTCTTCTTTATTTATAATTTTACAAATCCTTACAATAAGGCCTAAAAATGGGAAAAATCCATGGGCCGACATCCCATAACCCATTACAAAAACCCTAAAGAACCCCTTACTGGGTCCACATAGCCCGCAAAATAAGTGATATCTGCGATCTCAGCTCCACCTTGACACTCCTTCCTCGACCAATGTATCGAAGTCCAAAAGTGGGCCAACTTTGACCAAGGTTTCCTCAAAACTTGGTCGAGGTCCAACATGCCCCCAACACTCACCTGTGACTCGTCCCAAGTCACTCAGGTGCGAACAATGCTGCTTCGAAGGCCTCGAGCTTAACTCAAGCTACCTCGACTTGCTGCTTCGCCTGAGCCTCCTGCTCAACAAGCTCCTGGATCTTCTGCTCTGTAACAAGCCCTTCCAGGTTTTGTTCTACTATTGCAACCACTTGATCCAATTGTGAGCCATGTCCATCAATCTCTTCAAACACCTTGCAGGATTCATCCTACATAGGTTGTAGCTTCTGCGTCACTTCCATTACCCTAGCCTGGAGGGAAGTGACCTGTTGCTGTATTGTGTGCTTCTCCTGGGATCTCTTATTCTTTCTACCGCAATGAGCAACTTCATCTGCGCTTGCATGGAAAATGCCTACTGTTGTGCCTCTTGTAACTGCACTTCCAGCTTCCTTAGATATGGATCCTCGGTGAGGTGTTCATATGTTTGTGTTCTTCTATCACTTAGTTGTTTTCATTCTGAGGCGAGGTCTCTTATCCTTACTAGTGTTTTCTTAGCGGTCTCCTCCCTTTGGTCACGCACCGCCTGCGGGGTGCTCGGTACTATTTGGGCCTCCAATTCTATTATCCTATCCTAAAGTTGTTGGAGGGTCTCAATGAGCTTTACTATTTGAGTTTCGACTGACTCTTTCCCTTCCTGTGCCAAGCCTGAAACATAGCAAAATGATTTACTCACCACTTCTTTGACCATGGCCCGCTCTGCGAGAAACTGATCCTTTTCCCTCTGTAGCTGGGATTTTTCCTCCTGGAGCTTTTCTTGAAGCTCTGCTTTCTCTCTTTTTTGGGCTGCTGCATTGTCTTGCGCTGCTTGTAATTGTGCTAGGACTTCATCTTTCTCCTGTTTCAAGGCTTCTGTAGCCTTCTCCTTCTCTTCTTCGACTCTCTGGAACCGAGGTTTTGTTGCATCCGTGAGTCTTCTCAATTGGGATGGTTCATCTCTCAATTCTGCAGTCTGCGACGACGAAGGCATAGTGGGTACTGCGTAGACCAAATGAACAACTTGCTATACTTCCTTCAATTCCTTCTCAATCCTTCCATATAGTTTCTCCTGCTTCTCTCCATATCTCTGCAAGATGTCCTTAGAAGCATCCTCCATAGCTCCGTGGACCAAACTGATGTCATCCTCAATGAGAGTGGCCTCCAAATAGGGCTTATTAGCGCGTGTCTTATTCCTTGTTGAGAGTTTCTTTGGAGAAACCTTCCACTTCTACGGTGTGGCTATCCCAACAAGGGGATCTTCCAGCGATGTAGCTTCGCCTCCTCCTCCTGGCGAACCAGACCTGTTATATTCATAAGATTTGTCCTCTTCATCGCTCTCTATATCCTAGACTTCCTCCTGCTTCTTCTTCTTCTTCATCCCACTAGACTGTCTGACATGCTCAACTCGAGTAACTATGGGGCTTCCTATGGTGTCGATGTCGGATAATTATGCATCAACGACAGGTACAAGAAACTCCTTCGACCATTCCTTTGTAATATGCTCCTTGTATTCATCTGTCAGTTTGTAGTATGACTGCAATTCTTCCTAGTTCTCATCTCTGCGCGTGGTGATGTAGATGAAATGAGGATCGATGAAAAACTTTGTTATTGGTCGGTACTGGTGCAAGGTGCATGGTGTCATGCGCGTAAATGATTCGATGGAAACCTTCAAATGTTGATAGTATGCATGAAACATTGCATTGGACTACCACTGCTTCGTCATGCTGTTGGTATACCACATGGTTGAAAACCGTGTGGCCAAAGGCTCCGATGGTTCAATCTCTGGGAAGATGGATCCTAAAGGCATTTCCCAAGCAACAAATGCAATGAAAATGATCAGCCAACTGTAATGGAATTCATATCCCAAGTCTTGGGCTTTGCGACAATCCTTCTCTAGCTCATTGACAAGGTAGTTTTCCGAGTGCATCTACATGCCCTCCACACATTTTCCTATGAGGTCCACCATGAACCCAATGACCTGTGTGGGGAGGTTCTTCCTCACAATCTTGCCAGCTAAGAGTTGGCAAGCAAGGCACACTATGCCATCCTGTATAGAGGCTACCTTGTAACCTCTATTTCCTTTCTCTACTTCTTCGTAATCTTCCTTGATGCGCTGAGCTAGGGAACGGTCTAAGGCCTTCCCTGGATAAAACTAGTGATGGTCAGGACCCTTCACACTTAAGTCTATTATCTGGTGGATCAACACTAAATCCATAGTAATCCTCCTATCAATCCATAAGTATCTGCCATGATAGCACGATAGGAGGAGTTTAACGCAAGCGTTAACCTCCTAGTGGCGGCCAAAATGCAGGATCTTCATCACATTCATCCCGGTGGACTGCGCCAAATCCTTAATCCATGGCTATGAGACGAGGTGAGGATTCTTCCCATTTTTCTTCATGAGATATCGGTGGGGCACCAAAATGGCATAGTTCTTCCGGTCTCCCAAGTTGAAGTCGTTGTTCTTCAGCAGTGGGATCTATCCTAGCTGACTCCTGACTATGCGTATTCCTTTCAGAATGTACGTAGTGAACACAACTTACTCAAAATATCGGGGGATGATTTCATGGTTAATAGTGCCATCTAAGGGTGGGATATACCCGGGTAGGATTGACGAGATCTGCTTCGTATTAGCCATATTGTCGCGGTGCTTAATTCGTTGTTTAGTTTCGGGGTTGACATGACCATAACGATGTCCAGTTGAAGGGGAAGCATGTAGTCCCCTAGTTGACGATGCCTGGACACCTTCGGATATCGGTCCGTTGGCCATTAGCTTCTTGAGGACCTCCTCGACAGACTTCTCCAATTCACTAGGTTTGCCTGACATTCTAGTTTTTAACAAACAGGCGGGGTAGGCAAGCGAACAGGCGGGGTAGACAAACGGATATGCGAGGTCTAGTTTTAGATAAGAATACTTGACACTTAGAAAATTATCTGTTTATCTCAATCAATCACAGGTATAAAAAATTTGTCCCGACGCAGTGACTGACGAGTTAAGTAAGCGAGGTATCGTAACAGATCTTTCGACGGCTAGGAAATGCCTCCATCAATGTAAATCTGTCCATTATGGCACAGTTTCAATGTCCGAAAGTGGTCCATCAACCCATAAATGGGTTTTCTAACCGTTCCAGAGCGTCATTCTAATGGTTGGGGCGCCTCCAACGGTCATCTAGCTTCGTCAGGGTGAAGTCCCATTCTGCGCAGACCTATTGTTCCAGCGAGGCTCAAATCCTGCAAACCTGCCTCCTGCGAGATTCCAGTCTGCGAAGTATTCCATCTGGTCTCTGTAGCTTCTTGTAGCTTTTCCAACTTAGCCTTTTTTTATCAAGCTTCCTTGCCTTCTTCCCTGTGATCTGATTTTCTCTAACTATTTCTGGAATCCTCTTTCCATTCTTATTCTTATTTTCTCCTAGCATAGTGGCTTCACATTGTTGAGGTTCCCTCAAAGGATCTGAATTTAATATCCCTATTCTTAACACATCTTGAGTGGACATACTTATTTCTTGAATATATAGGTCCTTCAAGCTTTCTTGCATTCTTCCAACCTTGTTAGATGATTCTCTAACTGTTTGTCCCTCCTACGTTGTTACTTTGTTCTGTTGCTTCGACTTATCCTCTTGGTCTTCTATTAGTTGGTCTATTTTCCTAGCTATGAAATCCCTTAGTTCTTTCTTTTTCTTTTCTGTGGCTTCTTCCTCTGCTTTCCTTCTGATCTCATCCTTCTCAATTGAAGACTTACCTAACAAAAGTGGGAAAGGGGCGTTGTCCCCAACAAACTGAATGAATTCAAATTCTTCTTCAGTCGATGTTCCCTCGACAATAATAGGTACATTAGTAACTCTTCCACATAGGGTTATCATCTTACCCTTAAACAAGCCTATCCTTCCCAACAAAGGTACCATAGTAGGATTTCCAAAAAATTTCCAGGTTTCTTCTGTCATAATATTCACTTGTGTTTCTTCATCCAATACAAAGTCTATGTTGAACTATTCTATTCTTGCATTTATGCGTTGTTTTACTTTCAGAACCTCCGATAAATTGACATTTTTGTGAACATCCATCATTTCTTTCAGCTGTAATAACATAGTTTGAACTTTATCTGATTCTTTCTCTTTATGAATCTCTAAAATTCCCTTAGTCTCTTGACTCTCTTCGTAGTATTCTTGTATTATGTTCATTCGTTCAACTTTAGACATCATCCTTGGACAATCCTCAACCTCATGACCAAAAATCTTACAACAAAGACAAATAGGACTTGCACCAGGGAATTCCTTAGCAAGATGTCCCGGTCTTCTGCAGTTATAACACAAAGTAATCATCTTTTTCTTTTAAATGTTCCCCAACCTCTTCTATACTGGGCATTTCCCCTAGGATCATAGTGTTGGACCTACAATATGAACAAATTATTTCTAGGTTCTTGCATCCATTTATTAGTCCAAAAAATCTTTCTATGCATAGGAATAACATATCTTTCTTCATTTCCATTAAATTTACTCAAATCAACTCTTTCTTTCAACTGCGCCCTTGCCTTCAAACTAGGACATGATTTATTAATCATACATAGGTTCATGCTTTCAAAACAAAAAATTTCACTTATCTTACTCTTGTCAAAGCACAAAGCTTTACCTCTTTTCAGATCTTACCTCTTTTCTTCAGATCAGATTTATTTCTTAGCACAAAGCTTCACAAGTCAAGTAGAGTACTGCTCACTTCAACAACATATCTACGCACATAGCTTCTCTTTTTATTTACTTTAGATCCTAGCAATCATAGTTTCAGGTCCTGACAACGACACCATTTGTTGGCATAGGGGTAGACCCAGGGTTCAACTCTTAACAACAGACCAACAAAACCCTGACTACCGACCCTTTCGACAACACCTGTGAGGCATGCAAAGTCTCACTCGAGCTAGAAGTGAGGGGGGGTTACAGGACACAGGTGTCTGTAACTAGGCTAGGACACAAATCTGTGGTAATAACACTTCGCAAAGTATTCTGTTAATGCTTAGGAAGTGACATACATTAGTTCATTAACCTTATTAACATCACAAAACATACCCAAGGATAGATCTAGTGCAGTAAAAACAAATATTATGCACCTTAAACACTTAACACTTAGCACTGTGAATCAGATCTAGCATTTTAACATAAGCAAAGCATTAAATCAACATATACATATCCATTACATATCTAATATAATCACTAATAAAAAAATAACAGAGATAATCATTGCACAAAGAAAACCATAAGACACCAGATGTACGTGGTTCAACACAGTGTGGGGCTACATCCACCAACCAATTCACCTCTTTATTATTCATCAATCTCTTACATTCAGTTACTCCTATGCACTAAGCCATGGAGTTGATCTTCACACCAGACAAGAGATCTGCGCACTGAGCACCAGATCCTCCTTCCAAAACTAGGTCAAGGCACCGAGCTAACTCTCTATCAAGAACAAAGGTTTAATGCACATGCATTCTTTTGCACAAAGCAATTCAAACTTGTTTCACTTAGCTAGCTAATTTTACAATAAGGCCTAAACATGGGAAAACCCCATGGGCCAACATCCCATAACCCATTACAAAAACCCTAAAGAACCCCTTACTGGGTCGATATAGCCCGCAAAATAAGTGAGATCCGCGATCTCAGCTCTACCTAGGCGCTCCTTCCTCGACCAATGTGTCAAAGTCCAAAAGTGGGACAACTCTGACCAAGGTTTCCTCAAAACTTGGTCGAGGGCCAACACCACTTTATCTTCCTGCTTTATTCTCTTTCTATTCTCTTCCAAGTATGATTTTACTACACACATCAATCCTGAATGCGCTTTTACTGCACACTTTTCTCCTTCCTTCTCTTCTTTCTTTTGCTGCAGTGCATCTCCTCCATACTTAGGATTTTCCTCAAAACTGTATCCAAAATGCATGTCCAACATGCCCACAACACTCACCTATGGCTCATCCTAATCCACTCAGTCCTATTGCGTCACGCTCCTCCATGCCTCCATGAACTTTTCGAGGGTTTCCCTCGTTATTGTAACTTATTTTGTTACTTCTGCTTCTTTTCCAAAAATTTCCTCTATGACCTATGCATTCAAGGTCATGAGTTTCTCCTCAGTGTTTTGCACTGCTTACTTTGTCATACCCTACGCAGTGGCCAATTCCACTATTACCCTGAGTTCTTCATTTTGCAGAGGTTCTAATTTCTATGCAATCTTCTTTTGGTCTTCCCACACTTGCTCTACTTCTTTGTATATCTGTCTATTTGCAAGGATGGTCGTCAGCCATTCAGTAGGTGGTAGAGTGTTAATTCTTTCATTGGTTTTCTGGGCATGCTCCTATGCGCTTCTGATTCTATCCTCGATCTCCTTAAGCTCTAGATTCATCATGAGTTTTGTCCAAATCTGCATACTCTTGTCGCACAACCTCACACACTCCTGGTATAGACTCTTAATCTTTACCACTGATGTTGTCGTTTTCTTTTCCCTTTGCTCCTTTTCCTCAAGAGGTGTCCCTAGCATGGTGCATGATTCTAAGTCTTCAATCTTGGTATGCAATCCTTTAATGACTTCGTCGATTCTTGAGACTTTCTCTTCCATTGTGTCCTCTACCACCATTGGTACTTCTAGGATCTCCTTACAAAGATTTTGGACGACTGTTTGTATCCGCTGTGCCATTTTCTCGGCATCATCCTTCTCTTTTAGTGCTTTCTTGGCCTTTTTCTCAACCTCACTCTTCTCCTTCAACATTATTTCAAATTTGTCTTCAACCTCACTCTTTTCCTGTAGAGTAGTTGTACACTTTTGTTGCATTTCTTCCTTCTTGTTTGTCACCTTAGTCATCTCTCTACACACCAAATATGTGCGGAACCTTATCTCCTACATAATACTAACCTGCAATCTCTGTAGTATAATTGTGGGCATCCAAGAAACGACTAAGTCCATATGAGTTAGTGCTCTGACCTGCTCTTGTAGTTCTTGTGTTAGGAAATTGACTGCATTTGATGCGATCTTCAACACTTTGTGCCCAAATTCTAACTTTGACATGAGTGAAGTGGTAGTCCCTACTTCCTCAACCAGGATCGTTGACGGTCCTTCACCTGAGCCTCTCTCTGGTGCTATCCTCATTGTCTCCAATAGTTGTTATATCATCATCAACTGGTCCTACACCTTCTCATGCAGTTCAACTTGTTTTCGTGATTCTTCTGCAATTGCCTCCTCTGCGACATCCTACACTTGGTATATGATTCTATCCATGTAATTGTCTATTAGAGTATGGACATACGGTACTTTGTGGTATTTCATCTTTTTGTGTGCAGCTATGGTTGGGCCCTTCCCCTTGTCTTTTCATTTGACCCCTTCTCTTGGGACTGTTTTCTACGTGTCTTCTGTTGATGGTATTTTCTTCAGTGTATTCCATACACCATTGTGTTTCCCATTTCCCTTCCCCTCGGTTAGTCCTTCCTCTTCATTTTCTTGTTCTTCTTCTTCGTCAGGGTGCTCCGTTTATTCCCCTGGAACTTTCCACTTGCTCATAGTCATTGGAAATCAGACATACATCATCCGTTGTCAACTTGTATATTTTTGGAAGCCACCGGTGCACAGGGTCCCTTTTTTATTGGATGTAAATGTCATGCATCCCTGCTTTAAAGCATGAAATATCCCGATAAGTCTCTCTAGTCTAGGTGGTGATGCATGGTCTCTGCATTATGATATATCTAATTTCTTCAATATAGACATAGAATGTGGAATTATTATCTAGTTGTCTCCTCCTATTTTTCATATTCCATAGGTTTGCATATCACATGAATGCATTACCTCTGCAAGTGATGTTTTCCAAAACTAGCAATTGCTAGGCTCCTTGCATCCAACTAGTGCGATCAGGATGAGAAGCTAGGCATAATGTAATTTCATGCCTTTGTCCCGAGATTATGTGAAATCTACCAAAAAATGATTTACCAAAAATGTGGCCCAATTCATTTGGACCCCTTTGTGCACTTTTCTGTAGTTGTGATCACTACGGCTGAAACATTATCCTTGCAACATTTCCTTAGTAATTTGTATGCCAATACCTATGTCAAAAATTGCACAACATCATCACTTATGTTTGTGACGTCCAACCCTCGCTTCCCTCAGAAGGTGTGGAACTTATCCTTCATAGTTTCTGATAATTCTTTCTCCCCCACCTTATTTGTGAATGATGTTTCCAGATCCTCTCCTACTTTTGGAAAGAATTTTATCCATGCAATTAGTTGTGTATCAATAGATACTGGTGGATCTAGCCACAAACTTCTTCCGTAGACACAACTTAGTAACATTTTGACAGAGGCGTTTACTTCCTGGCCCCTGCCAAAATGTGGGATCTCCAACAGATTCAATATTCTTGATTTCTCTAGTCCTTCTACCCAACTCTCTAGTTCAAGAAGGATTTCACCTATCCCTAGTATGATTTTGGCACATAAATATTTTTCCCATTACATATTGACAAACTTCTATACATATGTTATGTTGTGGTCCACAACCTTCAAAGCAACGACCTTTATTAGCATGTCCCATTCGAAAATGACATCAAGTGGTATTTATGGCATGACCAGTGGTTAATTTCCTTCTATGGGTACTCTAACCTGTGGCATGGTGTCCTTTATTGATGCTATGTAGTCCCTATGAAGGCTAAACTCTGAGGCCGAAGCTCTGGGTGTTTCCATGAACACTGGTGCAACCAATGGTTGTTTTTTTTACTTGCGTGTTGCGACTATTGGTGCCCCAATTTTTGGTGGTGCTATTGTTTTCTGCGACTGATTTCTTTAACTACTCTGTGTCGGTTAAATTTCAGCTCTAGTTTGGATCTATATTCTCACAAATCTTATCAAATGAAAAGAACCTTTCCCTATCAGGACCTTATGCGCTTTTATAACCCTTCGACAACTATGTAATTTATTTTGCACCCAACATAAGTGCCAAATCCGGTCATATTCTACAATCAATACTTCCCTTACTATGGAATTAATTCCAAATACTTCACTGGATTCTTCCTTCGATCTTCGGGTCTATCCCGATCCTCGATGATGCCTTCTATTTATGACTACGCGTCTCCAGGACGTTTCGTCAATACTTCTTTTTAACTATCGTTTCTATCCTTTAATTCCCTTAACGATATCGTTCCGTGCTTGAATTTTGTGCACACTTAACTGCCCCTGCATTGTTTCTATTATCAGTGTGATACTCCCTTTTTCTATGCAGGTCTTGTTTCTTTATTTCCCATAGTTCTTCCTGTATACCTTTGTATTTCTTCTTGTTTTTCCACTTTTTATTTGTTTTCTTCCTTTTTCTACTTTTTGTTTGTTTTCTGTATTTTACCTCCCTACTATAGTAAAAATACTATGCTACATGTGTTCATACGCAACTCGGATTAATGCACATCCAGTTGACCATCTCTCTAGAGTTTCAACCGAATTCCATTCACCATTCCTCTAAGGACTTCTCCATTCAACATTTTGAACTGCACAAAACCTACCTCCTCACATACTTAATCACATAGGTTCCTAACCAATGCATTCAAAACTTTACTGGATGTTGCATGAACTTTCTGTCGTAGAGTAATACTAAGTCTACCACTTGAAACTTTTTTTTGTTTAATGTGTCTATCATGCCATGCCTTCTCTCTCGTCTTATGACCTTGCTGATGGAACCTTGAGACAAAGCAATATTCCTCAATATGTACCAACTTTGAAAGTCTCTATTCTACTATTCCATATTCTGAAAGATCAATAATCACTGCAACACGTAGGCTAGGAACAATAATATTCATAGACATCACTACTTCTTGGCCATAGACCAACCTAAAATGTGTCTGTCTTATCAACTTTTTGCTTGTAGTCCCGAATTCCCATAATACTACAATAACCCTTAAGTCCCAATCATCTCTTCATACATTGAAAATCTTTGTCAAATCATTCTCCAGAATTTTATTAAAATCTTCTACTGTCCCATTGGCCTGAGGGTGATACAACGTGCTCCTCTAATGATGAATTTTAAATTCCCTAGTCGATGTTTCAATTGTTCTATTCAAGAAATTTTTTCCTTGATCACTAAGTAGAATGTGTGGGAATCCAAATCATGTGACTACATTCTCAAATAGAAACCGTGCGATAGTATCCACGGTGTAGTCTATGACTGATGCTACTTATGTCCATCTGGTCAAATACTTTATCATAGTGATTATGTACCTAGCTCTTGATCTTCTTGTTGATGGTTTGATTGGTCCAACAAAGTCTATTTCCCATTTATCAAACGCTTGCAATGTAACCTGTGGGTGTAAAGGAATCTCATCCCTCCTGGATGGATTTCCCAACCTTTGACATACATCGCATGCTTGATGATATTCTTTAGTATCCTTATGAAGTGTGGGCCACCAGAGCCCTATGCACAAAATTTTATGCGTTGTTTCTCTACATGTGTAGTGTCCTCTTGCAATTCCTTTGTGCGCTTCTAAGAGTATCATAGGCCTTTCATGATCTAACACACATCATCTAAATATTTCATCTGCACCTAACTTGTATAAGTTCCCCGCAATTAATTTATAGTCTACTTCTTTAACCACTAATTGTTTCTTCTACGCAACTTCCATGTCTGACATGGCCATTCATGTACTTAGAAACTGCACGATGTCTATGAAGTAGTCATCCACCATTGTAATTAAAAATAACCGTGCATTCAAAAACTGTCATCTATATTCCCTCTATCTTCTCCTGAAAGTATGTGTGATAAGTGATTTGGTCCTCCATTCAACTTCCCTGGTTTCACAAAAACCTCAAAATCATATTCTTGGAACAACAACAACCATCTGCATATTCTCCCCTCCCAACACTGGCTTGTCACTAAGTATCTTAGTTCAAAATGGTATGTATACATCTTAAAGTGAGAAACCAACAAATAATGTCTAAACCTTTGTAGCGCATATACCATTTTCAATCCTTCTCGTTATGTAGTGGTGTAATTCTTCTTTTCTATGGACAACTTCTTACTTGCAAAAGAAAATAGGTGATCTATGTCACCTTCCCCTGGTTGATATAGTAATGCACCCAAAGCTATGGATGACACATCTACATGAACATTGAACTCCTTCTACCAATCTGGGAAGATCAAAATTGGTGCGATCACTAATTTATTCTTTAATGTGTCCAAACCCTTATGACAATCCTCATTCCACTGTAACTTCACTTCTTTCTTCAATATTTTCTCCATAGGTGTTGTAATCTGTGCATAACCCTTAATGAGATTTTTGTAATACTCGATATGACCCATAGTTTCTCTGAGCTATATTACTGATGTGGGTGGATGTAAATCCAAGATCACTACAATCATGGTAGGATCCACTAATAATCCCTTCTTACATACCACATGGCCCAACAAAATTCCAAAAGGCGTGCAGAAAAAAAAACATTTCTTCAAATTCAGTGAAATTTGACATTGTCTACACCTATCAAAAATTAACCTAAGTATGTATATGTGATATTTCAATAAATTAGACACAACCCAATCATATAAGTACACTTCAAGGAACTTATGAATAAAATCCTTAAAATCTACAACAAAAACCCTTGAAAAAATTGCAGGTGCATTCTTCAGTCCAAAGGGCATCACTGTGTACTGATAACTTCCCCACTCTGTTGCAAAATTAGTCTTATATCTTTCTTCCTGCTCAATATTTATCTGATGATACCATGATAATCCATTTGTGAAAGAATAAGCCTCCTACCCTCCTACATTCTCTAGTACTTTGTCTGCGAAAGATGTTGGAAATGGATCATGTAGAGATTAATCATTTATCCTTTTCAGGTCTACACAAATCCTGATTCCTCTTGTTTTCTTATCATGTACCACCATTGAACTTATCCATTATGATTCCACCACTGGTTCAATAATTCCTGGTTCAACATTCAGTCTATCTATGCTTTCACCTTCTCTGTATGCTTCATATTTAACCTGTAGGGTCTCTGTCTGACTGACTTAGCATCTGGTTTCAAAGGGATATTTTTCTCACCTAATTCCCCAACTATCCCCCTCATCTATGAGAATGTAGTTAGGAATATATCCCGATATTTGTGCAATAAATATGCAATCTTCTCCATAGTTTCATCATTCCAATAATCGCCTATCTGTGCAAACTTTGGATTTTCCTTTGTCCCAATATTTACCTTTTGTGTCTTTAGTGTCCATGCGTACACAACAATTTCGAGATCTATCCCTTCTACTACACGTTCCCACTTAGTTTTAGGTACTTGTAGATTCCTTGGATCTTCCTCATCGTGTTCTTCTTTAGCAACATTGTAACATTCTAGTAATTCATGGACAATCATAGAAGCTCTGTGTGCATTGCACATAGATGCCACCTCCATCAACCCTTCTTCTGAAAAGATCTTATTTCTAATGACCTACAATGTTGCATCTAGTTATGGAGATTCATGTTCAAAATTAAATGTTACCTTAAACCTTTGAATCAACTTGTCTCAAATTTTTGTTTATCTGCACATTTCCAGTTCCAAGTATTAGTTGTTTGGAATTGTATCCAGTGTATGTATAAACCTGTGCATCCATTCCCTCTTAGGTATCAATCCCCATATGTTTCTTCACTGCCCAATATGATCCGTTGGGTCACTTATCCCTGTATACTTATGTGCAATATTCTCCAACTCAGTACCAAATATTACTGGCATTAGTCTTTTACAATATGACCAATCTTCCACTCCCTCTTTGTGTGGATCCCACCATCTAGCTGGACTGGCCTTCAAGATAACATCTAGTGCCAAAAATATTTGTTTTTTGGGTACTTGCAACTCAAATTCCTTTACAAACGATATTATATCAGTCAATCCATCATACCTGGGTGGATCACATAAATTTGTTCCAATCTAGCGCAATTATCGAGTTATGCATGCACATTGTCTAGTTGATGCTTCATGCATCCTCTCCTTCAAATGTTCTATACCTTCCTCTGAGTTTGACACACATGAGCTAATGCTTCTCCAAATTAGAGAACCATATGCAATGGGGTTAACATAATCATCCATTCGTGCAGTCATATTATACAAGTTGTCAATTTCATTCCCCCTCGTTGGCTCTATATACCTCTTTCCTTTTGTTGGATCCAATGGCGCAGTAACCTTCACGTCTCCCACCTCAAATATCATTTCCCTCTTCTTTATATTAATGATTGCATGATTATCAAAGGCCCATTCAAGTCCCATTAGTGCTGGATATGGCTGACTATCATCCACCATCTCAATGACTTCAAAATCTACTACACTGCACACTCCATCTATATTCACAGGTACTCCTGTCAATTGACCAATCGAGACCATCTTGTGTTGATTTTCCAACCTTAACTAAGTAGGAGACCAAATCAACTTGGGTTTCCCCATCATTTCCCAGGCCTGCATTGGTGACAAATTTACATCAGAACCCAAGTCTAAAATAACATTATCCACATCATATTCCCCAATCTTTGCACTTAATCTGAACTCTTTTCTAGTCCTCTTTTTACGTAGTCCCTAATTCACTACCTATGTGAAACATAAAATTCCCTTTCTTGCGTGCAATGATCAATCATTTCACATAATTAATTCAACACAATATCATATTTGATCAATTCTACGCAACTTATCAAAAACTCTCTTAGAGTACTTACCTTCTCAAGTGGCCTCTTTGGCATAGTACACTCACAGACAAGAGGCATAGATGATGTTGATGCTACCCAATCCGGTCCTAGTATCTATTTTCTTACCCTTTGATACATCTCCTTTTATTTTTGTGGGTCGACTATTGGCATAGGTCTTGTTGATTTCCTTACCCATTGATCAACCTGCTTCCCTTCTTTCGTCGCATCAATCCCCGTTCTCTCTCCTCCGCGCGTAACAAATTCTATTCTAGGTCCTTCATTGTGTTTCTCTGATGATATTTTCTAGACGTTATGATTTGGATTTTGGTTCTGATTCCCTCTTTCCTACCACTTTTCCAGTAGTTGAGGACAATCTTCTATTGCATGGTCCAATGCTCTACAATATGTGCAGGTTGTACATGGATTCGGGTAGTCACGAGCTAAGTTTCCTAGTTGATTACAATTGTGCCATATTATTGGTCCTATACCTCCTCTGCCTCGACCTCTACCAAAATCCTCTTTGATTTCCTGGATTAAATATTCTCTGATTTTTATACTCTGGACCACCTCCTTCTATTGCAACATTTTCCTCCTGAATTCTATATATATCTGAAGTGTGTTCTCTCATCAAATCAAATGCGCGACAATGCTTCGCTTCATTCCCTACTGACTTACAAAAGTTACAGAATAAGTTCCTTGGTGTACTCTAGTATTTCTATAGTAATGTAAATTTAGTCAGATGATGTCCCCATTTCTTACATATCTCACAGTATCCCCCTCCTGGTAATGGATTCGGTGCTCCAATCACCAAATATTGCACAAATGTTGGGCATTCATCCTTATGGTGGATTTCAATCCTACATTTGGTACACCATACTTGTTCCCACTTCTCCTTCCCTTTTGTAAGTTCTGCCAATTGGATTGTCAAGGAAGCTAACTACGTCTGGACTTGTGCCATCCCTCCACCATCTTCCCCGAGAGATGCTTCCAATTTCATTGCAATATCCAAAGCTCTAGGATGCGACACAACCTTATGTTAAATCATCAACTGACGAATGTGTGGTAGTAATCCTAAAATAAACCATTCTTGATGTTGTTGATCGGGGATCTAGAATGTCAATCTACCCATCAGTTCCTTAAAACATTGGTCATAATCCCAAATTGATTTATTTTGTACTTGTTTGATTTCGTTCAACTTTGTAATGTACTGCAATTCAGACTTTGGCTTCTTGAGATATTTCAACAATTCTTTCCTAATCTCTTCTAACATCCTTGCTTGTCCTGTAGGTGTGGTACTCTTTGGTTTCATGTACCAGACTAGTGCGAAACCCCTAATTTTTTTTTTCCAACTGCATAATCTTTACAACATCATCTTGGACATTCTTCGTAGCCCAAATTGTCTCACATAAAAACATATGTTATTCTGGGTCCTGTGACCCAACTCCCTAGAACTCATGTAGTTTCAGAGTGTTGTCTAACCCTACTATGTGGTTTTGTGTAGTGCCTTCCCTCGACGATTTTGGTTGACTCTGACTCGATGCACTGCTTCCACTGCTCTGGATAATGCTACTCTGTTTCCCCCTTCTAACTATAAGTGTTTTTGACCAATCCTCAAATGTTATTTCTGATCTAGGTGATGCACATGGGGTCGTGGAATCGAAACAAGATCTAGTCTGAGTAGGACTTACTGGATCTTCTATTATAAGAATGAAATGAGAATTCTCTTTTTATCCTTCTATGTACTGTATTTCTACAATCTGGACTATTGTGCAGGGTTCTCTCCCCTTAGACTCACTGTGTATCTCTCCTCTATTAGCCCCAGTCTTCAGCTTCTTGTACCTTATTCCACTATGCAATACTCCAAACTCGTCTTCCTCTTCTGATCCAACTTCTTTGGTTCTTTGCATCCTCAGTCCCTCCCTTCCTTCTTCTTTTCTTCCTTCATTCTTTCCTACCTTCAGACTATCCTCTTTTCATCCCCTAGTTCCCCTATGTGCACAAATCCCCTTAGAAATTAGACTCCATTTTCATCATGCACTTGTCACAAAACAACATCTTTATCCAAGTACCAAATGATTTCATAAAACTTCCGCACATACCCTTGAAGAAATGCCTCTCTACAACACTGTATGAATGGCTACAATCCACTGCAAATTCTATAATATAACTTCCCAATATGTTGTCCAACCAGATATCAACTGCACGAGAAGTCTTATTACTTATAGAATTCAACTTCCTTACCAACTCATGAGTCTAGTTCCTCGATGTTGTGGTTCGATACCTTCCATTATTCTCCACTAATCCTTCTAACCACTCAGTGAAAATAATATAAATTTTCCAAAGAAAATATCATGCATCTCTATGTACACATACCTTTGCATCCATTTCTTTTCACTCATCCAAGGGTTTCTATTCTCTTTCCAAGCAAATTATTGTTCCTTTCCTTCTAGCCATTCAATTATCTATTTCTTAGTCGACCTCCAAAACATTCTGTCAATCACAGATTCTGGGTCTCGAGAACAACACCATTTGTTGGTGCATGGTTGTAATACCCTAGGTTCAAGTTATCTAACCAAAAAAACCCTTCAGATACTGACCCTTTCAACATCACCTACATGCAAGTGAAGTCTCACCCAAGGCATCTATTGGGGCTGCAGGAACCAAGTTTCTGAAGGAATGAGGGGATGGGAGGCGATCATCATATTCATTCTTACTTATCTAACATGCGTGCCTTATCCCATGCCTATTATTCCTTTGTTACTTAGTAATTGATTTTATGAAGTACCATCGTGATGCAGATTGCAACATAAACCATTCACCATAACATTCAAAACTATTGTGCAGTAATCATATAGTAAACAAATCTAGTCTAATATGCATGAACCTACTATTCATAAACAACAAAATGAATCACACACATAGAGATAGATAGATAACATGGTTCACCCAATCCTTGGGATACTTCCACAATGGTTAGCTTCTTTATTATGCTTTCTATAATCATTCTAGTCTTGTGTACTGTACTACAATAGACTCATCATGTTATCGGTCCCCACCCTACCTAGTCGCTCTGCAACTCTCCTTCCCTACTCAAACATAGACTCTCTCTCATTATCAATCTATTCTCTCAACATCATCATCCACAACAACTACTAACAGAAAAAAACCAAACATAACACCATTCTTTCCGATCCATTACATATTTATACATGGAATCTAGGGCTCAAAACCCTACTTTATTATCCCTAAAAACCTACTGATCTAAAAATGAAGAAGACTTGAAAAACTTGAAAACTTATTGCAAGTGAAATGTTATGTGTTTAAAGCAAAAGGATCAGTTTGCAACACATAAATTAAAGGATTACTTATGCAAATTACACATAGACAACAGCATAATCATTGAACATAAACACATAAGCACAACAATTGATAAAGGAGTTCACCCCTCTTATGGGCTACATCTCCTGGTCCAGCTTCCAATGGATCATTATTATTAATTGCTCAAAAAGTGCTCAAAAACATGTCTTACAATGCTCAAACTGACAAACCGACTGCTCCAATGGCTTCCCAGCGTCCCAAAACCCCTCTCTGGGCTCTTTCGACACCTCAATCGGTCGAAAAATGAAGAAGTTAGGCCTCTTGGAAGTCTCCCTCTTCAAGCTTGCTGTCTCTGGTTCTACAATTCGCACCCTCCTTGATTGAACCTGGCTCACACGCTCATTTAAGCGCAAAAACCTAGCACCGGGCGCAACCGCGCCAACGGTGAAAACCGTAGGACGGTTAAGGGCACGCCAGCCCCTAACCGCCTCGGCACTTGGGCGTATGGCGCATGTGACCGTATGCTGGGGTAAAAAGAAGTTAAGTGGTTACACAACCGTGTAACCCCCGCGCTCCCGGTTGGTCATATTAAAAACCGTGGTTACATGTTTAATCCGCGCACAAACAACCACGCGCGCCATATTTTAATATATGGTAATACAAAACTTTGGTTCGTTTATATAAATCCACGTGCATATATTATATAACACAGTTATATGTGATTCAATGGAACCATGGGTCGGGGCTAGGCCCCGGCCCGACCCCCCTCCATTCAATACAACAACCAAACTCAAATATAAATGTGTTGACATATAGAACAAGAAACAATTGGCAGCATAATGGTTAGCGGAGGTTGGCGAAGGATTTGTATAGTGGGGGAGGTCCGGGGGTCGAACCCCGCAGACTCCCATTACATTTTATACAACAACCAAATGAACCAAAAATGAGTGACACATGGCGCCTCCGGATTGGGCCACGTGTCCTCACACCATTCGCCAGGTACAGGACACGTGTCAACACCCGACTCGCCAACAATCAACCAATAAACAACTGCCACGTCATCATCGTACGGTTTGTACGGCCCTGCCACGTCAGACCGTACGGACTGTACGGACAGGTACAGTCAGCATCTAAAATTTTTCCCTGTTTGCCTTGACGAACAGATCGCAATATCTTCTTCATACAACGTCCATTTTACAAAGTAAATATACCGCCGGAATCAAGAAGACGAGACAGACGCAATGGCACTATTTTCATCGCATTCCGAGCACTTTGAAAATTGAGCAAAATTTGATCCCCTGATCACCTATTACAACTCATTCTGACTCATTATAACTCATGTTGAATCATTGTTCCGGCATGTTTTTCCTGATTTTGCGTCTACATGTTTCTTTTGCATTCCCGACTGTTTTTCTTCCTGCTTTTGCGCGTCTCTCTGCTTTTGCATGTCAAATTGTTGTCTTTCCTTTTCTCCCTCTTTATCTTCTTGCTTTATTCTCTTTCGATTCGCTGCCAAGTATGTTTTTACTGCTCACTTCAATCCTAAATGCGCCTTTACAACGCACTTTACTCCTGCCTTCTCTTCTTTCTTCCGTTGTTGCGCATCTCCTCCATACTTAGGATTTTCCTCAAAATTGTATCCAAAATGCTTGAGAGAGAGAGAGAGAGAGAGAGAGAGAGAGAGAGAGATTTTGTTATGTTATTTGTGGATTTGTAATAAAGAATCATAGAGAGCAAAGTTAGTTAAATAACATTGATTTATTTTAAATCCAAGAAACACACAAGCAATTCATATGATCTACATTTTTTTAATTTATGTATTTATAGTGAAGAGGCATTGATGACATTGACAACGCTAGTTAAATGAGTTTATCTAATTTTAAATTTAAGGAACATAAAATCAATTCATAAAATACAACATGAAAGAATTGTAGATAATTTTGACACTTCAATTTTAGGACAAAATCCCAAGATTTATTAATCAATTTGTATAAATCTAAGTCGAGTATATACTTCAAAGAAAGGGGAGGAAAAAAAGTGCGTCATTTTTCCTCCAAAATGGGGAGGTTGAAAAAATGCCACATTTTCATAACCACCTAGTGTCCACAGTTCAGCTAACAACAACAATTTATGACCCCCAAGAAGAGGCTCTAGTTTAATTCTATCATAGATGGGTATTGATAAAATAAAAAACCAAAGGGAAAATTTCCTACTAGTAAATAGTTTGTACTTGCAAAGAGTCGATGGAAAAACATTTACTAATGAGTAATATGTGAGAATAAGTGATGAAACCGCCTGTGAGTTCACATACACTTAATTGAAAAGGAAAATATGATGTACATAAACCCAACTCCAACATAAACAATAGCTCTAAATATCAACCGTTTTGTATTTCAAAGTTTGAAAAATGAAGAGACTGCATTAGTAAAAATATCAACCATTTTGTTCTTTAAAAATCCCTATGGAGCTTAAGACAAAGGAGTAAGCTCAAAAATTTGTTTAGAGTTTCTTTCATAAAAAGATTATTCTCTTATTCAAACATCCATGTGCATATGTAATGTGAATGTTTTCTATTGTTTTTTATTTTAAGAATGAATGATAAAAGATAGTTAAATAACACATGTTAAACATAATACATGGTTTTGAATTTTATGACAAATATTAGAATTTAGTGTATTAGGTATAGAAAGAAGTTGATTTTAAAGAAATTTTTTATCTTTAAAATGTATTTTTGAATGATTATTAAATTTAAATATTTTATTTACGATCAATTTATTATAGTTTTGTGTCTCAATTTTACACGATATTATTATGATATTATGTATCATTTGAAGAAATACTTAAATGATTTGGAAAT
>ML781896.1:197293-211335 GCA_009831015.1 Picea engelmannii | reverse complement strand
AGTCGGACGGACAAGAATCAAACGGAGAGATTTGAGATCTCACTCCCCCCGTGAAAATCATGACCAGGGTCAGGCGAGCTCGCGGTTAAAAAGACTATCGATCTTTACCATTCCAGGCACGAAGCTGAGCGAGCAGGTCACAGGAAGCAAGGGCGTTCTTGTTTTGAGCATTTCAGCCATGGACTCGAGCTCTCAAACCCCCCTCACGCCCAAAGAACGCATAGAACTGATCAGGGGCGAACTGGAAAGCATTCGGGCCTCCACCAATCAGCTAAAATGGGACAACCTAAAGCTTGAAATGGAAGACATCAAAGACGAGCTCTCCGATGAAATTCATGCTGGACTGAAAGATGCCGCTAATCTCATGGGCAACTTAGGACAACGTCTATGCAATCTGGAGCAGAAAGTGGAGGAATTAACCACAGCATTCAGCAAGATCTCAGAAGCCTCTGCCGAAGCGGCCACTAGCACTGGAAACAAAGGAAAACGCTAAGGGAGTGGCAACAGTCTCAGTTAGTAAAGATCCCAGGCCAGAATTTTGGTTAGCATTTTGCAGTTTTCGAATGTATAACACCTCTAGAATTAAAATGTATGTAGATGGCAAAGTCATTTGGCTGGAAAATGTATTACAGAGCGGTAGCTTTGAACGAATATGTAAGGGTTCAGCAGCCCTCTCTGCCTTATTATAAATAAAGATCCATACTCGTTTGTGTTAAAAAAAAATATAATAAAAAACGAATAAACATTAAATTGTAATTACTCAAAGACATAAACCATAATACTTTAACACCTTAATCAATAATTTTTTTTTCTTTTGTAAGCTAGTTGACTTAATATTAATTTAATAATTGACTTTAGTATTAATATAACAAAAAACGAATATAGACAACAATTTTGTGGCCTGCCACCTAGCAAACCAAGACCACAAGAGAAACAACCTATCATTGTTTTCATCAACAAAATATATTCTATACGGCCTCCATCAACCAAAAAAAAACAAACATTTATTATTATCCTTGTTTTTTTAATCATATATCATTTCAAATTTTGTTTTTCCATATAATTTATTTTTGTTATTAAAATATTATTTTCTTTCAACATACATATTCTTTCTATAAAACGAACATATATTATCAAATTTAATATTTGCTTTATTTTATGGTAAATACTTTACTCATCGAGAAACACAAATATATTTAATATATATATTTTTTAATAATAGATTTGCTTTTAATTTTCATATTAATTTAATTTTTTTCATAAATATTTTTTTCCATCTCTCACATATATATAATTAAATTGAATATTTATTTTATTTTATAATATATATATAATTAAATTGAATATTTATTTTATTTTATAATAATTTTTATTTTGGAAAATAAAAAACATAACTCTTAATTATTAACTATTTAATTTCTTACCTGCATCATTAACCTAAAATATATCAATTTATTATGAGTATGCATCATCAACCTAAATTAAAAATAAATTATCAAAATTTACAATAATAACAATAACAATAACAATAATAATCAAATTTTAAGGTCACAACAAAGCCAAATATCAAATTGATGTATGTGACTTCTTGGGACAAGGGACCCCCTCTATACAACAATTTGATTGCTAAAGTCTACAGAAGTATACATACCCTAACTCTTCTAGATTTAAACTTGAGAAGAGAAAATATCCATTACCATATTCCAAACTTTATTATAATACATTTTTAAAAACACACAAATTTACAATACTCCACAAAAAAAAAGATAATAATAATAATTACCACTAAAATAAATAAATTTATGAGCTCTTCAATATATAATGAAATCGAGAATGTTTCTAGAAAAATCATCCCATAATCCTAGAAATTAATATCCATTATCTAAAGATGGGATGTTATATTGCAGATGATGTAAGGTCACTCAAACCAATTCAACGACTATGATGGTTGTACACTTTTAGTCATTCTTGTGGGGTGTATCAACAACTTTTGTGAAATTGGAACCTTAGTGTTTTACATCTATAATCATTCTTGTGGGGTGTATCAACCACTTTTATGAAATTGAAATCTTAGTGGAGATAAAACAATCTCCATTTTAACCATTTACATAATAAATATTGAATAATTAAAATTTACGTAACAAACAAACCTAAAAACAAAAAGTCATATAAATACATATTTTAAATAATAAAAGTCATATAAATATCACTACTAAAATCCAATCACATCCTATCACATGTGCATTAATGTCTCACTAATAATTACTTCAAATGATACAAATACATTCACAATGACACTAAATACATCCACAAATATATAAATATAACTACTACAAATTAAATATTAAATTCAATCACCTAAACATTAAAACTAAATCATATTTATCTAAAATTAAATCTTAAATTTAATCACTTAAACACTAAAATTAAATTATATTTATCTAATAATTTAAACTTTATATTTGAAAGATTTTATTTAATTAAAAATATGTATTTTTATAAATATATATTAATCAATTTTTTTTCCCCAAAAATGATTGATCTCTACTAATATGAAAAGGTTTTACTAAAATTTTAATCATTTAAATAAATTAAACTCAATATTATATTAATAAAAAACTTAATTTTAATATTTCAATAATATTAAAAAAATTAAAAAATATAATTAATAATAAACATCTAAATTATCTAAACCTTAATCTAAAACTTGATACTAAACCATGAACATGTAAATAAACAAACATTCTAACAAATTTGAATTTTCAGATAAATTAAATACAATATTGTATTAATGAAACATTTCATTTTAATATTTCAATAATATTAAAAAGATTTAAAAGGGTGGTAGGTGAGAAGTGTTATTTTTTTTTTATCCTAAAGTAAAATAGGAAACAAACTTTGTATGGACCCTGGGGTTTTGGATAATCCTCGAATAATCAGGTCGAAGTTTATGTTCTTCTTCAAGACCTACTCCTTGCAACTAAACTGGGGATACATAGTTTAATAGTAATTGGGGACTCAAGATTAATAATCAACCTAATGTTAATGAAATCCTCCCCTTCTGATAACAATATTGCCTCCATTATATCTCGATTTCACAAGGAAGCTAGTTGTTTTCAAAATATCTCATTCTTTTATATACCTTGAGATCAAAATGGTCAAGTTGATGATCAAGCTAACCATGCCACACAACTTCAAGAAGGTGTGCTAAAGAAGAAATGGATGCTATATCACCATCCAATCCCTTAATCTAGTTTATCATCAAATCATGGCATATACCCTCTCATTAATGAACCACATGGTGCATAGTAACGTTGATGGATCACAGATGAGGTGAAGGGATTCAATAAGACTTGTGTATCATATCCTCACATGCATATTCTCAACTCTAGTCTGTCCTTTCAATGATGTGTGTGGGATTTTGTAATGGTGATGGGATAATGGAATTGGATATGGATGTGTGCTCTAGAGGAGGGAGTAAAGGCATTAGTCTGGTAAGAATTCTCTCCTCTATGTGGATTATCTTCTGAAATTTATGTTTAAGCTATTTTGGCTTAGGATTTCATGTTTTGGTTATTGAACATTAGTTTTTGTGGGATGAACTCTTTGGTTTCCTGAATGTTGGTTGCATCTATGATATTAAAGGTCCAGTCTTGTCCCATGCTATCCAAAGTGGGGGTGAATTTGTTTCTGTTTGTAACTGAAACTTATTTTTGGGGGTTTTTGGTTATTTTTCCCTCTTCTTCTTTGGGATCATTGGTTTGGGTTTATCCTTGGTTGATTGGGTGAGAAACAAGGCATATTTGGTGTTCTGGTTCATTTCCTTTTCTAAGAAAAATTGGCAGCCATGTTCATTCTTCATGGATTATAGGGAGGCACAAGACACTGGACATTAGGTTTTGTGGGATGAACTCTCTATTTTCCTGAGTGTTGGTTGAATCTCTAATATTGAAGATTTAGTATTGTCCTGTGCTATCCAAAGTGGGGGTGAATTGGTTTATGTTTGTAACCAAAACTTATTTTTTGGTGGTTTCTCCCTATTCCTCTTTGGGATCATTGGTCTGGGTTTATGCTTGGTTGATTGCATCAAGATATATTTGGTGTTCTGATTCATTTCCTTTTCGAAGAAAAAATGGCATCCCTGTTCATTCTTCATATATTATAAGGAAGCCCAAGACATACAAAGGGCCCTCCGTAGGCACAAATAATCCATCCACATGACCTCCATTTTTTAAGTTACTTCAAAGGTTAATAATAATAAATGCCAATATTCAACTCAAAATTCCCTAATCATGACAACTTTATCACAAAATAAACAACAAATTGATTCTTTATAATAGGAGTGTAAGATGATTAGAAATATAGTTCTTAATTTAGTAAAATTTCTTAGTCAACAACCTCAAATTCTAGTATGTCTACAAATTCTATCCATCTAGAGATTGATAAGGACACTCTGCATTAGATGTTTGAAGACATGGACAATGGAAATCAAGAATCAAATCCAACCAATTTGGGGTTGGAAAAGGCACATCATTATCATGTCTTTTATTAAATGTTATGTATTGCAAAATAATTTGTATTTTAAGAGTTTTTTAAACAAAATATACTAGTAAGAACAACTAGGATGCCGTTATTGAAGACTTAAGTACTCTATATATTTGACAAATAAAAAACTAACATTTTTGTCTTAAAATTAAGGCCAACAAATTTTATAACTCTATTATTTAACCTTAATTACAACCTTTTATATAATATAAATGGTCCCAATTTTTATTATAAAAATATAAAATATAAAATTAATAATAAACATCCAAATAATCTTAACCTTAATTTAAAATTTAACACTAAACAATGCAAGTGGAAAAAATGGAATGTAAACTTAAAATACAATGACTCCATAACCCATTGAACATTTAAAATCAAATTATAAAATTAAACAAACCTTAAAGTGTAACCCTCACTATCAATATACTGAAAACATATTTAATTTTCCTTTAAAGACAAGTTTGTAGAGTAGATTGTCCATACTTTTTTAAAATATAAATAATTATAAAATCTCTAATAACTTAAATATATTCACCGAGTCATGGCTCTAGCCATAAAGGTAAGTTATTACCTTCGAAACTTCACACATATTTTTAGTCATGTCGTTGTCAACCTGCTACATCTTTTACTATCCTTTTGATTTCCATTTGTACATACATGATGACCTCAATTGGAGTTAGGAGTTCAAGGAGCTCTAGGAACTCGAGTGGAGTACTAAATGACTTGACTAGAGGGTTGTAGGTGCATGCACTAAATAACTTGACTAGAGGGGTAGTTGGTTCATGATGCAACTCTCAAGGCAGTTAATCCTTAGTCGATTCAAGGACTTCTATCCAATATGGTATGCATGTTTGCACACATGTTCTTGTAATGATGTTGTTTTCCAATTATTTGATTATACCAAAAGGGTAGTCATAACATTTTATGATAGATACTTTGAAACACCAATTTTACAAGCAAGGTGATTCGACTTTTAATAAAAGATGTTATTATGTTTATATAATTTATGAATAATTGATGATAATATCAATTATCATTTATTATTGATATCAATTTTGATAAGATTTTTTGTTTTTTGTTTTTAATATTTTATTTTTATATTCGAAAAGAGTAAAAGAGAAGTTTTCTTAAATTTTGTTAATTTTGATGAGTTAACAAGTTAGGAAAATTGATAGTATTACAAATATTTTGAAATTGAGATTTGATATGGACACATATAAGACATTTTACGAGAAAATGTATTTAATTTTCCACCTTCTCAGTATCACAAATATGACAAATGCTTTCATCCCACGATGTTTTAGGATTTTTCTAATGCCTAGTGTCACTATGAAGCTTGTAAGAGTTTGCTCTTATTTTAACAATTCTAATTTTCTTAGTTAAACTAGTTATAATAAACAAATATTTTTGATATTTTAATTTCATGTTAATGTTATCTCTTTTTTGTTAATTTTGAGGGAAAACCCCCAAGCACTCCCCCTCATTTCTAGGATGATACCCATGGTAAACCCTAGATTCTTTAATGGGCATTTCCAAGTTGACAATAAGGATCGAAGTCGTTACAACAATATACTCATAATGAGCTCAACCTATCATTAACGAGAATAGAACTTGGATGGGGAGGATAACACTCCATCCCACAACCACACAAACTAGACCCAATTGGCATGTTAATGTTATCTTTATAATACATTAATTTTCTAATCAAGAAAAACAATTTTTTTTTAAGGAAATGGAGTTGAGCATTTCTCTCTACAGCTAGGGTTTACGCTAGCTGCCACTCGGATCACATTGTTGAAGCTGCTCGACTCGCATTGCTAAAGATGCTCGACTTACACTGCTAAAGCCACTCAACTTGCACTACTGAAGCTGCTCAACTTGCACTGCTGAAGAAATGATAAGATCACTCACACTGTAAAATACACTTAGTTTAGCATTGACTCCTCACATTGTATCCACCATTATCTAGTCTACGTGGAGTTTCAGGCCTGTCCATCACTTCCTTTGTAGAATAGACATGCTAGACCACCACCACCTGTCCATAGGTATAGTGTGCTCAGTATGGCTAATTCAATATATCTAAGGGGGAATTCCCTACTCCCCTCCTCAAATCCCCAAAATTTGAAGGATAAAATCGTTCAAATAAAAGTGAATTTGTCAAAAGGGAAAAAGATGTTCCCAAATTAGAAATTTCAACTCGAAAAGCTAAACATAAAGCCAAAATGCTACATGAACAAGAATTAATTAGAAATTTCATAGGATCATGGTCGCCTAGTCCCCAAGAAGTTGATGTATGGGTCACAAAAAAATGGGATTCTCCTTGTCCATTTATTTGTTGTGGAAATGAATTTTTTTATTCATTTTTTATACTAAAGAGGAGAAAGATAACATTTTAAGTTCATGGCCATATTTCATGGGTTCTAGGGGAATGTTTCTCTCCCATTGGACCCTTGACTTTGACCTTGAAAAATAAATCTCGGTTTCTCTTATATGGGTTAGGCTTCCACACCTTCCTATGATGTTCTGGGATAAATCCACTCTTAAATTATTGGAAACAACGTGGGTTGATTCATTGACCGTGTAGAGATAAATTGGGGAATGTATACCTGTACTAGAATTTGTGTGGAAGTAGACTTACTGAAGGGTCTTCTAGAATGATTCAGTTCATTATGGAGGGATGGATTCATCTCCAAGTACTTGATTACAAACATATTCCATTTAAGTGAAACATCTTCCATGATTATGGCCATTTTGAAAAATAATGCCCAAGTACAAAAGAATATTGGGCCCCTTTGAAATAGGGTCATCCCCCCAGAAGAACAATGAGAAATAAGAATTCAAACCTACACCTAGAAGGTGCAAGAAACCACAGTCCAAGAGCTCCCAGCCTACAAAAAATTATTAGATATTACCATCCAATGCCTCCAATAGCATATTTGAAATACTTGAACATAAAGAGGAAGTAGATAAGGAGAATTCAAAGACTTGCGTTCAAGAAGAATAGATAGAAAATCTGAAGACTCGTCCTCATGAATCAATAGAAAAAAATCTTGAGGACATGGAGGACACAATTATGTTCACTAAGTATGGGATTTCACTTAGGGTAAGATCGACAACTCCTTAAGAGAATGAATTAAAATCATAAAAGGATACAGAGGAAGAAAAAGAGGAGGAGGAATCTAAAGTCTTTGATTCTCCTTCCTTTGCAGAAATTTTAAAGAAAGATTTGTATTTCTCACCCTTGTCAAGAAGGGGAAGAAAAACAAGCCAAGAATATAGAGAAAAAGAGGCAAAATGAAACATTATTTTTGGTATCCAAAGAACAATATACTTTGCCATGTTTACTGGGGGAGGGAATTACATACAAAATAATTATGTTATGTTTTTGCATATTTTTATGCAAACAATTTGTTAGAATCTATTCTTGTACTTAGGAAGTAGTAAGACTTAGTTCCACATGGTCAAGGGTTGGATCTCTCCCTTTCATACTTTTGATGGGAGAGTCATGTTGGTGTAAATCTACACAGATGTTTAGAAAATCTACAAATCATGTGTTCACTTCAATATTACAGACAAATGTTAGAGAAAACTAGAAACCCTAGCTTTGAATGAACAATTTCATCTTCATATTTATGTTATTATTGTGAACAAAAATAAAATGCAGCAAAAAGAAATGAACAAAAACAACAAATTCATGAAAGAATGAAAATAGTATTCATTACCTAATAGATGGATTTGCATAGCACCTATGAATAAACCATTGAAGATGCTAATCTCCTTTAGGAGGGTTCTTGAAATTCCTTGGGTGTCTGGTTGCTCTCTCCTCTCCTTCTAGTTGTAGTGGCAATGTATGCTCGCAAAATTCTATCAAGAATCTCAGGCTCTTAAGATTAGGTGAAAATCGAATAGAATTCACACACAATGAATACAGACAAATGAAAAATGAGAGAATGGTGTGAAATGGGGGAAACCCTCTTAGTTTTATAGGAAAAAGTTTGAATTTTAATTCATTTATTTTTCTTTTTAAAATAAATTTAAGAGGGAAAAGTCTTAAAATGGGTTTTTTATTTTTATTTTATTAGGTGAAAATAACTTTAGGAAAGGGGTTTCTATAAGTTATATTGATAGGATATGGTGTAACAGTAAGTTTTTAGGAAAAATACCCATACTATGCATGGTGCGTTTTTAGGTGATAATTGGTTCCCCCTAATGTATGATGTTAGGAGCACCTTTTATGACTAAAATACATTATAGTTTTATTTTACCAAGGGATGAGACAACCAAGGAGAGAGAGAAGCATCATGGGAAGAAGAATTGTTCATGCAAAATGTCGAAGGTGACCACCTATCAACAAGGTCACAAGGTAGTGAGTTACATGATACCAATAGGGATGAGGTAGGCATACCCATACTTGTCGAGATAACTCATGATAATAATTATAATGGTGTTCCCTGTCATATAGGGGATAAAATGGTGAGACAACATGAGGTCTCAAATACAATATGGTGATGGAAAAAAAGGGATAGAGTAAATTATAATGAGATGAATAGTCCCATATACATATTCCTAGATGAAAGGATCAAGTCTACATCATAACTTCTATTGATTTGGGTACATAGGAACTGATGCCCCCACTCGAGGTGAAGGGGGGTGGAAACAACCTGAGAATCCCTACTGAAAAGGAATGGGGCTCCGAAGATATGAAATGAGCTAACTGAAGGGAAGATCAAACTAAGGTCTCTAAGAATGGTGAAATCAATCCAATCAAATATCAAGAACTACATTTGAGGATAGATCAGGATATATGTACGAATATCAATGGTGTGATGATGTCTCCAAGTCAAGCATGTGAGACCTTACCAAGTTTGATAGAAATGATGATTATCTTAACTTGGTCTAAGATAACCCATCAAAGATGTGGATAGGTACCAAGGTACATAGGACTAACCCCCTAGAATGAAGGTGTTGATGTCGATAGGGGAGATTCCACTGGTTCCCAAGAATGAAAGAGATTACTTAGGCTCGATTTCCAAAGTAAAACTAGTGAAATTATATCTTTGGAAGAAAATGTTGATGTCGAAACATGCGTGGGACTACCTAAAGGAAAACCCCCTCATGAGGTTTTATGCATCTCACATGTGTCTGGTGAATTGGTACAATCAATTGGAGCATTGAACTGTCAAGTGTAAAATTCTCAAGTGTGTGATGATGAGTTGAAGTCGAGCACATGAGAAACAACCAAGTCAAAGAGCATTGATGAATCTCTCTACTTGGTTTGAGGCACTCACAAATGATGGAGATGATTCCAAGGTACACAATCTTATAAATCAGGCCCCTAGAATAGAAGTGTTGAAGTTGATAGGGGAAGGCTGGTTGAAGGAAAGGTAACAATGAATCCTTGAATCTAACATGAGGTAGAAAGTAAAGTGTGACTGATAGAGATTGCAACCAAATTTGGAAAGGAATGAAATGAAAGGTGGACTCAAGAATTCCCTTGTTCATATCATAAATGCAAGACTAACCTAGCAGTGACTGAAAACATTCCATGGGTAATAGTCGATTACTAGGAACAAGGATTTTGAAGGATGTGTTAATGAATCATTGGAACAACTGGAGGTCAAATATGGGGAACACAAGATGGTTATGACTCATGGAGGTTATACCAAATCGTAACATGACACACTATGGAACTAAACAGACTCCATGGGATATAAAGGTGAATCATCTCAGGTGCATAGGGATGATTCCAAGACTGAACCAAGTATTGTAAAAGCACAACGCCCTCTTGAGATTTCCAAAGGGGTTTTAGGAGGATAAGGTGCGATATGTAGTACCAAAAGGAGAATACAATAGATATAATCAATGTGTTGAGAGAAATGATATCCAACTAGAATCCCATGGGAAAAATCAAATGAGATACTTATGGGAAATGAGAAGATAAATTCCCCAAAAAACAACCAGATAGTTGTAACGTTGAAAATGAAAAATGGAAATGGAAGCAATCAATGGTAGGGACATTAATGGAAATATCCTCAAGGGTGGGTGAATGGTGGCATAAAAATGAATAATTGTCATTGTATGGATGACAAAGAGGGATTATACATGATAATTCAACATATACCAACCATAAGTGGGGGATTGCAAAGGGTATGGATTTCAACATGATGAGAAGGAATGCATGTGGCTCCACTCTGGTATGTAGACTGACTAGACTCCTGATCCCTAAGGGGATTGGCTAACATAGGCAACAAAATGCAACAAGGGTCACTATTCTATGGCATACATGTGAGGAATTCTCTATAATCACATAGATGGAAAATGCATAAGATGAGGGGGTTGATCCATCTACCCAAGTGAGGGGTCCTACCTAAAATTTCCGGGGAATGCAAGGAAAATGAAATGAAAAACACATATTTAAACTATGCTAAATGCCATGGAAATTGAGGTCTAGAGGAGACTCATATCCATGAATAAAATAATTTATCCATGGAGAAATCCTACTCATAAGTCAAAAAATACAAAAAAATGGGCGTTTTGGTAATGTGTCGCAATGAGTATGAATTCAATGTAAAAAAGTATGATCTTTGACCCTTATTGGAAAAATGGCTTCCAAATGAAGTATCAAATCTCAAAATTCCAAGATTACCCTTTTGAAGAGCTTGGAAAGATGATTCCAACTATGTATATGGTGTGTCAATATGAGTCCATATGATCCTATAAGAGCCAAAAGAAAAATAGGGTTTTTTCTATAACAAGGGTGTTCCCTCCATTTCCAATTCATTGTTGCACTTGGTGGAGGATAAGATTGGAGAAGAGGAGGAGAACCTAAATCTTGGTGAGCTCATTGTGAACAAACCAACCATTTGAATTTGGATTTGTGACTTTTAGGTTGGTGGCCTAACCATACTTGTCAATTTTTGTGGATTAATTTTTTAGTAAAGGTCCCAAATTTCCCTATGGGACCCCATGGAAATTTGTTTAGGGCCAATGCACTAAATGGGTCTAGTTTATGCATTGATAAACATAGATACTAGGCCCAGTAACTACATTGACCAATGCAGAAACAAGGGGTGTTTTTTCCATTGGGTGAAAATGGCCTTTTGGAGCCAGATTTTCTAGGGAGGCCCTTCTTTGAGGGATAAGTATGGTAGGGAATAAAATAATGGTACATATACTGATAGTGTTGATTAAAGTTGGTTGTCATTGATGTCAACCCTTGAAGAAAGACCTGTAGCACAAAGGTTTGGGTAATGGACCCAATATTGTTTAACGTAAATATGTCTCATTATTGTTTTGTCATGGTTGATAAGAAGTAAATATGGATGAACTCCAAAGTGGTCC
Source organism: Picea engelmannii (assembly GCA_009831015.1). Lineage (NCBI taxonomy): Eukaryota > Viridiplantae > Streptophyta > Pinopsida > Pinales > Pinaceae > Picea > Picea engelmannii. The sequence goes on along the minus strand of ML781896.1, from coordinate 199,449 downwards.
CCTTATGGTGAAAGCCCTCATGGGAAGACGCTTTGTGGAGTAAGAGAATCCATGCTTAATTGTGGAATAATGATATGAAGGAAAGTGAATTTGTCAGGGAAAATATCCTATATGGATAGTGCTTGTCATGTCATTTCTGGTGGTATGTGGAACGACACATAATTCATCACGGTTAGAAAATTATGGCCATGAGAAGTTGGAGACCCCAGGTTTGGGTAATGGACCCAAGTTTGTTTGATGGGTAACAATATGAGTTATGATATATTTTCAGATAATACTATTCTATATGGATAGTACATGTCATGCCATTTTTTGTGGTATGTAGAACATCACATAACTCCTCACAGTTTGAGAGTTATGGCCTTACGAAGTTGGAGGACCCTCATATGTCATCTAGAAGCCCCAAAAGGTCAAAGTAGTCAAAGAGGTTTAAGAGATTTTAAAAGGTAAATAATACAGTGAAGTGATGAGTGTATTATAATTCAATGTGAATACAAAATAAATTATTTCAATAATAAATTTAATGGAGAAATTAGAAGTGGACCCAACCCTAAAATAAGGAAAGTGGGCCAAGTGACCTAGAAGATGTTTTTAAGGAAGCTACTTGGAGAGTATAAATAAGAGGCAAGGCTCTCTCATTTGAATCACACTTGAACATATTGAATATCTATAGGTGTCTGAGGTAAACAAATCATATATAAGCCGAAATTATGAGGAAAGTGAAGAAAAGAAGGCCGAAATGCAAGGAAGGATAAATTCTTTTGATGGTGCTTTCTAAGGTATGTTATTTACAGGTCATCTCACCATTTTCGGTATAAATTTTTTTCTATAATGATTCAGATCCTGAAATTACTATGAAAGTGAGAAAACATATCCAAGTATCTTTGGTAAGAAAATCATCTTGTGGGTCGTTGTATTTTGGGAGTTACACTCCGTGGAAAATAGGGTTTGTGGCCAGTCCTGAAACTAGTCAAAATCAGGTGTTTCCGGTAAAAACGTCATAACTTCTTCATAACAGATCCAAATTCAGTGAGACCAAATGTGTTGGTTAGGGTATAGTCGTTAGTATGTTTTGTAACATTTTTAGATCAATTCATCAAATATTTTGTGCGGGGCATGCTCTACAAGGTCGCTCTCTAGAATAAGCCAGAATTCAACAAGGTATGACATTTTTTCTATAAATCCTTTTATGAGAGGTTTCAAGTAGTGTCACTTGGAGGAATTGTATAAAACACACTGAAGAACATTGTATATCAGTTTCATATCTTTATACATTATAGGTTCAAAGTTATGATTACTTCAAGTTAGGGTTGTTGACTAATCCAAAACTAGGCATGTGAGACTAAAGAAAAATTTGATGAAAATGATAGTTTCTTTCTTTTAAAGTTAAGGAAGGTTTGCAGAAATGTGATCATATACACCAGGTCTATTACAGATCTACAAATAATATTTGGATGATGAAATTGATGAGGGATTTTGGTTGTGGTACATGTTGAGTACATGGTTGAGACAAGTAGTTGATGAGTTGGCGCACATACATGAGGTGTATAGTTGATGATGTTGGTACATATTAATGAGTCATAGTTGATGATTAGTTGACACATGATTAGTACATACTTCATACATGGTTGGATGCACTTGTTTATGGTACAGGTTGATTACATGTTGGTGCATGGTTGATGCATTTTTTTATTGTACAGGTTGATTATAGGTTGGTGCATGGTTGATGCACTTGTTTATGGTACAGGTTGATTATAGGTTGATGCATGGTTGATGCATGGTTTAGATTTATTGGTACAGGTTTACAACGGTATATCTCACAGTGATAGTGTGACAGTGATTCCATCATTCTACTTCTACTTCAGGGTGGTAGGACGGGGCAATGACAGGTGGTTGTAGCCACCTTCTGGTTGTAGCCGGAGAACATTGGGGGTTGTATCCTCCTTCTGGTTGTAGCCAGAGAATTTGGGAGTTGGAGCTTCCCTCAAGTTGTAGTATGAGAAACTAGGGGGTTGGAGCCTCCTTCCAGTTGCAACTGGAAAACAAAGGAAGTTGGTGCTTCCAATGAATGTAATTCTTCAAGACATATAAGAAAAAACATTTCATGGTTTTCTCCCGATTTGGGTTTCCATGTAAAACACTGGTGTACTGTGTAT
>ML781896.1:181443-192027 GCA_009831015.1 Picea engelmannii | reverse complement strand
CCAACCCTAAAATAAGGAAAGTGGGCCAAGTGACCTAGAAGATGTTTTTAAGGAAGCTACTTGGAGAGTATAAATAAGAGGCAAGGCTCTCTCATTTGAATCACACTTGAGAATATTGAATATCTATAGGTGTCTGAGGTAAAAAAATGATATCTAAGCTGAAATTCTAAGGAAAGTGAAGAAAAGAAGGCCGAAATGCAAGGAAGGATAAATTCTTTTGATGGTGCTTTCTAAGGTATGTTATTTACAGGTCATCTCACCATTTTTGGTTTAACTTTTTTTATATAATGATTCAGATCCTAAAATTTCTATGCAAGTGAGAAAACATATCCAAGTATCTGTGGTAAAAACTTTATCTTGTGGGTCATTGTATTTTGGGAGTTACACTCCGTGGAAAATAGGGTTTGTGGCCAGTCCTGAAACTAGTCAAAATTAGGTGTTTCCGGTAAAAACGTCATAACTTCTTCATAACAGATACAAATTTAGTGAGACCAAATGTGTTGGTTAGGGTACATTCTTTAGTATGTTTTGTAATATTTTCAGATCAATTCATCAAAAATTTTGTGCGGGGCATGCTCTACAAGGTCACTCTCTAGCCAAAATTCAGCAAGGTATGCCATTTTTTCTATAAATCTTTTTCTAAGAGGTCTCAAGTAGTGGAACTTGGAGGAATTGCATAAAACACACTAAAGAACATTGTGTATCAGTTTCAGATCTTTATACATTACAGGTTCAAAGTTATGATTACTTCAAGTTAGGGTTGTTGACTAATCCAAAACTAGGCATTTGAGACTAAAGAAAAGTTTGATGAAAATGCTAGTTTCTTGCTTTTAAAGTTAAGGAAGGTTTGCAAAAATGTGATCATATACACTAGGTCTATTACAGAGCTACAAATTAGATTTGGATGATGAAATTGATGGGGGATTTTGGTTGTGGTACATGTTGAGTACATGGTTGAGACAAGTAGTTGATGAGTTGGTGCACATACATGAGGTGTATAGTTGATGATGTTGGTATATATTGATGAGTCATAGTTGATGAGTAGTTGACACATGATTAGTACATACTTCATACATGGTTGGATGCACTTGTTTATGGTACAGGTTGATTACAGGTTGGTGCATGGTTGATGCATTTTTTTATGGTACAGGTTGATTACAGGTTGGTGCATGGTTGATGCACTTGTTTATGGTACAGGTTGATTACAGGTTGATGCATGGTTGATGCATGGTTCAGATTTATTGGTACAAGTTTGCAGCGGTATATCTCACAGTGATAGTGTGAAAGTGATTCCATCATTCTACTTCTACTTCAGGGTGGCAGGATGGGGCAAGGACAAGTGGTTGTAGCCATCTTCCAGTTGTAGCCGGAGAACATTGGGGGTTGTAGCCTCCTTCTGGTTGTAGCCAGAGAATTGGGGAGTTGGAGCTTCCCTCAGGTTGTAGTCTAAGAAACTAGGGGGTTGGAGCCTCCTTCCAGTTGCAGCTGGAAAACAAAGGAAGTTGGTGCTTCCAATGAATGTAATTCTTCAAGACATATAAGAAAAAACATTTCATGTTTTTCTCCCGATTTGGGTTTCCACGTAAAACACTGGTGTACTGTGTATATGTGTGATTGTTTATTTATTACTGCTCATTATTGGATAATAATTCTACATTGATATAACATTTGAAGAAAAAGGATTATAATTACGCTATTACTGATTCACCCCCCCTCTCAGTAATTCAACAGATAGGAACTAAAAACAACGTGGTTTTGTGTAGGTATGATAGAGTGCAGAGTTCTCTAGATGAAACCAAAATTTGAAGATATTTATAAGTAGGTTCAGGGGGACCAGGCCATGAGGGGAGCACTTTTTCGTTATAGATTTATCAAGTACTTTGAGAACCCATTGAAGAGAGTAGGAGAGAAGATCCTATCACAGATTATATAGTATTTGGATGTAGGGGCAGAGGCCTTCATACTGTAGGGTCAACAACTAGAGATAACAATACAAGATATTTACTTTCTGATAGGGCTTTCCCCATTTGGTGTAGTGGCTAAGACATAGCCCATGCTACCTCGTGTGAGGAAATTGGGGGATTTCCTTGGAATACATTGATTCCTTGGTGTGAGTTTCTAGGATTCCATGATATAGTTGGTGGATATAGAGCGGTTGGAGATGTAAGACATAATTTCAGTAGTGATCTGTATACTGGAAAATCATTATTTTCATAAAGTATATGGAGGGAAGATTCTTTTGATTGAGAGGGTGCTATATGAGACCTACTTTGGGTGGGTCTAGATGTTACTGATGATGTTGAAGTGCCAAATGACCTCCCGTAGTATGAATTTGTTACAATCCTTTATTAATTCTTCTTTGAGAGGATATATACACTTAGATTTCATGTTTGCATCCATGATGGGGGACTGCAGGGGCCCCAAATGCGGTGCTAGGGATAATTTTTTAGGAGAGGGGGAGGTGGTAGGCTTTGTAATTCCTTTAAAGTATGTGTATTTTCCCATTGGGGCAAAATCCTGATAGTTATTTATGACTACCCATACTCATTCATGAACTATCAGGGGGATCTTAAGCTACCCTTACCAGTTGGTTGAGCCTGGGGGGATGATGGTAAGTAAAGTAACGTCACATCATTTGTTTATATCTATTTATTGAATGGATTAAAAAAATTTGATATGTGGTGTTGATGATATTATGTATGCAACTTTAAGATATTGCATTGGTGAGGTTGGAAGGGTAGGCAACACACAAGGGGAGGGGTGCTTCTATTGATCTATGACCATCAGCGTTTGGGAGGGTAGAAGAGTTGGAGGAGATAATGGAGGATATTAAAAACAATATTGTGGACCTATGAAATAGGTTTGAAAACCTTCTAACTGGGGTATCTGAGTGGATATGACACACACTCAATGATAGATATGTTGCATCTTGCATAGGAGAACCAATTGAGTGGAACTCACATTTGCATAGGGCATGGATGTCCAGTCTGTTGGATAATTGGTTATCATTGATGTTGTTGGATAGTTAGTTGTCATTGATGTCAACAAAAGTGGTTGTCATTGATTTCAACAAATGTTATGGATGTATTGGAGAAGTCTCCAAAGTGGTCCCCTTATGGTGTAGTTTTAAGCATGGCCCTCACAGGAAGATGCTTTGAAGAATTCTACAAGAAACCCAGAGGTGTGGTCATGAGGCCCAAAGTTGACTGAGGAAAATGAGGTTGAAGAATACTTCAAGTGTATACAAAACCATCATAGATGAATAGTACTCGTCATGATGTTTCCAATGATAGGTGGTATACCACGTGGTTCCTCACAATTGAGGAGTTATACCCTAATGATATTGAAAGCTGCAAAGAATGGTCAAGAGGCCCCTAAACGATTGCAACAAGAAGTTACAAGTCATTAATTAAAGGGTAAAATGGTTTTAACAATAAAGTACAGGTCAACCCCAAATTTAAGGAAATAATCCACATGGGAAAGTATAAATACACTTCAAGGAGCCTCTCATTCTTACACACACAAGTTCAATGTTTATCTATCTTTCAAGTGATCTTTTGGTAAATATTTTTCGTAGCATATATGAGGAAGTAAAGTCTGAGGTAGTGAAGGGAAGAAAAGGGAAAAGTTTGATGCTATTAGCTTTCTAAGGTTATCCATGGGTTGTAGTGAATCAAGGCGCGAACATCTACGAGTCGCAGTAGAGTAAGGAGCAGAAATCCACAGGTTGATAATGTGAAAGTCATAGATCTCTGGAAAAGGGCTTGAAAAATATTGTATCTTTTGTTCACTAAAGATGATATGTATGAAGTTGGTTTGTTGATATGAGATTATATGCTTAATGTGTTCTTCATGAATAAAGGTATGTATTTTATGTGTTTGTTTGAGGCTTGTATCATGGATGGTATGGCACATGCTTAAGGCATGTCTTGGAGGCCCTTGGTTGAGGTTAATGTCTTGGTGATATTGATACATGCTTGAGACATATCCTTGGTACATTGTGTATAGATGTTATGGTTCATTGTTAGAGGCACATATTTGTGATATTGACATATACTTGAGGCATATCTTATGGTACATGGTATGATACATGCTTGAGTTACATTGTGGCACATGGTTTGGACATTTGGGCATATGATTGAGGTACACCTTGGTGATGTTATGGTACAATGGTTAGATACATATATTGGTTATCTTGGTATCTGGTTTGGTATATGTCATGGTGATGATATCACATGCTTGAGGCACTTCATTGATGATATCCTATTGTATATGGTGGCATATGTATGAGGCACATTCTTTGGTGCTTTGTTGAGGCACATCATTTGGTACATAGTTGATGCTTGGTACATGGTACATGATGTTGGTATATGATTAAGGTATACAGTTGTTCATTGATGTTATGGTACCTACACTTGGAATATCTTATGGTACATGATTGTTGATATTGAGACACATCTTGGTGGTGTTATGGTTCATGAGTTGATGATGATATGGCACATTGATAGCAACACTTGGTGATCTTGGTACATGGTATGGTACAGGTTGATGTACATGGTATGGGATAGGTTTTGGTACACAATTGATGTACATGGTATGGTAGAGGTTTATGTGCATGGTTGATGCATGATTGATACAGGTTGATGTACATGGTATGGTACAAGTTCTGGTACATGGTTGATGTACATGGTATGGTGATGGTTTTGATATCCATGTGAGTGGATTTGATTGATGATGATACATCAATGATAGTGATAGTGACAGTGAAGGTGACATGAACAATGACAGGTTGGATGATTGGTTGATCATCAGGTACAGGTTGATGTGACATAGTGACAGTGATTGGTTTATGTGATAGTGATAGAGGCAAGTTTACGTGACAATGATAGTGGTTGGTTGGTTGATGTATCCGTGACAGTGGAAGTTACATGTTTATTAGTGGTAGTGATAGTTTGATCCTACACTTATATTTCAAGGCAATACGACAGGGCAAGGAAAGGGGGTTGTAGCCTCCTTTCGTTTGGTGCTAAAGAATTCAGGGAGTCATAGCTTACTTTAGGTTGGAGCCTGTAAATCAAGGGGTCATACCCTTCTTCCGATTGGAGCCAGAGAACATAGGGAGTTGGATCTTCCTTCAGGTTGGATCCTGTAAATCAAGGGGTCGTAACCTCTTTCCAGTTGTAGCTGGAGAATTCAGGGAGTTGTAGCTTCCTTCAGGTTGGAGCTTGTAAATAGGGGGTTTGTTCCTCCTTTCAGTTTGTGCTAGAGAATTTTGGAAGTTGGTGATTCCTATGAATGTATTCTTGATAAATATAAGAAATCATTCTGTGGTTTTCTCCCATTTGGGTTTCCATGTAAATTACAGTGTACTGTGTATCTATTGTTGTTTATTACGCACTGATGAATGATATTGTTTATGATGCAATGATATATTGAATTCTTAAGTGATAAACTATTGAATATTGTTGATAAATTTGAAGCTTATATATATTGTGATTGAAAGTGGTAAGAAAGTTATCATACTGATTCACCCCCCCTCTTAGTATTCCAAGAATTGGTATCAGAGCAGGTCCTTCAAGAAAAACATTTTAACCACTGGAAGGAAGATCATGGACTACACTAAGATTGGAGTACCACAGTTTGATGGAAATAACTATTCCTTATGGAGCAAAAGGATGAAAAATTATGTACAGGCACATGGATTTGATGTTTATCAATTAGTATTAGATGGATACAAATATCCAACCACTCCACCAACAGATAACAATGGAAATAAACTCAGTCAAAAAAATTCAAGGGTTAAAAATTCTATCTTGAATGGTCTGGTTGATTCAATATATGTCAAGGTTATGCATTGTGATTATACAAAGGAGATTTGCGAAAAAATTTAGAATGTTTATGAAGGAGATGCCAAAGTTAAGTTAGAAAAGCTTCAGACTTATAGAGGTCAATATGAATAGTTGAAAATGAAGGAAGATGAAGACATTGCAACTTATTTTTTACGAGTCGATGAAAAATTGAATGCAATTAAAGGATTGGGAGAATCAATTGAAGAATATATGATTTTTTAAAAGATACTAAGGTCTCGTCCAATGAGGTTTGATCATAATATTTCATCCCTAGAAGAAAAAGTATATCTTGGTACGCTAAGCATGGATGGGCTACATGGAATATTTATAGCCTATGAAATGAGAATAGAACAAAAAATCCATCCAAGAAAGAAACAACTTTCAAAGCATCCAAGAAGACAAAAAAGAAGAAAAATCCCGAGTCAAAGACAAATTGTAGCTGCGACGATGATTCAAATGAAGATGAAGAAATAACCAACTTTGTAAGAAAGTTGAAGAGAGGAACCGACAAGTACAAAGGTATGTTTCCTTTAAAATGTTTTAATTGTGGTAAAATTGTTCATTTTGTAAATAAGTTTCTGTATGCTAAGAATTCAGACAGTGATGAAGAAGAAGATCTGAAGAAAGAAAAGAAATATAAAAAGGGAAACAAGAAAGGAGATAAAATGAAAGACTTCAAGAAAAATATCTACTCAAGAGAAGACATTTCCTCATCTGATGAAGATGATGAAAATGATAGTTATTTAGAAAGAGTACTCTTTATGGCTACAAAAACTAAGAAAATAACTCCCAAAAGCGATGAAGAAGAAGGTGAAGTGGATCTTGAGGTAGAATTAACTAGTTCTTTAACTGAGCTGAAGAAATAAAGGAAGAAAAAAAATCATTCAAAGAAGAAATCATCTCCTTGAAAACCCAACTTGAATAAGGAAATAGAAAGGGAGAAGTAATGCAAATCCAGATGATAAATAAATAAAAAGAGAGTGAGAAGATTGAAAAGGAAGTGGTGACATTGAGAGTTAAAGTCAACAAGCTCAACAAGAACTTGAAAATTTCTCAAGTGTTAGAAAACATTCTCAACAGTCAAAGGCCATATACTAACAAATATGGACTAGGATACAAGAATGTTCATTTCGAGGAAGGTTCAAGCTCCATGACGAAAGAAAAAAATAAAATAAAATTTATGCATAAGTCCTCAAAGGAAGGAATCATGGTTAGAAAGAGTCAGAGAGGAATGAATACAAAATACCATCTACATCAAGGAAGAAAGGAAGCTTCAATCATTATGAAGGAAACAACCAAAGAGAATATTGTGACCATACAAGGTAGGAATTTAGAAGGAATGCACCACAAAGAATATCATTCACACCTAGGTATCAAAATTTATTTTTTGGTCATTGTTTTACATGTACTAACTTTGGACATAATGTTGTAGATTGTAGAGCATATGGAAGAAATGTTCAAACTAGAAATGATTATGTGGATCTCTCAAATATTAAACGTTAGAAATTCCACAGTTATGGTCACATAGCTCGAAATTGCAAAAGTGTGATAGAACCTCCCATGAAGGAAAACATCGATGTCAGATACATGAAGGTTTTGAGAAGAAATTAAAAACAAGAAGAGTAAGTGAATCAAAACCAGGTCCTAGAGATCATACTCACAATATTTGCAACAACAAAATATCATGATGAATCTATAAGTAAAAAAGGAAGATGTCAAAACCCAGGAAGAGGATGAAGTCATAATTCAGGAAGAAAATGAAAAGAATGTCAGAATTTAGGAAGAGGATGAAAAATGGAAATGATGAATCCAAAGATGAAGAGGAAGATTACTCCGCATCAGAGCGAACATTTTTTTGATCCATCCAACTTGGAGACTCCTAGTAAATATTCATATTGAAGAGGGGGAGTCTAAGCAACAACTCTACAGATCAAAGAACTATATTTCGAGTAGTCTGAGTGTTTGAAGACTTTGGAAAAGAAATTTCAAAGTGGTCTCATGACTAAAGTGCAAAATGTCTTGTGACAGTTTAATTGTTTGAGGAGAAACCTTCAGAACACATACCCATGCAGGTATCAATTGAAAATTATGAAGTATATCATTGGAACACTTCTCAGGAAGAGGTTCATGATTGTATAGAGGATTCCATATATTATTCAAACATGGATATATTAGTATAGATGGTTGCAAACATGTAGAGTCTGATTTGTAGATAGATTGAGAAGAAAGGAATATGTTGTGATCAGTTGCAATAGATGGGTCAACATCGTAGCAGAGTTGTAGACAATTGTTATGACGTAGTTTCATGATATATTTGGTAGATACATGAGACATGAGTTAGATAAGACACATAACAGTGGATGAAAACATATTGATAGGTTGAATCAATTAATCACATGAAGGAGAGAAGTGAAAGTCACAACAGAATAGGGGAAGAGAAATCATCAGCAGAACCCATACCATCAAAGGAAATTGTTGAAAAGTATGATTATTGATGTGAACTTGACAAGCCACGAAGTTTTGAATTCAAGTAATTTTTGAATGATTTTTATGTATGTCAGTGAATCACACGAAGAAGCACCAATGTACAAGAAACATAGGGTGAGAAAGAAGGAAGAACGTATAGGAAATCCCCACATTGATCTACATGACATCTTGCAGAGAAGTCAAGGGGAGATAAATTGTCAGAGAGAGAGATCAGATTAGTAGCATGAAGATAGGGGGAGACATATCGACAGGGGGAGATACCATTTTCCTACGATGTCAAAGAAGAAGAAAGAGAAAGATCATAAGAGAAATATTAGAAGCATGAATATAGGGGGATGATCCCCAAAGGGAGATACCCTTTTCCATTGATTTCAAAGGGGGTGAGAAACATGAGGAGAGAAAGATCAAGATCATTGGTCATAGGTGAAGTATGAGTGTTTCCATCAATGCCAAAGGCGAAGATTGTTGGATATATGGTTGTCATTGATGTTGTTGGATACTTTGTTTTCATTGATGTCAAAACAAGTGGTTTTCATTGATGTTAACATATGTGATGGGTGTATTGGAGAAGTCTCCAAAGTGGTCCCCTTATCATGTAGATTTAAGCATGGCCCTCATGGGAAGACACTTTGAAGAAGTCTACAAGAAACCCATAGGTGTGGTCATGAGGCCCTAAGTTGACTAAGGAAAATGAGGTTGAAGAATAATTAAAGTGTATACAAAACCCTCATAGATGAATAAACCTCATCATGTTGTTTCCAACCATAGGTGGTATGCCATGTGGTTCCTCACAGTTGAGGAGTTATTCCCTCATGAAGTTGAAAGCCCCAAAGAATGGTTAAGAGACCCATAAACGGTTGCAACAAGAAGTTACAAGTCATTAATTAAAGGGTAAAATGGTTATAACAAGAAAGTACAGGTCGACCCTAAAGTTAAGGAAATAAGTCACATGGACATGTATAAATGCACTTCAATAAGCCTCTCATTCTTACACACACAAGTTCAATGTTTATCTATCTTTCAAGTGATCTTTTGGTAAATCTTTTTCTTAGCATATCTAAGGAAGTGAAGCTTGAGGTAGTGTTGGCCCTTGGTTATGGAAGGAAGCGAAGAACAAGGAAGAAAAGGTGAAAAGAGAACTTCACGGAAGACACAGTAATTGTCACTGGGTCGAAGTGAGCAAAAGAGAAGAAAAGATGGAGCGAAGTATGGAAATGGAAGCCATTGGACGAGGAGATCGAGGATGACAGATCAACAAGGAATATGGATCGAGGACAACTCAGAAAGTGGAAAAATCAACCGTTGGATGCTTTGGAGCACCACGCGAGAAGGAAGGAAAGACAGGCTGGCGAAGCCCAAAAAAAGTGGGTCAAGTTGACCTAGGGTTTTAGACACCTAGGGTTTTGGTATCTAGGGTTTTGGCACCTAGGTTTTGGCCTAGGGATGTCGGTGAGGTATTGTAATGTATAAATAAAGGTCAAGAGGACCTGGGTCGGGTTGGTATGATATCGCTGTTGATCTAGCTCTATTGTTGTGGTGAGATATTATTGTATTGAGAGAGAAAAGTGCTAAGTGAGATAGCTTTCTAGTATTGTAAGATCTTCAGTTGTGTGCGAAGGTCAAGTCTTGTAGCTGGGTGTGCAGGAAAGGGAGAGAAAGAGAGAGAAGAAAGAAGATCTACTAGCTAAGAGAGTAGACAAGAACTATAGGCTTTATCTTAATAAATCATAAGCACAGTTCTGTGGACCAGGGGTGATTTTAAGAACCCCCCCTAAATTTATATGTATAATAAATGGGCGAATCCCCATGATACATAAGAAAAATTGAAGGCTATTTTATCAATAATATAAAATTTATATATAATTTTTTGGCGAATATTTTAGACAATTATATAATCTTGTAAAATATTGGCGAATATTTCACTGAATTATAAAATCTTGTAAAATATTGGCGAATCTTTCACTGAATTATAAAATCTTGTAAAATATTGGCGAGTGGTGTTGGGTAAACAAATGGACTTCACACAACATTTCACCACATCTACTACAATAAAGTTGACCAAAATTGACAAAGAACATTTTGTATAGGCCAATTGCAAAATGTGTTTCAATCTACAAATGGAGTTCACAAAATTGTCAACATTCACTACATCTGCTACAATAAAGTCAACCAACATCAACATTCACTACATCTACTACAATAAAGTCAACCAACATTTCACCCAACATCAACATTCACTACATCTACT
>ML781896.1:155525-175603 GCA_009831015.1 Picea engelmannii | reverse complement strand
TTCTGAGAACTAAGTGTTGCAACTCATTTTCCAATGGATCAATTTCACTTGAGCGTACAACATAGTCTTCACTTAGCAGTTGTGCATTCAAATTCAGAGGATCACTTCCACTCAAAACAAACAACCCTAGAAGCCCAAAATTGATACACTCGTGTAAAACTTTTCAGGACCTTGCCTTCTAACAAAGAGTCAATCCCACACCATCAATCTAGTGAGGTATTGATTCTAATTTGGAAAAACTAGGGCATATACAGCTTGCATTCTATCAGGAACATTCCCGAAAACATGTGATGTGCTGGTCAATCCAGTAAGCTCCTGATCAACCCTTCCAATCCAGAAATAGGGAATGTATATAGTTTGCATAAAAATTGGGCATGTCTAGCTCCTGATCAACCCTTCAAATCCTATGATCTAATTTTACTTGCACCGCAACAGGGAAAAACAAGCTTACTGATGATAATTACACATTGGAGACTGACAATTCATGCCCAACCCAACATCCGATCTAAGAAAAAAAAATTACGCGGACCACAATGGAGAAAAATCCCAATTTGAAAAAATATAAATATATATATTTGGGGTCAAAACAAAGGGAATTAAAGGGTCATTGAAATACCCATAACTGCCCCATCAAACGAAGTACACCCAGAAGGATTTAAAAACACCTTACCTTCGGTCGGCACAGATACCCGATAATTTGTAAAATAGTTGAAGTAATTCGACAGCCGATCAGAAACCCTTATGCCTACACGAGCTACTGCTTCAGCCAGAAATCCACGATTGAACGGGCGTCCCCATGATTGAACGGGCTACCCAGTGCTGAGTGCCCACTGCCCATACCACAAAATCGGGGCGAAATTAAACCATAAATCCCGATTTTACCAAATGGCAGGGCGAAGAAGCTATCATAAATTCCCATATTTCTAGAGATTTGGCTAATGGAAGCTTGTTCCTCCAAATTTCAGGGGCAAAATATAATTTGTTTTCCTCTATCCCTCCTAAAAACATGGGCTAACCCTGTACATGATTTTTACCTTAAAATAAATTACGGGCTAATAAAATAAGTTTTAAAAAATCACTCTAATACAAAAAATTCGCCCAATAAAAAATTAGAGGCCCCTTAATTTCGCCCATGAGCGAAATTTCGCCCCTAAAATCATCTATGATGTGGACGTATCCCTAGAGAGAGGGTGAACCACGTACATATTGTGTTGTGTGTGTGATTGATGCTTTGATCTCTGTCACTGTTATATTGTTATTTGCATTGTTGTATTATATTAGATCTATAACTGTGCAGGGTAGATCTAGCTTGGTGAGGGATATATGAATGTTTCCTTGTTGTTGTATTAGATCCACTTGATATTCCCCTGGTTGTAGACATCTCTGTCTTGCAACCCCCCTCTTAGCTTCTTTGGGTGAGACTGCATCTGATTTGCAGGTGTTGTCAAAAGGGCCAGTAGCTAGGGCTTGTTGGTGCGCTCTTCGAGTGAACCCTAGGTCTGCCCCTGTGCCAACAAATGGTTCTGTTGCTGGGACAAGAATCTTCATGAGGGAATGTCAAGGTGGTTCCCATTGAAGACAAATATTCAGAAGTGGATAGAAGATCAAGAGAGGGAATTCGTTGAAGCCCAGAACAAGAACCCTAAGATAAGTACTGAAGATTGGCTACAAATATACATCTTCACCAAAATTCACAAGATCTTCTTTGGAGGAATCCATCAGGAGTTGTCTGAGTGGTTAGCTTGGTTAGCAAATACCCAGTTTGAGATCAGATCTAGAACCCCTGTGGTTTGGACGTCGACGCTGATCCAGAAGGTCAAAATATTTGATAACGCTGTATCCATAGGAGTAGATCATTGGTTTGATAGTACCATTGGAGGGTATATCACCAAGTTTGTTGTTGACAGAGTAGAATCATATAGCCAAGTCGAGAGATACTTTTTCAAAGGACCTAGAGGAAAATTTTTGCACTTTCTGAAGCTGGGAATCAAGATGTTGTTGCATGAAAATAACATATTGAAGATACAGTAGATCGAGTGGATTTGAAAAGACTAATGTTCAGGAATTCAGACAGTGACAGTGACACATAAGCTAGATATATGCGTAGTGGGAGAGTATTCAAAGGGGTTCACCTTGAGAACTTGTTTAAGAAAAACTACGGGGAAGAGGGTTTCTACAGTGGAGAAGAGGTAGATCTGACAGACGAAGAACATTTAGAACCCACCAGGACAGAGGAAGGAGAAGCCGAAGAACCTTGCCAGGATGAGCCCAAAACTTTAGCAACTACGCAAACTGTTGAAGTAAGTATTGTTAATCCTCCTATTATTTCAGCAGCACTAGGTAATCAAAATAATCAGAATCACCAGAGTCCTCATAGTACTATTACTAGTAGCTCAACATCTACTCAGACAGGAAACATAGGTATCTATATGGCAGATGAGATGAGACTCCCTATCTTTAGGGGAGATGGATCTGAAGATCCTGATGAGAATTGGTTTCTGTGTGAAGCCGTATGGAATATTAAAAATGTCACCGATGAAGCTGTTAAAAGGACCTAGTTCAGCACTACCCTAAGGGATCGCACACTTAGCTAGTACATGAAGCTTGTCCTAGTACTTGCACAGCCTAAGCCACTGGGCGAGATCAAGAATGCACTGATTGCAGAGTTCAAGAAACCTAAGTTAGAGTCTCAATGTATTACAGAACTAAAGGAGATCAAGCAGAAAGTAGTCGAGCCTGTTTGGGAGTTAATTCAAAGGTTCAAGACCTTAACAGGCTGATTAATTTTTCATATCCCTGATGAATAGAATAAATAATGGTTCATCATTGCCCTTTTACCACACATCAGAGTTCCCCTAATGCAACAAAAGATTTCTTTGTAGGCAGAAGCATTGGAAATCACTATGAATATTGAAACAACCCCTATTGGATAATCTAGCTCAGGTATGAGCCATATCTTGAGCCAACTGACTAGTTTATCTCTGCAGGACAAGGATATGAAGAACGACAAGGGGAAGGACAAAAGAGAATATATATGGTGTGTAAGATGTAGATCAAAAGGCCATGATATGGAACACTGTCCTTTATTCCATGAATATTTGGCCTCAGGAGCATCGATCCCCTTGAAGCAAGTCAACCTGCCCTGGTGCGAAGTATGTAGAAATAGGCATCGCACAGGTGAGTTCTATTACATGCAGAAGTATGTTCAGGCTCCCAAAAATTTATATTGCACATTCTGTAAGTCTATGGGGCACAACGATAGGGATTGTAGGGCCTATGACCTTATACACAAAATATTGAGGGACATATACAAGATCCAAGGTGAAGCACAACAAGAAGGAAACACTTCGCAGTATAAATCCCTAGGAATAGGAAATTTCAATCCTCGTGGTGGATACAGAGGACGAGGAGGAGGAACGGGCCAAGGCCAAGGACAGATCATCTGTTACAACTACGCGCAACCAAGACACTTGGCAAGGGATTGCCAGAATCCTTGCACTACATGTAGCTATTGCAACTCATTTGACCATGTTATAGAAGATTGCCCTGTGATGCTAGCTAAGCTGTAGGAAAGAAGAGGACTTCAGCAGAATCCACAAGTGAAATTGATATATGATGAGCCTCACAGGGAAGACCCTAAATTCGTTTTTATCACTCGAGGAGGAGCTACTACATGAGAGGATAGAATGACTCAAGGAAATATTGCAGAAGACTCAGGTATCAAGAAGGCTATAGAGAAGACCCGAACTTTCAATGCAAATAAAGAAAGACAAATATTTGAGGAAGCAAGATAAGATTTTAAAGCAGATCAAGGTTCCTCATAAAAAATACAGCCAGAAATAAAAGAATATGGAATGCCTCAGGAATTTGATCAATATTCTTCACCACAGGAGGGAAAAGAGGTAAGAAAGCTCATGGAATTTTTATGCACTTGTGTTAAGTTGATTAAGGATAAAGGAACTGTACAAGAGCTACAAAACTTAATCATACAATATGAACTAGGAAACATAGACCCCGTACTAAATAGGGAAATATATCAAATTGGAAAAAGGAGAAGGACAAATAAAGAATTACACCTGAATGCTCAAATAGGAGAGTATGATATAGACTATGTGGTCCTCAACTTAGGTTCGAAGGTCAATGTCATGAAGAAGAAAACTTGGGCACTAATGGGGAAACCGAAGTTGATCTACTCCCTTATCAGGCTTAGGATGGCTAACCAACAAGCTGTCAGCCCCTTTGGCAGATTGGAACATGTCCTTGTGGACATCGATGGAGTGAGAACGTTCGTAGATTTTGAGGTAATTGAAATTGTTGATGATAGTTTCCCTTACCCTGCAATGTTAGGAATTGATTGGGCCTTTGATAACTCCACAGTGGTTGATTTGAAGAAAATATGAATTCCATTTGAAAGATATGGCCTTTGGGTCATTGCACCCTTATATCCAGATGAGGGTCCGCGATATACAGATCCCATCAGAGAATAATACCACGCATACGAATTGGAAAACATATACAAACGGACAGCCAGACAATAGGATTACATCAACCCTACAACTGATGGGAATATGAGCTGGCGAAGTGATAGTGTGTGTTCATCAGATTCGGAAGAAGCACTGGAGAAATGGAAGAACCAGATGTACGAAGTATCTACCAGAAGATGTGCCAGATTAACCAGAGAAGTTCGCTGGATTGACACAACAGTAAGTAACTTACCCACATTTGATGGTCTAAACCCTTTAGAAGCCTTCCTATCATATTTTGAAGCAAGTGTAACAATACAATAGAGGTTTTTGGCAATGAATGAGGCCCTGAAAGACACACCAGCAAGATGGTGGGGAACCCACAAAAGAAATATTACAGATTGGGTACAATGCCAAACTTTGATGACAACGTGGTTCTCAGCACAAGTAGAAGGATGTGAAGCAAGGTACACAGGTCTAAGATGCCCAAAAGACCATGTGCGGAGCTGTGAAGAGGCCTAGAGTGAAATTCCCCAAGAAAAATGGGTGCATAGATTCATTAACACTCTGGACACAACCCTTATCAACTGGTACCTTCAAGCGGATTTGTGCCTCATCACTGCATATTGGGAAGGTATGATTCAGAATTTTGTAACCACCTTTTTATTTGAAAGTGAATATCCTTCAGTAGACCAAGAATTACAGATTGTGAGACAGAAGGTATTCGAAGAGGCATCTAGCCTCCCTATGGAACAAGAAGAGGACGAATGGACTGCGCCTCTCCAAAAATTGCAAAGTTGCTACAACATCAATGCCGACGATGATGATCCCAGGAAGGTAAACATCACTGAAACAGAAGGCCAAAGAGATGTGGAAGGACCGGGAGTTGAGCTACCATTTATTGGTCAGCCAATCAAGATTAAAAGAGTCAATATTGGGACAGAGGAGACACCAAATCTTGCCAATGTTGGATATTACTGGGATGACTGGGATTTAAGAATACCTGCAGTACTATGGGCCTATAGAACTACTTGCAAGAAATTAACAATGCAGACCCCTTTCAAGTTGGCTTATGGTCTCGAAGTTGTTGTCCCGATGGAATACTTGGTGCCAAGATTAAGAATTGTTGCATTTACAGACATGGATGATACTAGCGTTGTTCGCAAGAGGCTTGCACAGTTGGTTGAACTAGAAGAAGACAGATTTGTTGCAGGATTCCATCAGTAGGTTCAAAAGGAATGAGAGAATGCCTATCATGACAGGTACATCAAGAAGAAGGCATTCAAGAAGGGTGATTTAGTATTGATGTATGATAGTAAATTTTCAAAACATCCAGGGAAGTTCAGGATGCATTGGCTTAGACCATATGAAGTCACCTATGTTACCGAAGTGGGAGCTATGCAACTGAAGACATTGAACACAGAGTGGAAGGAAGGATTAGTAAATGGGATTCGGTTGAATTTGTACTATGACAACCAGCTACCTCACAGACCTTAGTAAAAGTAAGAAGAAAAGGGTCTAGGTACCAGGTGCAGTTGAAACTGGGTACCATACACAGGAAAAGATAGTCTTCACAAGGATGGGAAGGAGGCATAGAGCAGAAAGAAAAGGCTGCCCTGTGTAGTCCAAAGTCGAAGTAAAAAAGAAGGATCAGATCTGAAGTGCCTCGGGACGAGTCACGGGTGAGTGTTGGGGGATTGTTGGCCCTTGGTTATGGAAGGAAGTGAAGAAAAAGGAAGAAAAGGAAGATGGATTGAGGACAAATCAAAAAGTGGAAAAAGCCATCGTTGGATGATTTGGAGCACCACACGAGAAGGAAGGAAAGATAGGCTGGCGAAGCTCGGAAAAAGCGGGTCAAGTTGATCTAGAGTTTTATAACCTAGGGTTTTGGTATTTAGGGTTTTAGCACCTAGGTTTCGGTCTAGCACTATCAGTGAGGTATTGTAATGTATAAATAAAGGTCAAGAGGACCTGGGTCGGGTTGGTATGATATTGTTGTTGATCTAGCTCTATTGTTGTGGTGAGATATTACTGTATTGAGAGAGAGAAGTGCTAAGTGAGAGAGCCTTCTGGTATTGCAAGATATTCAACTGTGTGCGAAGGTCAAGTCCTCCAGTTGGGTGTGCAGGAAAGGAAGAGAAAGAGAGAGAAGAAAGAAGATCTGCTAGCTAAGAGCGCAGACAAGAATTGTAGGCTTTATCTTAATAAATCATAAGCACAGTTCTAAGGACGTATCCCTAGAGAGAGGGTGAACCACGTACATATTGTGTTGTGTGTTTGATTGATGCTTTGATCTTTGTCACTATTATATTGTTATTTGCATTGTTGTATTAGATCAGATCTATCACTGTGCAGGGTAGATATATCTTGGTGAGGGATATATGAATGCTTCCTTGTTGTTGTATTAGATCCACTTGATATTCCCCTGGTTGTAGACATCTATGTCCTAAAACCCCCCTCTTAGCTGCTTCAAGTGAGACTGCATATGCTTTGTAGGTGTTTCCGAAAGGGCCAGTAGCTAGGGCTTGTTGGTGCGCTCTTCGAGTGAACCCTGGGTCTGCCCCTGTGCCAATAGGTAGCGAAGGGAAACAAAGGGAAACATTTGATTCTATTAGATTTATGAGGTTATCCATGAGCCATAGTGGAGAAAGGTGCATAAATATGAGGGTAACAATGGAGAATGGAGCAAACATTCATGGGTTGATAGTACACAAGTCGTGGATTTGTGGAAAAGGTATTGAAGGAGATGGTATCTTTTATTTGTTGAAGATGATATGCACCAGGTTGGTTTGTTGAAATGAGATTATATGCTTCAAGTCTTCTTCATGAGTAAAGGTATGTCTTTTATGTGTTTTTTTAGGCTTGTGTCATGGATGGTATGACACATGCTTAAGGGATGTCTTGTAGGCCCTTGGTTGAGGTTCATGTCTTGGTGATATTGATACATGCTTGAGACATATCCTTGGTACATTGTGTATGGCTATTATGGCTCATTTTTAGAGGCACATTTTTGTGATATTGGAATATACTTGATGCATATCTTATGGAAGATAGTATGATACATGCTTGAGGTACATTGTGGCACATGGTTTGGATATTTAGGAATATACTTGAGTTACACCTTGGTGATGTTATGGTACAATGATTAGAGACATATCTTGGCTATCTTGGTATCTAGTTTGGTATATCTCATGGTGATGATATCACACGCTTGAGGCACTTCAATGATCTCATATTGTATATGGTGGCATATGTATGAGGCACATTCTTTGGTGCTTTGTTGAGGCACATCATTTGGTACATAGTTGATGCTTGGTACATGGTACATGATGTTGGTATATGATTGAGGTATATGGTTGATCATTGATGTTATGGTACATACACTTGGCATATTTTATGGTACATGATTGGTGATATTGAGACACATCTTGGTGATGTTATGGTTCATGAGGTGATGATGATATGGTACATTGCTAGAGGCACTTCTTGGTGATCTTGGTACATGGTATTGTACAGGTTGATGTACACGATTGATGTACATGGTATGGTATAGGTTCTGGTACATGGTTGATGTACATGGTATGGTGATGGTTTTGGTATCCATGTGAGCGTATATGATTGATGATGATATATCAGTGACAGTGACAGTGAGAATGACAGTGATAGGAACAATGATAGGTTGGATGATTGGTTGATCATCAGGTACAAGTTGATGTGACAGAGTGACAACGATTGGTTGATGTGATAGTGACAGAGATAGGTTGATGTGACAATGATAGTGAAAAATTGGTTGGTGTATGATCCAAATGGATTTTGGTGGCCTCCCACCTATTCCAACTAGTTCTTTTTGGAAGTTTTCCAGTTTGGTAGTTTTTTCCTAGTTTTCGGGTCCCTGACTTCCGGGGTCGTTTTGAGGCCCTAAACAATGTTTTTAGGGATCGCTACAGTCAAAATATAGACAGAGTTAGATTCTGACAACAAAATGTGTAGTCCTTGGATACAAATTTACAACAGGATATCATGCACCTAAAATGAAGATCGTATGCAAAATTTATGACCACGGGAAGTTGATGTACTAACTTACCCCAATGGGGCCCACGTGACTTTTGGTGCTTCATCTCCTAGGGTTAGGGTTTTGGAATTCATGCTTATTGTAAAAAGTCCTTCATAACCTCATTGTAATCATCTTCTGGCGAATGATCACAATCGTCACATCTCTTCTCAGAGATAAGCTACCACTATTCCAACAAGCTTATTTTCCGCTGCATTTTACAGTTTCATCTTATTTCCTTATTGAATAGAAACTTGTTTTACTATATCTTTGTTATTATGTGTTAAGAATATTTTAATAATAATCTGTATCTATTTCATTCTTCTCATAAAATTTGGATCAATGGTATCAGAGCGATATTCTCCTTGTCGTTCTTAATGCATGTCCCTGACGAGGGTAGGGTACAAAGAAGTGGGTCTCGATATTTTTTCCCCTGAGGAAAAAATCTCTCGCATGCCCAAGTGACCTCTTATGGCGGGAGAAAAGAAATACAATGAGACAGTATATCCTTTCAAAATGTTGCTCGAGGAATCCCTGACACAACATAGGAACGAGATGATGGATAGTTTTGCACAAATCCTTCGACGGCTACCAACAGGCGATGCATATTCCTCAAGTGGAGGCACCACCCCCTTCAAGGTATAAATCAAATTTGATATTCCTATATTTGAAGGTTAGATAGACGAAGATGTTGTAGACATATGGTTGAATCTACTAGAAGGGTATTTCTCTATCCACAACTTTTTGAATAGAGAAAAGATTACTTTTGCACTCCTCAAAGCCATTCCCCATGTCAAAGATTGGTGGGAAACTTTCTGTGAGAAAAAGGAAATAGAGGATCCCTCATTATTTACAGTTGTGGTCACCTAGGAGTCCTTCAGGGATTCTATTAAGGAACAATACTACCCTATCAAAAGTTATGACAACCTATATACAAAATGGACCACATTGTGGCAGGAAAGAGATCAAGTAGTGCCTAAGTTCACACATATCTTCCATACCTTGTGCACCAAGATGGGTATCAAAGATTCAAAGAAACATTTGGTGCTCAAGTATCACGATGGTCTTCATAGATACATCCAGTCCAAAATATAGTTTTTGGACATCTTGTCCTTGGGCGTGGCCTACCGATATTCCATCAAAATCGAGCAGAAGCATAAACAAAAGACACGACAATTTATGCATGGGAACCCATCACAAATAAAGCAAGGAAAGGGCAGCCCCAATCCGCCAAACAAAGGACAAAGAAAATATGAACAACCTCAGGACAACCAGTCCAATCCGCAAGCAAAGTAGGACACCAGAAAGACAAAGAAAGATACCAGTAAGTGGTGCGACTTCCATAAGATCCCCTGGCATAACACGGTCGATTGTTGATCAAAGAAGTCATTGGTCACTAAGGTGAAAGCCTCTAAATATGATGCAGGTTTTGACTCTGATTCAGAACCATAAAGGGGGATATGGATCATTGACGTAGAACCCAGTGTTATTGTTTCTACCACCAAACTCCAGCTTGGTGAACCAGATGAGCTAGAGGAAGGCGATAACCTTTTTCATTCATAGATGTGGGTGAAAGGTACCTCGCTGTACTTCATCGTTGATAGTGGTAGCCAGAATAACCTAATATCAAAAAAGGTTGTCAAGTGGCTATCCCTACCGACAATGCCACACCCGCAACCCTACACCATTGGATGGCTCCACCAAGGAAGTGATCTCCGCATCAACTAACAGTGTCTCCTATCATACTACATCAAGCCCTTCAAAGATTAGGTATTGTGTGGTGTTTCTCCTCTCAAAGTTTGTAATGTTCTTTTGGGCCAACCTTATTTATGGAAATGTCATGTTGTATATGAGTCTAGGCCTCATTGTGTTATTATTACTTTGAACAAGAAATTGTACAAGATACTCGAGGTAGTCCCAGCTAGTTCCATTTCTTTGATCTCTGCCAAGCAATGTAGGAAGGTCATGTATCAGACCAGGATGTTTGTCTTCTTTGTGATTTGATCTCAGAATGAGAGAAATATCGCAACCACATCTAGGGTCTCTACGATCGACCCCTCTACACAACATAAGAAAGTGGATAAGTTCATGGAATAATACTCAAATATATTCTCCTCACCTACCAAGGTGCCTTTGCACTGTCAGGTCAAGAATCCTATTGATATGACCCCATCGCACCGCTACCCAATGGGAAAACCTACCACCACTCTATGTTAAAGAATGAGAATATCAGGAGACAGATCCAAGAATTTTTCCACAAGGGACACATATGTCCCAACTCATCACCTTGTGGGAGCCCAATCATGCTGGTGCATAAGATAAACGAGACCTGACGACTTTGCAATGACTATCGGGCCCTGAATAAAATCACAGTCAGGAATTGGTAACAGACTCTCTGAATCGATGACCTCCTTGATCAACTCATGAGGGAGAAATACTTCAGTAAGATTGATCTGAATTCTGGCTACCACCAGGTCCCAATATAATAGACAGATTTATGGAAGACCACCTTCAAGTCAAAAGAAGGTCTTTTTGAATGGTTGGTCATGCCCTTAGGTTTGAAAAATTCTCCAACCACTTTTATGAGGATGATGGATGATATCCTGTGACCCTTCACCAATACTTTTGTAGTGATGTATCTAGATTACATCCTCATCTACAACTAGACTTGGGTGGAGCACTTCCATCATATTTAGTAGGTTCTACACACCATGTAGCAACACAAGCTATATGTCAACATGGAAAAATTCTCCTTCAACATGGATGGGGTCCATTACCTGGGATACATCATTGATCAACATGGTGTACATGTGGATCCAACCAAGATCCAGGTCATATGTGACTGGCCAGCCCCAACCACACTCACTGAGCTTCAGAGCTTCTTGGGCCTTGCCAATTTCTATCGTAAGTTCACGTTGGGATTCTTCCATATTGCATGGGCCCTCAACCAAGTAAACATGGGTGGAGGTAAGGAAAAATTTGTATGGGGTATGTCCCAACAACAAGAGTTCAATGATTTGAAGCATCTCTTATGCTCAGCCCTAGTAATTTCATTACCAAACTTGGAACAACCCTTTGAGATCGAGACAGATGCTTTCGACTATGTTGTGGGTGTCGTTCTCACTCAACACGACCACCCTGTGGCCTATCATAGTGAGACACTATCAGATGATGTACATAAGTAACCTAATTACTACAAAGAAATGTACTCCATTGTGCAAGCCTACTGCCAGTGGATACATTAAATTCTTGGGAAGGAGACAGTCATCCACACTGATCATAAGCCACTACAGTTCATGCAGACACAAGGAAAATTGCAGAATGAACACCATTAGAAGTGTTCCACATACTTGCAACAGTTCCACCTCAACATTAAGTATAAAACAAGAAGTACCAATTGAGTCACTCATTGCCTTGGCCGACCTCCAGTCGTGGCACTCACCACAATGTTAGATCCTTGTGGCCACAAGACCTCCAGATGGCCCCACCTCTATGAGATAGACCCTGACTTCACCACCATCTACCAAATATTGGGCACAAAATCAGTTGTCGCTAATTTCCATCTTCACGACAGGTTGTTGTGCCATCTGGGCTATCTCTATGTTCCATCAAGCAAGCGAGTGAAGCTGATTTGGGAAGCCCACTACATTCAGGTGGCAAGACACTTCAGCGTCGAAAATAAATTGATAGTACTGTAGAAACATTTCTATTGGCTGAAACTTCAAAAGGATGTGGGAAAGTATATCAGATCTTTGACTCCCTACACTATTTCAAAATGACCACTGATAAATAGGCCTTGTACACAAGTCTTCCTACTCCTGACAGGCCATGGGAATCCATCTCAATGGACTACATTTCTGGCCTTCCATCCACCAAGAGGGGAAATGACTGTGTTTTTTTTGTTGTTGATCACTTTTCGAAGATGGTGATTCTCACTGCCTGTAAGAAGAGCATCAAAACATAGGCCATTTCCAAGATCTTCTTTGAACGAGTATGGGTACATTTTGGAATCCCAAAAACCATTGTCTCATATCAGGATAGTCAGTTCCTCAACACATTTTGGTCGAGCCTCTAGTCACTGCTAGACACCAAGCTCACCAAATCCACTTCTTTCCACCCCTAGACAGATGGCCAAACTGAGGTTTTTAATCAAATGATCCTGAATATTCTGTGCATGTACAATTCCAAGAACCACCACACATGGGATGATATTCTTCCCTATGTTCAACATAGCTACAAACGATCCCTACATAGCTCAACTGACCACAACCCCTTTTAGGTGGAGTTGGGATTACAACCATTGGGTCCCATGGATGTTGCACTACCCCTTGCGACCACATTGATCGACTCATCCATTGATCCAACTGAAGCTAACAAAGCTACCCGGTTCATTGAGAGGATACAACACATTCGCCAACATGTTCAGGACATTTTACAAAAATCCAATGCCAAGTACAAGCAATGCCATGATCAACATCGGGTGCCACATAAGTTTCAGGTTGGAGAAAAGTTTGGTTTCACTTACATAAAGAACGCCTTACATGACCCCAATGGAAGCGTCGCCCACTCTATTATGGACCTTACACCATCACCAAGTCCATGGGTGACATCAATTTTGAGCTCAACATTCCCCATTTTACTTGGCCTGCACCCACTGTTCAATGTGGTTCTCCTTCAGCCATATTTCCCACCATTATTGGACACCTCATAGATAGTAGAATAGTTGAAATGAATAGAGCTCAACCATGAATACATTCAATAGGCATCTAGTGATCATATTGTGGACACACAGGTCAAGGTAAATCGACAACAAAGGATCGAGCTTTATCGAATTGTCAAAGCAGGGAAACTCCTGCACCAAGGCAAGTGGCTCACGAGGGGCCAAATTCAACAAAAATTTCCTCATATAATGGGGGAACTCAACGCAATGGATAACATTTATTCCTAATGGGGGAGGATTGATCGAGATGGATGTCTATGGCCTCCCACCAATTCCAACTAGTTCATTTTGGTAGTTTTCCAGTTTGGCCATTTTTTCCTAGTTTTCGGTTCGCTGACTTTCGAGGTCGTTTTGAGGCCCTAAACAAAATTTATAGGGATCACCACAGTCAAACTATAGATCAAGTCAAATTATTAAGCCACAGTCTGATGAAAAAATGTGTATTCCTCGGATATACCTTTCCAACTAGCTATCGTGCACCTAAAACATATATCGTATGCAAAAGTTACGATGCCGGGAAGTTGATGTACTAACTTACCCCAACCGAGGCCCACATGACTTTTGGCGCTTCATCTCCTAGGGTTAGGTTTTTGTATGTCTAATGTTTTGGCATTCATGCTTATTGTAAAAATGCCTTCATATCCTCATCACAATCATCTTCTAGCGAATAAGCACAATCATCACATCTCTTCTCAGAGATAAGCCACCACCATTCCAACAAGCTTATTTTCCGTTGCATTTTTCAGTTTCATCTTATTTCCTTATTGAATAGAAACCAATTTTACTGTATCTCTGGTATTATGTGTTAAGAATATTTTAATAATAATCTGTACTCATTTCATTATGCTCATAAAAAATGGATCAATGTATTAGTGACAGTGGCAGTTACATGTTGATTAGTGGTAGTGACAGTTTGAGTCTACACTTATATTTCAGGGTGACAGGAGGAGGCAAGGAAAGGGGGTTGTAGCCTCCTTCCAATTGGTACTGGAGAATTTTGGGAGTCATATATTCCTTTAGGTTGGATCATGTAAATTAGGGGGTCGTATCCTCCTTCCAGTTGGAGCCGGAGAACACCTAGTGAGGTGGAGCTTCCTTCAGGTTGGAGCCTGTAAATCAAGGGGTCGTAGCCTCCATTTAGTTATAGCTAGAGAATTAAGGAAGTTGTAGATTCCTTCAATTTGGATCCCGTAAATAGTGGGTTGGTGCCTCATTCCAGTTGGTGTTGGTGAATTTTGGAAGTTGGTTCTTCCTATGAATGTATTATTGATATATATAAGAAAACATTCCATGGTTTTCTCCGATTTGGATTTCCACGTAAATTATGGTGTACTTTGTATTTGTGGCTGTTTATTATGCATTGATGGATGATATTGTTGATGATGCAATGATATACTGAATGCATAAGCGATAAACTATTGAATACTGCTGATAAAGTTGAAGATTTTGTATACTGTGATTGAAAGTGGTAAAAAAGTGCTCATACTGATTCACCCCCCCCCCCTCTCAGTATTCCGACACAGTTAGGTGGTTAGGAATATTTCTATAGGGGACATGGTACAATTAGCATGAGATCCTCCTTATAATGAGGATGAGTAGCATGTGTGGCTTGCATGCCCCCAAGTTTTGATGTATTTAACATGCTATCATGTCATATGTATGTAGAGTAGTGGACTCAACCAGATACAAAACTGTATGGTACTTTATTTTTTACTTTTTTTATGTTATGAAGGATATATATACATCATGTATTATGTATGAAATTGTGTGATTTCCAATGAATTATTTACAAATGTTTATGCACACTAGATTATATGGATGAAAATTGTTATCTTCTTATGTAGGCATGTGCTAAATGCCAATCTAAAATATTATTTGCAATGGTATCTACAAAGCTATTTTGATTTCCAAGAACATGGTTAAATGTGATTGATTCAAATGAATGTGCCAAAATTTTAACTCATAGATGTTTTCTAAATAGGATGGGGTTACAAACATGATAAATTCTACTCAACTCGATGATGAGAAGATGTGAATCAAGACAAACATGAAGGTGATGGATGTGATCGTTAATGGCATCGAATAATAAACCAATCACAACATCATATTCAACCTGGTTGTTGGCGGAATATCAAACATAAACATTGTTGGAGTGGATGAGGGTATGCATGGGGGTGAAAAGGGCCCAAGATACCAAGGCTAGATTCCTTGAATGACAACTCATGCTATTCATATAACCAATGTAGAAAGAGGATGAAGGATCCATTTGAAATATGGAAGAAGACAACTGATGAGATAAAGGATTTACAAAAAGGTATGCAAAAATGACCATCTAATATATGCACAATATGCATAGGGACTCTAGAAAAACTATCAAGGGTATAATTTCTTAATGTAGAGTGCATTAGAAGGGTTAGGGAGAAGCTCCCCTTCAGGACCTTTGAGAAGGTATTCTCCCTTACCCAAACATTGTTTGAAAATGTAAGGGTCCCTCCATAATGGTTCAAATTTTCCTTGACCCAAGATATCATGGGCTTGGTCAAACACCATGACTAGATTACCTTCATGAAAAACACGAGGGTGGACATTTCAGTCATATTAGGGTTTGGGGCACTTTTTGGTTGCTTCAATGGTTTGTAGTGAAACATAACGGTCTTCATTGGCATGCTCCAACATTACTACTCTGTTCTCTAAGGGAGCAATTTCAAGGAGAAGTTCAATGGCCAAATGAAGGGAGGGGATTTGGAACTCAATCAACAATACTTCTTCCTCACCATGGATGAGATGAAAGGGATTGAATCTCGTAAGAATTTTAGAATAATTCCTATAGGCCCATAAGGATGGGAAGAGAATATGGTGCAAATTAGTTTTGTCCTTATCAATTGTTCATTGAAGCATGGTTTTGAGGATTTTTTTGACAACCTCATCTTGGCCATTCCCCTGTGGATAGTAGGATGAAGAGTACTAATTATTGAAACCCAAAATGGATGCAAGCTCATCACATATTTGATATTCAAAGTGTCTACCATAGTTAGAGACCAATTTCTTTGCGACACTGAATCAAGAAATCACATGGTTAAAGAAAAAATGAGCTGCAATATTGTTGAACGTTGGCAGCTATTCATCCCATTTAGTGAAATAATTGATAGCCACAATAATGTGTTTATAATCACCCGAAGAAGGTGGGTCTCCATGAAGTAACCCATTTGAAAAATGGACCGATGGTGATAACATGGTGCAATGGGGTAGGTGGGGTTCAATCTTTAGGGGAAAAGAGTTGACAATTACTAAAATGTGTAACAACATGTGTATAGTCTGTTACACCTCAATATTACTCAACTGGATAAGTGTCTCATGTTCCTCTCAATTGTTGTAAGTGTCGCATCTTCCTTACAACTTTCGCAAGTGTCGCAAGTTGGTCAAAAGTGTCAAAAACGTTGTTCAAAGCATGCTTCCATAATGACAAAACTAAGGAGGCACTTAAGGCATCTCATACACTTGATTTGGAGAAGGGAAACTGGTTAACTGAAGTCAAAGAACTCTTATCACCTGAGAAGAGCTCTTAAACAAGGGTTTTGAGGGTGAGCGCTCCCCTACATCAGCCTTAGGAGCACTGGCGCTCCCCTATAAGGCCTCAGGGAGTGTTATAACGCTTGTCTTCCCCTCTGAAGGAGCGCTATCCACCTTAGGAGCATTGGCGCTTCCCTCAAGCTTCCTAGGGAGCGCTACAACGCTCTGATGCCCCTTTTGAGGGAGCACTGTCTAATCTGAGGCAGTAGTTGTCCCGTTGAGGAGAATAAGGCGAGGATATTTCAAGTTTAGAAGGAAGTTGCATTCAAATTCTTGGTTCCATCAGGGGATCCCTGATCTAAGGAGGAAGTTCCTCAACTTGTCTAAAGATAACTCAAGAGGTTAAGCTCCTCTTAACCTATATAAGCAAGCTCTATGATGGTGAAAAGGGGGAAGAATTGCTAGCATGAAACCTATGATCTCATAGGAAACACATAGTCAGCCAAAGGAGAGTGATCAATGAAGCTGTTGTCATATAGGTTGTGGATCTTTCGAGCAAGGGTTAGACGAAGGGGACTTGACGAAGTTGTCGCATTCGCATCTACGATTGTAAGTACTGCTGTCATTATTCTCATTAATATGACATGCTTGGCCTATTTCTTTCTAGTTTGTGTCTGATGTTACATGAACTTATCATTGGTAGATAGATCTATTTTCAAGCTAATATCAATAGAGTAGGAAGTGGTCGTATCTTGTTTGTCTACAGGACTCAGCGAGGAGCAAAGGATCGGAGCTCAACTCGAAGCGTGCAGGGACAAACGTCGATAAAGAGGTACTTTTGTTCTCCTTCCTTCTCATGTGTTAGTTTGTATAGATTTGAAAGTAAGTCAGTGTCCATGTTAAGCACTTTCTCTCTTAGAGTTAGGGTCTAGCTCTTTGAGGCAATCTACCTGTCCGCAGGGAGATTTTTCTACAACAGAAACTAGCGACTCCACTGGGGAGGAATCGAAACTTTTTGTTTTGATTTCTCCTCATAGAACTTGCCTTACCACTCTAATTGTTTTCAGACTTTTTTCACCCCATTTATATGATTTCACTTGCTGATTGACTCTTTACCCCATCACACTCAGCTTGTTTGTCAAAATTTGACTGAATTTTAAGGTTTTTTGGACATTTTTGTGAGTTTTTGGGCACCAACGCTCCCCTTATTTGTTAGCAGGGTGCCAAAACTTCCTTAGAGTGTTGAACAGAGCTTTATAACACCCTGGTGTCCCTTACACCAGTGCGCCAACCCCTATTTTCACAAAATCCCTTCAAAAAATTGCATTTTTGAGGGTAAAAACCCTGGTTTTTGACTTGCTGAGTTGTTTTGTGATTCAATCATTCTTCTTTTGACCTTTGACATCCTTCATCTTGAGAAGTAAACAACTTATTGTTCATATTTTATGCCCTTCTTCATTCTTTTTGAGTTTTTGCTGTTGAGAGCTTGAAATCAATCCGCTGCTTTCTCCTCTCCTATCCGACTAAGCGGGAACTCTAGTGAAGGAAATTTGAAGTCTGTGACTCTTCTCATTTGGTTCTTTGAGGTCATCTGATCCAATCTCTTTCTCCTTCCTTTTGCGTTTTTTATTTTCTTTCTCTTGTTTGATTGCAAAAGGGTGTGTTGTTTGTGCGAAATCTGCATTTTCTTGTCTGAATCTCCTTGATCTGAAAGGGTAGTTGGTAGGACAAGTTTTTCATTGAATTGATCATCGTTCACATGAAAATGACAAACGTACATATTAATGATTAGTTTGCATATTAGTTTTCATTTCTGAAATGTTGTAGCATCATATTGGATTTGATTGAGAACAAAATTGATTGAGGGCATTCCTTATCAAGTGTTTGATAGTGAAAACGACTCTTCCTCTTTCCCTTAAATAGGTATTCATTGAAAAGAAACGATTGCTTATCATATTTCATGCATATTTTTGGGAATTGAGTCATCATTCCATCAGTTTCACTTTCGTACACCCTCTGAGTAAAAAACAACCATTAAAATCAACGCTTAATTAAAATTTATCAGACTTTTTACATCTTTGTTAGCAAACCTACATTAGTTTAAGGTGTAGGGATTTGGAATAGGTTGAAAGGATAAATTTCCAAATCTATCGAACAAACCTAGTATATTGTGGTAGGGAGAGTTAAATCCAATTGTCGTATTAGTCTGCCTGGGATCCCCCTCTCACACATGGGTTATGCACGAGGTCGTATTCGGGTGAGTTACGGAGATTATCCCTCCATGGCCCAACTGTTTGTAGTGGTCGGATCGTATACTGGGGGTCACTGGAAGGTAAATCCACAATTATTGAGTGGAAGCCTTTCAAGTTGATTTCAGACTTGTTATCCTACCCGTACGTTTCGATTGGACTGTCTACTGTACCCTCCCAGTGGCTGACTATGAGTTGGTGACCTTAGTAGCCACAATCTTTAGGGTCTCACACAAGGTGACGGTGAAGGGAAGTGTCACTGTACCTGGAACAAACGTTGGTCAAACTCACTCAGGCTCCTTGGAGGGTAAATCCACAATTACTGTGTGGAATTTTGCACCAAGGCGTAAGTCCGTTAAGCAGGTCGCCAATGTAACTGATCCAACCGCTCTATCCCCGCCCCTTCCTATTTTGATCTCGCGACATTGGATTTCATCACCAACTAGTGGTTTCATCATAGGAAGGTTTGTTTGATTGATTGCTTCTTAGATTCATAGCGTGTGTTGTTTGTTTTACTTAGTGGACCTTAGGTCGAGTCAGTGTTAACGGCATCGAATCCTAGGAGTACCAATGGAGGAACCCCTTCTCTTGGGGAACCTTATACTTTTCCTTCATTTGGAAACTTTGGTCCTCCATATGTTTCCACACTGAGTCTTCCAGGACTCACTATTGGATTACCAGTTTGGTTGTTCCCCACTCCGGTGATCCCGAATCCTCCCAATGTTTCAGTTGCACCTAATACTTTGGATGTCAATACACCACCCACACATCAACCTCATGTTGACTTTTCGCCTTCTTCGTCCATCAAGTCTCCTTCCATTTCTCCTTCTTTGCCTAGTGAAAGCTCTAAAGAAAGTAGCCAGGTTGATCAGAAGAAGAAGAAATGGAAAGAGAAGAAGAAGAAGAGCCCGAAAAGAACCAAGGCCCCAACAACATCAGATGTTGTCTCTAAGAAACCCGTTACTGTTGATAGTACTGGGAGTGTTGATGAGGTCAACAAGATTAAAATGAAGAATCCAAAACCCAAATTCCCTTGCAGCCTTTGTAAGGGTGACCACTTTCTGAGGGATTGCCCCAATCTTACC
>ML781896.1:122012-147952 GCA_009831015.1 Picea engelmannii | reverse complement strand
AACTGTCAAGTTCCCTTGCATGTTATGTAAAGGTAATCATTACTCTCACCTTTGTCCTCGCATGGACGAGGCTTCTTCTCTTTTGGAAAAAATTCAACTTCCAAAAGGTTATCGTAAGCTTTCCTCTGACCCATCATTGGTTGATGGACTGGTCAATCCGATTCCATCCCCGGTCAGTCTGGTTGATCAAGTGGTCAATCTAGTTTCCTCCTCGATTGAACCACAAAACCAAGTAGTTGATCCAGTTCCATCATCGATCAGCCCCACTCTTCATCAAAAGAGTGACACCAAAGTGGTCGATTTGTTTTCATCCTCAGTCGATCCCACTCTCCCGTTAGAGAGTGACACCAAAGAGGTTGATTCAGTTTCTCGATCGGTTGATCCCATTCCTCCATTGCGGAATGTCAAAGTGATTGATCCAGTCCCTTCCTCAGTCAGTCCCACTCTTCCTCTGAAGAGTGCCAAAGTGGTTGATCTAGTTTTGCCATCGGTCGATCCCATTCCTCCATTGAGGAATGTCAAAGTGACTGATCCAGTCCCTTCCTCGGTCAGTCACACTCTTCCTCTGAAGAGTGCTAAAGTGGTCTGTCCAAGTCCACCATTGGTTGATCCGATCCAATCATTGGTCGATCCTACTCTCCTTCTAGAGAGTAAACCCGATACTGCCCATGTTTTTCTCGTTAATACAGACTCTACCATACCGGGGGGCATTCCCCCTTCTCCTGCGAAACCCCCTCCAAGTAATGAGGCCATCCTTTTTGATTGGGGTGTGCTAACTAGACCTCGTCTTCCCTTCCACATTCCTTTCTATATTACAGTACAGGTTCATGGTCGGGACGTTCCTTAGACACTGATAGATGAAGGTGCATCCATTTGTATTTTGTCTTCTGTTGCTTGGTACGCTTTGGGTTGTCCGCAGCTTGCACCGGTTACATAGAATCTGTTAGCTTTTAACAGAAGAACTAGTCAACCTTTAGGGATCCTTCCTCAGTTTCCTATAACTTTGGGAGGGAAAACTGTCTTTATCGATGTCATGGTAGTCCGAGACCCCTTGGATTTCTCTTTACTCCTCGGGCGGGATTATGTCTATGCCATGAAAGCTATTGTATCCACTCTTTTTCGTGTGATATATTTTCCTCACAATGGAAGAATTGTGACCATTGATCAACTTTCATTCATAGGTCCTGACTGGATTACCTCCCTAAGTGGTTCTTATATGCAGACAATATCACCCCCGTCGCATGTCAATTATGTGGCGTTGTCTCCCATGACCTCAACTTCCGATGATTTGGATCCGGTAGTTGACATGGTGATCTCTTCGGTAGGGTTATTGGAGCCTGATCTCCTTACCCCTGTCACGACCCTCGACATGTGTCCTTTCTCGATTGATTATCTTCCATCCAGCGAAGATCTCCTGGAGGCCATGTCCACATTTTATCCATTGACATGGTACCCTTCCAGAGCATTATCCTCTTGGAAGCCATGATCCGGAGTAAACCACGAGCATAGTTTCTCTTCTCTATGGCAAGCTTGTTAAAAAATGAAACAAAGGTCCACAAGCATAGTTTATCTTCTCTGTGGAAAGCTCGTTAAAAAATGAAACCTAGGCTTTGAGCATAGTTTTCTTCTCTATAGCAAGCTCATTAAAAAATGAAACAATAATCTGGGGATCAAACCTGGAACCTTGAGCATAGTTCTTTTCCTGTGTCAAGCTCGTTAAAAAACGAAACAATCACCTCTCCCTTCAAGTTGAGTCTTTCGCCAGATCTCGTAGATGTTGAGTCGAGTCTTTCGTTAGGTCTCGTTTTTTAACCTTCATTTCATCCACCTGTATCCTTTTTCTCCATCTAGCACATAAATTGGTGACAACCTCACAGTCAGTGAATGAATTGAAGATTGGGGGGCATGTCTCCAGCCTTTGATGATCATTTTGGAGCTAAGCCACCAGCTTTCAAGATGGGGGCATACCGAGCTTAGTATTTGTTCTTTCTCGTGCTCGTAAATACATGAGAATGCAACCGGGTAAACTTTTATCTCTTTTTCGGACCCATACGAATACATGAACACACGAAAAAGGAACCCCCCTGGAGTCATCTTTAAACTCTTTTCAGACTCTCTAAATATGAAAAGATTGTCGAGTGATCTTGCTTCCTTTCACACTCATTAAAAGGTTAGAAAGGGCGTCTTTCAAGCGATAGTTTATCTCTTTTTCGGTCTCGTTAGACTACTGTACAAAAAAGGAACTGAGAGAGTTCTCTTTTAAGTGTTTTTCCAAACTCTATAATCCCGAAAAACCTTCGAGTTTTCTGTCTTTGGACTCGTTAAAGCACACATCGACAGGCCCACATGGGACCGAACCCTTACTTCTTTCAGTTCGTAAAACAAAGGAAGAGGAACTTACCGAAGGTGAGTTATATCGAGCATGTGTTATCCTCCTCGAGCTCATTAAACCAAAAAGAGGTACTCATCCATATGGATGGGGGAAAAATCGAAAGGAGCAAGCCAAGTAGTCTCTTGAGAACATCATCAAGCAATTCTTAGAGTCTCCCTTGAACATGACACTTTGTCATTTGCACGCATTAGCATCCGCTAAACCTCTACACTGAGCCAATCTTTTGAGTTTCTTTCACTCCTTTGGGTCACCTGACGTAAGTCACAGCATCCACTGCATCATCAAGTTTTGGTCCATGTCATGTTTTTGTTGTTGTGCCTCAGTGTTCAAGGGAAGTATCCACCTCTCGAGTTAGCCATCCCAAATATCTTGCCTCAAAACCTGTGTCAGTCCATGTCCATTTGATCTACCAATTACATCTCTATGTCTGTTTCATGTCATTGATGGGGGATACATCAAGGCCCTCCCTCTATGATTCTATTCCTGTCGACTTCAACACATTATCTGGGAATTAGACTTAGAAACTAGTTAGTACTTTGGGCCTGCATGCCTCAATGGTAGGCCTCCTCAAATTCGACAGTAGGTTTACATCATTGACCTCTGATTGAATGATTCCACAGATGTTCGACCTCAGCTCATCTATTCACATTCGTTGGAATGTACTAGGGTACCTTGGGAATCATTGACATTAATGGTGATTTCTCTCGCACTTGTTAACGGTTCACACCATTGACCGGTAATCAAGTGGTTTCTTCCATGTTCGACATCAGGACATCTATTCACATGGTTAGAATCATACCACATTGAGATTGGTAAGAATACCATGGGTTGAGTAACCACTTTGATATATGCTTTGCCCAGGCTGCGAAGGAGTTTCTATTGGACAAAGAACACATACACTGTTACATAGATCCACTTTGTATTGGTCGTGGGTATGTGTTGTCATCTCGTAGATCCAATGTGTATTCTTTGTGGCTACGATCAGTCCGAATCATCAGAGTATAGATCCACATTGTATCTTCAGTGGCTATACCTTCTTATCAATATAATTATGGATCCGCAGTGTATTTTATGGCGGTCATATCTTGCAAGTCTTGATCACCCAAGCATAGGTATGCCTGCCTTGGGTTTTGAAATATGTCATGATATTTTTTGGATGTTTGTGTGCAGCTTCCGTCAGGTTCTCCGAGTCTACATCCTTGCTTGAACGTCTACAAATCATTTCAGTTATCAGTTCGCATCTTCTAACTTCATACTTTGGGGGGCAATCTGTTACACCTCAATATTACTCAACTGGATAAGTGTCGCATGTTCCTCTCAATTGTCGTAAGTGTCGCATCTTCCTTACAACTTTCGCAAGTGTCACAAGTTGGTCACAAGTGTCGCAAACATTGTTCAAAGCATCCTGCCATAATGACGACTCTAAGGAGGCACTTAAGGCATCTCATAAACTTGATTTGGAGAAGGGAAACTAGTTAACTAAAGTCAAAGAAATCTTATCACCTGAGAAGATCTCTTAAACAAGGGTTTTTAGGGTGAGCGCTCCCCTACATCAGCCTTAGGAGAATTGGCGCTCCCCTATAAGGCCTCGGGGAGCGTTATAATGCTTGTCTTCCCCTCTGAAGGAGCGCTATCCACCTTTGGAGCGTTGGCGCTTCCCTCAAGATTCCTAGGGAGCGCTACAACGCTCTGATGCCCCTTTTGAGGGAGTGTTGTCTAATCTGAGGCAGTAGTTGGCCCGTTGAGGAGAATAAGAGGAGGATCTTTCAAGTTTAGAAGGCAGTTGCATTCGAATTCTTGGTTCCATTAGGGGATCCCTGATCTAAGGAGTAAGTTCCTCAACTTGTCTAAAGATAACTCAAGAGGTTAAGCTCCTCTTAACCTATATAAGCAAGCTCTATGATGGTGAAAAGGGGGAAGAATTGCTAGCATGAAACCTATGATCTCATAGGAAACACACAATCAGCCAAAGGAGAGTGATTAGTGAAGTTGTTGTCATCCAGGTTGTGGATCTTTCGAGCAAGGGTTAGACGAAGGGGACTTGACGAAGCTGTCGCATTCGCATCTACGATTGTAAGTACTGCTATCGTTATTCTCATTAATATGACACGTGTGGCCTGTTTATTTCTAGTTTGTGTCTGATGTTACATGAACTTATCATTGGTAGATAGATCTGTTTTCAAGCTAATATCAATAGAGTAGGAAGTGGTTGTATCTTGTTTGTCTACAGAACTTAGCGAGGAGCAAAGGATCGGAGCTCAACTCGGAGCGTGCAAGGACAAACATCGATAAAGAGGTACTTCTGTTCTCCTTCCTTCTCATGTGTTAGTTTGTATAGATTTGAAAGGAAGTCAGTGTCCACGTTAAGCACTTTCTGTCTTAGAGTTAGGGTCTAGCTCTTTGAGGTAATCTACCTGTCCGCAGGGAAATATATAAGTGTCCTACAACATAGTCGCTGAAGAGAGTAGGCCAAATATATATTGCACGCCAGATTTTTTGGACAGTGGAAATATTCTAAAGGTGACCAGCGTAAGCGCTGATATGGCAAGAATTCAAGACCTTCTTTGATTCTTCATGGGTTAGAAAACGATGCAACAAGGTATCAACACCCTGATAATAAATATCATCTCTAATGAGGAGATAGTGAGGGTCTTGGTGGTGAATACATCGTCGATTGTCATGGGTCCATCGGGGATAAAAATTTTGGGTTCACAAGTAAGCAAGGATGTATCTATACCAAGGATCATTAGCAGATATGGAAAACAAGTGTTCATATGGAAGGTCATTGTTTAAGGGCAGATCAAGCACACCAAAAGGGAATTCAAAAATGAACTCCATGAGGGATAAGGTTTCTTACTTTTAGGGATTACAAAATCTAAGTCAAATTATTGCAGTATAACGATCCAACATACATACTTACCATTGATGAGTTGTTGGATCAATAGGAAGTACATGGGGTTAGAGTTGGTGATAAACTTGGTTTTGTGCATAAATATGTAATGATTTAGCTTTTGAATAGAAAATACAATGACCAAGGATAAATTATCATGATGTGAATAGGAAAAAGAGGGTCCATATAGGTTCTTAATCACATAATAAATGGCATGCTCACATCCATCGATCCCATATTGAACTAATACTCTGACAACAACTAAGTATGAAGTGGAAATGTAGAGGATGAAGTACTTTTCAAAGTCTTGGGACTAATCAAGGGTGTTGGGGAAAGATCCCTTTTGAGTGCATCAAAGGATTTTTGAGCTTTCTATTCCCATACAAATGGGATATTGGAACATAATAATCAAAAGAACCCATGGGTGGAGGTGGAATAGTTCCAGATAAGATGACATAAGAAGTTGTCTTTCCCCTGTAGGATCTTAAACTGACATAAATTGCGAGGGGGAGGAAGTTAAAAAAATGGCTTGAAACTTAAGAGGATTGATAGTGATGTTATATTTAGATACAGTGAATCCAAAAATCTGACCCACCGACACACATGTGACACACTTAAGGAAGTTCAATTGTATGCTATACTTGTGACATATAAGGAAGATAGTGTGCAAGTATTATAAGTGTTGCAACCTTTTCTTAGAATGAGCGGTGATATTGATACGTGAGAATGATATGGGCCAAGTCATGAAAGCAGTATGACATGGAACACTAGATGGTGGCTCTAGAATTTTTCAGTCTGAATGATATAACTTTGTATACAAAGGTAACCCAGGGAGTGTTGAAGTCCATTTAGTACTGGTCTTATGGTCGAATAGAAATTTGGTTATCTCAAAAACCCATACATGAATGATAACAGCTCATGGCCCATGCACTTGTCAATAATCTGATCAATGAATGACATTGGGTAATTGTCTTTGGGATATTCTTTGTTCAAATCATGAAAATTAGTGAAAACATGGATGGTTCCTTGCTTCTTCATGAATAGGATTGGGTTAGATACCCATGAATTGTAGGCGATAGGGTAAATGAACTCCATATTTTTTAATTTATCGATTTCATTTTTAATGGTGGGGCTTGGATGGGGTGGATAGGACTTTGCTTCTAATGAATGAGAATGGAATTCGACCATGTATATGTAATGTTCGAAAATAGACGGATCAAGTCCAGGAATCTTAGAATAGGATCGGGCGAAGATATCATGGAACTCTTGGAAGAGGGATTTGTACTTATCAACCTATTTGGGGGAACACATTTCCCATAGGAGGATATTTTATTTGACACTAGGGGTACTAGAGATATTCACCTTAATGGTAGGTGAAATGTTGGCTATATTACATTACTCAAATGTGTTAGGGGTTGGTATAGGATTTTTAAACCAATCAACATGACCACGATGGATAAAGTATTTTGATTCAATAACATATTGGGCGATGATATGAGGCTGCTAAGGTAGAAAGTAGGAACGATGGTGCATATCATCCCAAGGGAAATTTGATATAGTAAGGGACTCCATGATGTCTTCATCAGAATGAAATATATGGATGTGAGAACCTACACAATTAGGTGAATTAGTGTGGTATGGGGACATGAACCCATTATTAATGCCATGGGAATGAGAGGCATGGTTTAGATACACTACATCTACAAAGGTAGATAAAATAATAGTGGAAGAGACTTTTACCAATGTTGCAACCGAAGGTACATGGGGAACACTGGGGATTATATGATGTACACTTGTGGAGAAAGGAATATTATCTAACAATTTCAATCCCATGGAAGTTGACAAGTAGAGAATTTGCATGGAATTCACATTTGTTTTCACTTCAGAGGGGGAAATATAAATGACCAGTTGATGATTGGACTTGGGATGTTTTTCATTCTTAAGAGAATGGTCCTCTACTATTGGGGTTAGATATTCTTGTCTTTAAGAATA
The DNA here is from genome assembly GCA_009831015.1 of Picea engelmannii. Classification (NCBI taxonomy): domain Eukaryota; kingdom Viridiplantae; phylum Streptophyta; class Pinopsida; order Pinales; family Pinaceae; genus Picea; species Picea engelmannii. The sequence continues at coordinate 140,678 of ML781896.1, read as the reverse complement.
CAATTGATGAATGACCTCAAGGGTATCATGAAACTGGGGTAGCTTAGGACAATTATGAGAATAATGGCAATAGGTATCACACAAAGCAAATGGGTGATTTGTTTGCAAATACTTAACACACTTAATTGATGACTTGGGGAGAGTAACGTGCACAATCGGTGTGGAAGGGATAGGTTCTATATCATTAGCATTGTAAAGTTCTTTGAGTTTCATAAGCCTAATAAAATTGTTAGTAGAATGGATAGGGATATCACATAAGAGCACATGGAGGTATGGCTTTAGATTTAATGTCCCCATTAACAACCACTCAACAAAAAATTTCTTTGATACCACAATGTAACATCCCCATTACCAACCACTTGACAAAATTTTGCTCGGATACCACATTGTAGCATCCCCAACCTTGAATTGGACAATGCCACATAAAATTTCCAACTTTGATACCATTAATTTAAATAAAAGTGCTACGCATATGCATGGAATTATGTAGACTACAACAAATATATACATTCATAATAATACAAGAAAAACACATAACAAAAATACAATTTTATGCACACAATAATTAAATTAAATACACATAAGGAACTTATATTTTGTAAAAGTCACCAACTTCTTGTAGACCTCAAACATTAGTCCAAGCCATAGACTCTCTTGCTTATAAACTCTCAGTAGCAGGTCACCCCTGAGTTGGGGATAAAAATCCACTAGGGAAAAGGAATCCTAAGCCAAGATAAGGTTTGTAAACAATATAAATACACAGAATCATGTGCCAACTTGAGAAAACAACCTACAACCTCTCATTCCCCACATGCTTGTCCCACCCTAGGAAGTGTGTCCATTCTCTGCTCAACATTCCTTCAACTTCCCCACTTCCTTTCTAAGGATTCTACAACATGCCAGAAAAGAAGTCTTAGATCCTTGTAGATGTATCTTGGAACCTTGGGAATAGTTCTCTCACCTAGAGAGAAATTCTTATGGGCCTGACAACCTGCTTCTTCAATCCAATGCCATAGACCTGGCAACCTGCTTCTTCAATCCAATGCCATAGACCTGGCAACCTGATTCTTCAACCCAAACCCCCAAGGATTTACTGGGTATAATAAACTCCAACACTTTAATGTATAGGTACAACTATGGATGGAAATATTTGAGTAAATGGTTGGTAAGAATGGAAAGAGTGTTGGGAAATACACTATTTTCCCACAACATATTTGCATGCCTTTAAATTGACACTTGTCACCTTATGAACTAGATTTGAATCCACTTGATGACTCATTCCCAACCTTTAGGAACTTAGGATAACATCATATCCCACAACTTAGACTTTGGGAAATATTATAAAAAAAAATTGTTGGCTTAAGATCCCTATGATTAACACCTCTTCCTAGACCCTTAGCCCCATTTTCTCTTTCTAGTGGAGTTTATCCCCCCATACTCTTTTTTTTGCTTTGTCTGCAGTAGTGATGCATTTGTATTAGTATCAAAGCGTGATTACATTTTACAAAGATAGGTTCACTGACCTTTTCACATCTGGGTTCTCTAGCCTAATAACCACACAGACACTTTGGCCTCAAAACATATATTCAAAGGCTCTCCGGCCACAAATTATCCTAGCTCACTAGCCTATATGTACATTTATATTACAAATGTGGTTAATCCTATGGGTATTACATTCCCCTCCCCCTTATTTATGTGTTTTCCTCGGTGCATTATATACATACATACAATCAAAATATTCAAAAAGATGCGAGTAATCTTCCCGCATGGCATCTTCATTCTCCCAGGTTGTGTTCTCGGGACCGTACCAGGTCCATTGGAAATTTACTATCGCTATGGCTCGATTTTGGAGCTTCTTGATCTTCCGATCCTATATGCACACTGGTTGTACTCAAAAGTATCCATATTCCTCCACTTGAATCAAATTCCAATCAATTACATGATTAGCATCAGGTACATACTTTTTAAGCAAAGATACATGGAATACATTATGAATTCACATGGATGCAAGAAGTGCAAGCATGTATGCAATAGGACCAATCCTCTCCAGGATTTCAAAATCTCCACAATATCTCATTGCAAGCTTTGAATAGCTCCCCAACTTCAAGTAACTTCTTTTAGCCTTCACTTTCAAGAACACATGGTAACCCACTTTGAAATCTCTCTAAGTTATTCCTTTATAAACATATCTTTTCTTCCTGTCTTGGGAAGCCTTTAAATTCTTATTTATTTTTAGCATATGTTCCTCCATTTCCCTGAGAAATTCTAGTCTAACCACTGCTCCGTGTTCTAGGTTATCTCAACTCACTGACATGTTGCACTTTTTTCCATATAGTGCCTCAAATGGGATCATCTTTAAAAATGCATGGTACCCATTATTACAAGAAAAACCAACCAAGTGTAGATAATATTCCTATTTTGATGCTTTATCCATCACATACATCCTTAGCATATCTTCAATCACTTGATTGACTCTCTTTGTTTTTCCATATAACTCTGGATGATAGGCTATGTTAAAGTTCATATTTGTCCCAAATCCTTTGAATAATCCTTTCCAAAAGTTTGATGTGAACTTGGGGTCTTTATCAGACATAATTGTCTTAGTCACACCATGTAGCCTAGCAATTTCTCTCATGTAGATATCTTCAATGTTGGCTTCTTTGTGAGTTAACTTCACTAGAATAAAATGGGAAACTTTGGTAAGCTTATCCACCACCACCATGATGGAATCATGCTACTTGGATGTTCTAGGTAGCTTAGTAATGAAATCTATTTTCACAACTTCCCATTTCCACTCAGAAATGGGTAATGGTTGTAGCAAACTAACTGGGCGTCTGTGCTCATCCTTGACTTTTTGATATTCCAAACATATGGATATATAATCAACCACCTTTTTCTTCATACCTGGCCAATAATATTGGCTCTTGACAGTTGTTGGGGTCTAAAGATGTCCTAAAAACAACCTTAGTTTAACATTAATTTATCAACCCGAGGATTCATATTTTATATCAAGAACATCAACAAAGTCTATGCAGATAGCTTGTAGAGGATAAAATTGTGTAGCTAAAGCAAATCTGAGTTTATCCACAATCAAGTTCCTCAAATGTTCATTTAAAGATTCTAAGATTAAGATCTTACTTAACAGAATTGAAATCTAATTGCTAACATGCTGTGAATGAAAAGGAAATAGCTAACCTACTAAATTCATTTAACTGAAAGGTAATGATTGAATCTGAGTAAAGACTTGCAGAATTAACTATTAACTAGGAATCAAATTGTTGGAAAGGAAATAGAGAATTATTCTAATGGAAAGAAACTGCAATTGTAATCTAATCGTAAGGAACAACAAACATAAATGAATGGAAAGGAACAACAATTGTAACTTTAACTGAAAGGAGTGACAGTTGTAACCTGTTCGAAAGGAACAACAAATGCGAATATTAAGTAAAAGGAACAACACATATGAAAATGTGAGGAACTGTCAAGCAGAAAACTACAGTAATGGAAATTGGAATCAACAATCATTAACACTCAAGAGAGATATCTATCTTTTGTATGCAAACCGTATGAAATCATTAACATGCTTATGAATTCGTCTTAACTATTGTGAAAGTGAATTGAATCGTAAAACAAAAATCAAACTGATACAATTACAACTGAAACAATAGCTTCTTTAGACTGGGCCCTTGGTCCTTAGAAGCACTGCTACTAGAAACTCAGTATATAGAAATGGTCAAAATGATCAAATCTTTTATTAACTTCATAGCTGGTACATTATTCACAAAAATGTCTTGTGCAAAGTAACTCTGAGTCTGAATACTTGAACACAATTCTTAGATTGTCTTTTAGGATCTATTATCCTCTATATATACAATAATTTGACTAAATCAAGCCATCTTGAGGATCAGAAGATCCTCAGGATTTCTTTACTATTATAAAGTTACAATATATAAAACCGAATCATCTTTAAAACTGCATTTGCACCAAAAGTCCTTAACCTCCAATGGCTCACGCATCTTCAAGATTTCCTTTGCTACTTCGATTTTGACAATATTTAACCAATCCTGTAACAAAATCAAACAATTCCAACCATATTTTAGAATCTATTCATCATGACTTCAATAATATCACTAGAATACATATTAATCATTTTATATTCTATTTATCCCTAATTAACATAAAAGTCACTCAAGATTGTATCACGAACTGTGGGAATAAGGAGGATATTTGTACCTTTTTCATAACCCAACATACCCCCGGCTTACCTTCTTGCATGTCCTCATGCAAGCTAAGATCTTACATGTAAATAAGTGATGATGTAAGGAGGGAAAGTTGGTTCACCAGATCTCCTAAACCCATTACTTCTTTTGATCTCTTCAAAAGAAACATCCTCCCTTTTCTTGTTAATTTGATAATCCTTTTGGTAACTTTCTGGAGGAAACCAGAGGATAGGGGGATTATACCTGCACCCAATCCAAGCATTTCCTTCCTCCAAGAGAAACCTAGAATACCTTTCCACTCTTTAGGCAGCTACAATGAAATTCTTGAACCTGAAGGGCTCCCTAATTTTTACTTCATTGGAGGATGCATCCCATCTCACCTTAGAAGCAAAAAGAGATTCTTATTTGAGTTCTCTAAAGTATATGATTCCTGAATGGATAACCTGTCGATTGACGGGGGCTAGAGAATCTCTGACCCCCCCCTTTTCATAAAGTTTATATGTTGCATAATGGTTGGAAAGGAATTTAGGGGATCTCCTATGATCCAGAGATCTAACCTTGTTTCCCTCTTTATAAAATTCTTGTGAGCCTTGCCCCATATAACTTGGTTCTTAGTAAAGGACAAGAATGCATGGAATTGAATGTCTCCAATAAAGGGACCAGGGTTATTTTTCCTGTCATCTTCCAAAATAAAATTATGGAAGTATAATTCACATAGAAAATACTGTACCTTTTCTTCCTGCTCTCTAAAACATGAAATGAACTCAGGGACAGTGGAAACTGTAATCATCTTACCTTCTCTGATGGCTTTTACCCTTAACAACAGGTAACGTTCCAACAAGAATAGGGTATAATTGGTGGCAGGGGCTCTACAGTTGATTGCATCAAAGTAAACATCACAAATCTCCTTGATTTGCTCCAAATATGTTTCAAATCGGCTTTGCATTTTCTTAATCGTTTCTTGTGCTTTGGTGAGCTCAGCATATGTTTCACTTTTTGTTGCTGATGTATCCTTTAGTTGTTTAAAAACCTTTTGATGTTAAGCCCTAGTGATAATTTCTTCTCTGGATTGAGTTAAGGCTTGTTGGGCTTGTACCAACTCTGCCTTTAGCCTACCAATAACATCATCCTATTCCCGAGACTGAGCTGCTTGATATTATTCTATAGCGCCCATCTCATATTTGGATTGAGTTAATGCTTATTGGGCTTGTATAAGCTCTAATTCCAGTCTATCAATGATAACATTCTGTTCCTGAGATTGAAATGCTAGATGTTCTTCCATAGTCATCAATTCATTCCTACTTTGAATCAAGATTTGTTGGGAGTGTATCAATTATTCCTCCAATCTCCTAATGGTGGGATCTTGCTCGAGGGATTGAGGTATTTCTTCTGAGACTAGAGTATCTATATGTACCTCATCATCAACAGTTTTTGAAGGAATTACCTCCTCATTCTAAGCTACTACATCCTCTACTATTATCTCTTCAGAGTCTTTCTATGTTCCCATAGAGTTTGTAGTGACTTCTCTTTTAGGAATAGGGTTTCTTCCCTGCACTCTGGACCTTTTGCTTTTATTTCTTTGGTGGGCCTTATCTAATTTTTCTAGCTGCTTCCTCAATTCTTTAATAATTTCTCTGAGTTTTCCAACCTTCAATTTTAATGCTTCCACTTTTTTAACCTTTCTCTTTAACAACTTGTTCTCCTTTTTCATCTTTCTAATTTTGTTATGGCTTTTGCCTACTTTCTGTTTGTGAGGAGTCTCAAGGTCTTCCTCATTCTGATCAGCAGGTAGTTGTTATTTTGTTCCTTCCAAGTGTTATGTCTATTCAAGAGGGCTTCTTGCCTCAGGATGTGGGTCTTCATGTGTTGTGTCCTCAGGAAATGACATTTCAATATCAAGGAAATTTTCAGCAGGGTTTGAAGAAGAGGCTCATTCTTGGTATTCTTTTGATTTATCTATGTCAATTGAGGCTCCTAATCTCCCTAAAACCTGAGCTATTTCTTCCTCATATCTTTTCAAAAATTGTTCTATCATATGCTCTGATGTTGGCTGAGTGTCTTCTTGACTGTTTCCTTGTGAAGTCTGTTCTATATGCTCAATACCCTGGGCATTTTCTTGTAAGGGATGCTCTGTTATGTTCTGAATTTCTTCAGGTTGTTTTTTTGTGTCCTGGATTTCTTCAGGGTTTTTTGTTCATCTACTTCTCCTCGTTATCTCAATGGGAGCTTTAAGAGTAACCATTTCTCTTTTTCTCTTTCTGGTTAGTGGCCCTGTCTGTGAGGTCTAAACCTTTGTTTGTGAGGTTTTAACCTTTGTCATTTGGACAGGGTCTGCCTCGACTTCGGGTTGAGGAGGTGGAACTTCTGTTTGGGTAGTGGTCTCCCCTTCCTATATCTCTTCAATTTCCTGTGATGGATTTTCATGGTATAATTCAGGTTGTTCCAGTCGCAGAGGTCTATTGGTCCCAGTAAGACCCCCCCCATGTTAATTGTGTTTGACTCATGGCCTTACTTACTATCAGTTTAACTAATCCATGGTGACTGATAATAGTAACAGGATCCTTGGAATTTTGTGTTCTAATGGAAACCTCATGTAACATGGCATTTAGAAAAAAAGGTAGATTAATTACTAACCTTTGTTTGAGTGTCACTAACAGTTTGAGGTGGTGTGGTCGGATTACATCATATCACCCATCACAGGTGATGTATCTCTGAATTAATCCTGCTATTTCTTTCCATGGTTCACTGAGGGTGTTGGGGTTAAGCCCCTTTCCTTTTTTATCCAATTCCTCGCCAGGGTCTACAAAGGATTCTACAACTTCTTTGAGCACTGTATATATTCCCGTCCATTGAATGCCTGAGTTAGGGAGACCTGTAATCTCTGCTACGATTTTCAGAGTAATTGGAATTTGTATATCTCGAACCATGGAGGTTTTTCCCTGCAAATTCTGAAATAATTCAAGCGTGATGCTCGTATCATAGCCTTGTAATTGGTTAAAATACTCCATCCACCCCAGGTGCTATAGAATTTCTCTGGCCTGCTCTATTACCTATAGTAAAGTTGGTTCCTTGTGAACACTTCGGCCACCCATCGTTCTATGAGAAAATGAGAAAATAAGCCAAATAAATTAAACCTGTTCATTTAAAAATATTCCATATATCATAATGTTGTTAATTTTCCCAATTTTATTAAATATAGCCAAAATGATAGCCCCATTATTGAGTAAAGGAAATCTAGAGACACATAGAAACTTGAAGTTTTTTAGATAAACTTCCAAACCACAGGCAGAGCCACTTCTACCAGCAGGCGTTCATAGCCTCGACAGGGTTTCATTTTAACCCATAGATGAGACTGTATCCTTAATAAATATTTGAGTTATCTTCTCCTGAGAAGACCACTATCCTGGTTTGGTAGCCAGATGATGATAATGCCACTCACTAGATTGTAACTTAAGTGAACAAGCTGACTCGTGATGAGACCTCTTGTCCTTTGTCAAAAAATGTCAAAAGGCCATTGCCCTGGGGTGGTAGCCATAGTGGGAATGTCACTTAGGTTATTATCCTATGATTGAGGTAGGTTGGCTCGTGATGAGACCCCCTATTCTTTGTGGGAGAAGTTTATTAGTTGTATTTATTTAAATTTTTTTTTTTTTTAGAAGGGCTCTATTAAGGGAGGCTCATCTACTCCTTAAGAGTAAGGGATGGCATAAAGAAGTGTAAGGATTCCAAGTAAAAGTGTGCTTAAGATTCCTTATTATAATATGAGGCAAATTATCATTCAAGTATATTTGTATGTATATAGGGAAAGGAAACAAATTATGGTGGTTACAGGTTATGAACAAGATTTAAAATATTTCGGAGAGATTAATCCAAAAAAAAATTTGATAAGGTATGAGAGATAGTCCACAAAATAGTGACAGATCTTTACCATGATAAATAGAAGTAATGCTAGTGAAAATTATTTGATGAAAGGGTTACCCCAAAGGAATGGATAGCATTTGAGCAACAATGGCAGAAAGGAATGACAATAAGGAAGAACACATAAGGAGCAGTAGTTGTTCCTTTTAAAGGAACAACATCAAGTTGTGTGAAGGGAACAATAGTTGATCCTTTCAAATGAATAGTAATCGATACTCAAAGGAACAACAGTCGTGAGAAGGAACAACAGTTGTTCCTTTCAATTGAACAACAATCGTGCGAAGGAACAACTGTCACGAGAAGGAACAACAGTTGTTCCTTTCAATTGAACAACAATCGCATAAAGGAACAATAGTTGTTCCTTTCAAATGAACGACATTTGTTAATTTTTAACCATCTCAATGGATAATTTTGGAAACTTCCCCATGGAAATATTTATTCTTTTGTTGAATCTAAGGTTGATTAGTCATCAACTAAATTCATTGAATTATTATGGGTCAGTTTATTTCAGAATCGAGTATGGGATGGTCTGTTGATGTCATGAGTTCATTATGGTTTCCCTATTACTGTTGTGGAGCATGACATATTCATTTTTATATGAAAGACTGGGTCCGTGTGATAGGATAAAGAAAGAGTGCGTAACAGAAAAGAGTGCTAATTGTGTTGATTACAATTATCCTCCCTATTTCTCAAAAAAATGAAAAGAAAAAGGAAAAATAATACTTAATGAAAACTATATACAGTATGTACACTGTCAACAAAATTCATCATTTATGTAGTTGGGGTGGTTGGGTTACCTTCCCAGCCAGCCAAAATTTGAATGGTAGGATCCTTACTTACTTCCTGGTAGAAATATTCTTTTGAAGGTAGATGATGGTAAAGTCGTAGCCGGTGCCCATAAACCAAAAATGGAGATCCAGACCCATCAATGGTGATTAAAGTGGCCATGCCATTATCATGGATTTCCTCAATTTCATATGGTCCCAACCACCGTGTTTGTAATTTTCCCAGAAAATCGTGAAATCTGGAGTCATCGAGAAGTGTCCAATCACCCTTCTTCAATGATTTCTTCTTGATATGCTTGTTGTGCCAGGTCACTCTTTGTTGTTGAATAACAGTTGTGCGCTCCACAACAGATAGGCGTGCTTCATCCAATTCATTGATTTGTTGAAGGCATTGTTTATGTGTCGTTGTTAGATCCGGTCCAATTTCCTAGGCCATCCTTAGGGTCTTAATCTCAAACTCAATTGGGAATATGGGTTCTTTACCATAGACTAGGTGATAGGGAGAGTAGCCAGTGGTGTTACGCCATGTTGTTCGATAAGCCCATAAGGAATTTGGAAGCTCAGTAGCCCAATTCTATCGGTTTGTTGAGACAATCTTTGTCAGGATTGCCTCCAGGACCTTATTTGTGCTTTCTACTTTCTTGTTTTCTTGTGGGTGATATGGAGAAGTAACTATGTGATTATTATTATAATTTTCCAGGGTGGTGGTGATTCTATGAGCTGTAAATTGTGACCCCCCATTAGTGATTATTTCCTTGGGTAGTCCATAGCGTACAAATAATTTGAAAAGAAATCTGATGACTACCTCTTCTATTGCATTTGGTAGGGATTCTGCCTCTACCCATTTAGTCATATAGTCCGTAGCCACTGGAATATAGGCCTTCTGATTTGACTTTGGATTGAAGGGGCCAACGAAGTCTAGTGCCCATATTTCAAATGGTTATGCAACTATTTGTGATTTCAAGGGAATTTCATTAGTCTGACCTAGTTGTCCCATCCGTTGACAGCTGTCGCAGATATGGACGTATTTCTTTGCATCTCTGAATATTGAGGGCCAATAGTAACCCATCTATAAAATTTTGTGTCTAGTTCTGCGATCTGCAAAATTCCTACCATAGGGTTCGTCATGTCCTGCCTTTAGTATGTCGTAGATTTCATCATCTTGTACGCATCTGCAAATCTGGAGATCAACTCCTGTGTGGAAGAGATATCCACTAATCCAAGTGAATCATGCATTACGTTGGACGATTAGTTTTCTTTCCCTTGATGATAGATGTGTCGGTAATCTTCCCGTTGCCAGATAATTTGCCACATCAGCGTACCAAGGTGGCTTTGTGGTAATGAAAAATAGATGCTCATCTAAAAATTGATCTTCAACTGTTAAAGAGTCATCTGTTTTGGGTATGCGGGATAGGAAGTCTGCGACAAGATTTTCTCTCCCAGGTCAATATTTGATGGTGATGTCAAATTCATGCAAGAGTAATAACCACCGAGTGACCCGTCCATTAGTAATCAATTTATTAGCTAGATATCTAATGGCAGAATGATCAGTATACAGAATAACGACATAGCGTGTTATATAATGACAAAATTTATTGATGGCGTGTATAACAGCTAAAAATTATTTTTCTATTACTATATAATTAAGTTCAGCTGAAGTAAGATTCTTTCTAATGAAATAAATAGCATAAGGTTTCTTGTCTTCTTCCTGTCCAAGGACGGTGCCTATGGAAATATCTGATGCATCGGTGGAGATGTGAAATGGTATTTTCCAATTTGGTCCCCTCAACACCGGTGTTGTCGATATTAGCTTCTTGAGTCCTGCAAATGCCACATCACACTTGTAAGACCACTGAAAATCCACATTACCAGTCAAAGCATGTAAAGGTGCAACGGTTCTTGCCAAATTTTCCATAAATCTATGATAGTATCCAGAAGCACCAAGGAAACTACGTACCTCTATTTGTGTGTGTGGTGTAGGTAGATTAAGGATTACCTCTATTTTTGTTGGATCTACTCTAATTCCATCTACAAAAATATAATTCTCTAGTACCACACCTTCTATCATCATCATGTGACATTTTTCATGGCTTAAACATAACCTGGTAGAAATGCATCGTTCCAGTACCTTCTCCATATTATTCAGTGCTTGGTCGAAGTTTTCACCATAAGGAGTGAAGTCATCCATGTAGACTTCAAGCCCTTCACTGATCAGGTCACTGAATATGCTCAGGAAGGCCCTTTGGAATGTGGTTGGAGCGTTACATAGTCCAAAGGGAAATACTCTCTATGCAAAGTTACCCCAGGGGCAAGTGAATGTAGTTTTATCTTGATCTCCTGGGGCAATCTAGATCTGATTGTAGCCACTAAAACTGTCTAGGAAAGAAAATAATTTCTTTCCTGCCAAAGTATCCAGGACTTGATCGATCAAAGGTAAGGGGAAATGATCCTTTTGAGTGGATTTGTTAAGTTCCCTGTAGTCAACACGGATTCTCCATTTCCCATTTTTCTTTGGGACGATCACTAATGGGAAACCCATCGACTATCCGAGATAGGGTATATAAAATCTACATCCAACAGCTTTTGTAATTCTTCCTTAACAATATCCCTAAGATGGGGATTCAGTCTTCTCTACGACTGTCAGATAGGTTGAGCATCTTTTTCAATATAAATGTGGTGTGTACAGAGTTGCGTATCAATACCTTTCATATCATAATACTCCCATACAAAATCTTACTGGTATTTGGAGAGGATTTGAATTAGATTTTGTTGTTGTTGTTCATCTAAATTGACATTGATGTTCATAGATCTCCCTAGTGCAGTCTCAACGGATTTTCTGTTATGAACAGCTGTAGTTGGAATTTGTTGTTCCATTAAATCTTCCAGCGGGTCTCCCTGTGCTTCACAGTCTAGAACAACTTGGAGCATCTGGCAGTTTGGGTTACTCATGGTGGCTGGGCTATTAATAAACCCACTGATTACATCATATTCTAGCTGGTTTTTAATTCTGAGGGCTTCTTCCAGTGTGAGAGGGGCTCGTAAATCCTTTTCTGTATATCGTGGTGGTGGAAATTGTGGATATACGAAAGTTGGGCTTGTCTTGGCATGAGGATATAAGATGAGATTCTTTGTGACACCTCCTCTAGCAATTGTCATATTACCCGTTCGACATCCTATGTACGCATCTTCTGTTGTGAGCCATGGTCTTCCCCATATCAATGGATTCCCTTCAAGTCCACTTCTTAGTTTGATGATGAGGAAATTCGACGAATACTCCCAAGAGTCGACGGAGATGGATATATCATGTAATGTTCCAACTGGTCAAACCACAGATCGATCTACCAATTGTAACATAATTGCGGTGGATTTGAAGGAGTCAAAACCCAAGGTATTGCAGGTTTCCATAGTCAGGATGTTGATGGTCGCTCCCAAATCAACTAGTGTATTTGGAAAATAACAACCCTGGATTTGAACTGTTACTATGGGATTCCCTGGATCTGCATATTTGATTGGTTCTTATCTACCAAGAATTAGATCAGACAAGGCTCCTACTATGCGAACTGTCGAGGATGAATTTTTTATCTTCCTAACAAGCTTCCTCCCACATAGTTCCTTGATTGTTTTCGCATAAATTGGAAAATCTTGTAGTGTCTACAGGAGTGGAATCTTGACATATAAATTCTTGAGTTCCCATACAATGTCAAAGTTGGGATATTCGACAGGTTTTTCTATCATTAATCTTTCAGGGAATGGAGGGGAAGGAGTTGCATCCTTATCAGGATCCTGTGATTTGACTGTGTTTCCCCCTGCTCGATTTCTTCTGTTATTACCACAGTTGAGGGTGTTATTGTTGGTTGTTTTTCATTCTCCTACTCTTGAGAAATGTTATTTTCTTCAGGAGATATTATACACCCCGATCTCAACCGGATTTCATTGCACACTACCGAGTTGGTTTCCCCTTCCCTGTTCTCCATAATCTGGACGAGTTGAGCCAGTCTATTATTAGGATTTGGGTGAGGTTGGGCTGGTAATTGGGGGCACAATTGTGATTGAGGGTTTTGGGGAAGTTGGAGTGGGGCTTGCAACGTGGGTTGGGTTTGAGGGGTCAACCCCATGGGGCGCTACCAATTCTAGTTCCAATTTGGGTTTTGGGCAGTCGTGTTGGGCCATTGTGAAGGGTAGGGGTTATTTGAATTTTTCCAGGGTGAGGTGGGGTATTGTTGGTTAGGCCAAGTGGAATTTGTAGTTGGCTAATTCTGCCAGGCAGGATTTGCAGCGGGCTGGTTTGGCCAAGTGGGATTTGCAGGTGGGTATTGTTGGGGCTGCCAGTTTCGATTAGTAAACGGCTAGCCCTGCCATGTGTTACTAGAATTTTTCTATTGATTATAATGTCCAGAAAATAAAGAGGAAGGGTCATAGAGTGTATTTGGAATTCGGTTCTACCATTGTCGATGTTGTTCCATTAGATATAATGGCTTTGTTTCTTCTTCCACTTATCTAAAGACAAATTTCAGTCCAGGGAGCGATGGGCATTGTTCTGTATCGTGATCCTTGGCATAGATAGTGCAAACCCAAACCACATCCAGAGGGAAATCCCTTGGACCATGTTTTCTTCTGCATCTGTGGAAAAATATGGCCAAAGTCTGTTCTTCTTCTGTTTTTTTCTGTTTGGCCTACAATACATCCAATTGTGTAGTCAGAGTGATCAGAATATATGTTTTGAAATTTTCTAAGAGATTACTAACTTCAGCTCGCGTAACACCCCCGCTGGTAGTATTGCTACTCCTGGTGAGGGAAGTTCACATTCCTGATCTGGTCTGTGTGCTTCCTCATGAGCTCTTGATACACAATTGAATGATGTTATCATAAGTTTCTTGATAAATGTCACCCTTCCCCATTAGATTCAATGTTTCTACCCATTCATATTTCATACCCTTAATCAAATTTTCCTTAAGTACTTCACTTGGTAATGTAGTACCATAGGGTGATCTTTGTAAATTATATTGAAATCTCTCAACATATTCTTCTAATGATTCATTTTATTTTGCAGTCATTTGAAAGATTTCATCTTTCATGTCTCTAGTTCTACAATAATCCTAATATTTTTTCAAGAAGGCCTATTTCATCTCATCCCATGAGTTTATAGTTCCGCCCCCTAATCCCATAAACCAGCGTAGAGATGCTCCTTTCAAAGTGGAGGGGAACAATTTTAATTTTTGGGGTTCAGAGGTGTAATCATACCCTCTACATAGGACATAAAATTCAAATAAGAATGCATCCAGGTCTTCTGAGATCAATCCATGGAAGATTGGCAGGTTCTGTAGGGAAATTGCCTTCATGGGGGCATTGGCAATTGGATCAACTATCGGATATTCCAATGTGGAATTCTGGGGATGTTGTTGATTTGGTTGTGCCATTTGATCGCAAATGTGCCAGCAATCTTCAAGGATTTCTTGATCCAGGTATTTTATTCGAGGTGTTTGATTATCTGACCCTCTAGGGGATTTGATTGCACTCCCTCTATCTGGGATTTCAGGTATGCCTTCTTCTTTCACAAGAGATTCAGGATCAAGGGGTGGTGATGGATCTGCCTTGGCAACCCCGTTGGTTTCTCCTTCTCCTTCCTCTAGATTATGAGAATTTCCCTCTTCTAAAGGGGTGAGAGGTGGAAGATATGTTCTCTAAAAGCTTTGCTCAGTCCCTTAAGTTTTTCTATGAATCTCAGCATGGGGTGTAGTTGGTGAGACTGCTACCTAAGGGATTCAGGTAGATCCTTTCCTAGGTCCAACCGAAGCTTAAGATTCGACTTTTCGGATGATGTCGTCTATGAAAGTGCTTCTACTAGGGAGCACCGGGCCTTGGGCTTTGGTAATTTTTGGTGGGGGTTTTGGTTTTTCAAGATCTTTCTTCTTAGTCATACACACTTCACACAAAAAGAAATTCAAGAAAGAAAACACCTATGCAACCTCTCAATGTGTCAACTGGAGGTAGGTGTTGGCATAATCATCTTACTTATTGCCTGCGTAGGTTCTTACCTTCCGTCGTCAATACCTCATCCTCCAGAGGCACAATTTATGCTACCTTTGACATTCTCCCCGACAACGACGCCAAAATGTTGGGGTCTAAAGATGTCCTAAAAACAACCTTATTTTAATATTAATTTATCAACCTGAGGATTAGTCTTTTATCTCAAGAACATCAGCAAAGTCTCTGCAGATAGATTGTAGAGGCTAAAATTGCGTAGCTAAAGCAAACCTGAGTTTATCCACAATCAAGTTCCTCAAATGTTCATTTAAAGATTCTAAGCTTAATATCTTACTTAACAGAATTGAAATCTAATTGCTAACATGTTGTGAATGAAAATGAACTAACTAACCTGCTAAATTCATTTAACTAAAGGGCAATGATTGAATCTGAGTAAAGACTTGAGAAATTAACTATTAACTAGGAATCAAATTGTTGGAAAGGAAATAGAGAATTATTCTAATGAAAAGAAACTGCAATTGTAATCTAATCGTAAGGAACAACAAACATAACTGAATGGAAAAGAACAACAATTGCAACTTTAATTGAAAGGAACAAAAATTGTAACCTATTCGAAAATAACAACAAATGTGAATCTTCAGTAAAAGGAATGATGCGTATGAAAATGTGAGGAACTGTCAAGCAGAAAACTACAGTAATGGAAATTGGAATCAACAATCATTAACACTCAAGGGAGATATCTATATTTTGTATGCAAACTGTATGAAATCATTGACACACTTATGCATTCGTCTTAACTATTGTGAAAGGGAATTGAATCATAAAACATAAATCAAACTGATACAATTATAGCTGAAATAGTAGCTCCTTTAGACTGGGCCCTTGGTCCTTAGAAGCACTGCTACTAGAAACTCAGTATATAGAAATGTTGAAAACTATCAAACCTTTTATTAACTTCATAGCTGGTACATTATTCACAAAAACAGCTTGTGCAGAGTAACTCTGAGTCTGAATACTTGAATGCAATTCTTAGATTGTCTTTTAGGATATATTATCCTCTATATATACAATAATCTGAGTAAATCAAGGCATCCTGAGGATCTGAAGATCCTTAGGATTTATTTACTATTATAAAGTTACAATATAGAAAACTGAATCATCTTTAAAACTGCTTTTGCACCAAAAGTCCTTAACCTCCAATGGCTCACACATCTTCAAGATTTCCTTTGCTACTTCGGTTTTGACAATATTTAACCAATCCTGTAACAAAATCAAACAATTCCAACTGTATTTTAGAATCTATTCATCATGACTTCAATAATATCACTAGAAGACATATTAATCATTTTCTATTCTACTTATCCCTAATTAACAGAAAAGTCACTCAAGATTGTATCACGAACTGTGGGAATAAGGAGGATATTTGTACCTTTTTCATAACCCAACAACAATTGCAATAGTTTTCTGGTAACCTGGGTGCCCAACATAAGGAACATTATACATCTCTCTTAATACCAAATTTTTTATCTCCTGAATATTTGGCACATAAACTTTGCCCCTTTACATTAGGATTCCATTCTCTCTAAGTTTATAATCTTCAATTTTCTGTTGCAAAATACCTTGCTGTAATTTTTCCTTTATCTCCATATATTGCTGATTTGATTTTGCAGCCTCTATAATTCTATCTTTCAAATGTGATTTGTACATGCTAATGGTTATAGCATGCATCTCATGAACCCTCATTCTCAGTGCATCAACCACCGTTTTCTCTTTACCTTTGATATTATTTATATCAAAGTCGTACTCACTGAGAAATTCCAACCACCTGTTTTTCCTAGCATTCAAAGTTAGATGTCCAAACAAATATTTCAGACCACTATGGTCTGTTCTCAACTCGAATATTTTTCCCATCATATAATGCCTCCACATTTTAAGGCATGTACTATGATTTCCAATTCCAAATCATGATTGGCATATTTTCCCTCATGTTATTTCAACTTCCTTGATTCATAGCATATCACATGCCCATTTTGACTAAGGACTCCACCAAGTCCTTCATTGCATGCATCAATGCACACAATGAAATCTTATTTTCCATCAACATTCCTAAAAATTGGTGCACTTGTCAACAATATCTTCAAGTGTTGAAAAATTCTTATACAATCAACATTCAATTCAAATGTGACACCCTTGCTTTGTAAAGATGTGATTGAGTGTGCAATGTTTGAAAATCTGTTAAGCCCTAATATTGGCTCATTACCCCTTAATTGGGGAATATTATATTAGTAATGTTATTTTATTTATGTCGGCTTTAGGCCATTAGTTGTAGTTATAACTCCTAGTCTCCTATATATACCAAGGAGACATTTTCATTTTGAATCATCTTGTACTTGAACATTTAAGTGGGGTAAAAGGAGCTTTCCCCCTCGAAGAGGCTTATTATCTGAAATTATCCCTTTTTCAAGGCATTGAGTACTTTTTTTGAGGTTTTTCTATGCTATATTGATATTTGGTTCTCAACATATGGTATCAGAGCTCAAGGCCTTGGGATTTCGCTGCTACATCTGATACACCTTGGCATTTTTCCTATAACTTTTTTTCTACAACGTTTTAGAAGGAACGACTTGGAGGATATTTAGTAGACGGATCAAGGTACATTGGATTCAAAATTGAGCTCCTGAGGCATTGTACTTTCGGAGATACAGCCTATATAATATAGGGTTCTGGAATCATCATGAACTGAGTCATTGCGGAATTTTCACTATAAAAAAATTTAAGTAACGTTTCAAAACCTGAACTCCAAAGGATATTCACATAAATTAGTAAGGTATCTGTGGTAAAAATTTCAGCTTCTGGGTCATCTTAAATTTGTAGATACACCCTGTGTAAGATAGGGTATCTGAGTATTCCTATTGACTAGTCTCAAGAAGGTGTTCCAGGTAAAACAATAATAACTTCTTCCTAGAGTATCCAAATTGAGTGGGACTGGTTTCATTGGATCGTGGACAATCTGTAGTATTTTTGGTGTGAGTTTCAGAATTATATATCAATTATTTTGTGCAAGGCACGCTGTACAAGTGAGATCTCCTGGAAAGGCCAAAAATCGGCAAGTTGTGGGGAAGTTACCATAAATTCCACTTGGCACATCCAATTTTGATCAGACCCATGGAATTGCAAAGAAGAAATATCATAGAACTACATAAAAGAAATTTTTATACCCAGAAGGGAAAAAACTTGGGAAATACAACAGAAGAAAGTTTGTCTAGAAGAACCACCTAAAAATCAAGGTTCAAAAGTGATACTTGGCCAACATGACACCCAAAAAGGGAACTTCTACACCAAATAAGCCTCCAGACAATCCTACTTAGACTCTTGATGAAGGTGAAGAAATGTGTAGGGACATAAATGATTTACAAAATAAGATAGTAACAAAAGATGAACTACAAGAGATGATGGAGGGTTTAAAAGGGGAGATCATGGAAGTATTGAAAAATTTTGTAACAGAGAAGACACCTGAAAGTGAAAATGCATCCCATGAAATTCATGATGAGGACACAAGGATGGTGAATCAAGAATGGAGAAACTCCAACTTTGGTTTTAAGACCAACCACATTCCTAAGATTGATATGAGGAAGTTTGATGGCAAGGACCCAATCACATGGATACTTCAGATGGAGCAATTCTTTGATCTCCATAATGTGCCACATACACAAAAGGTATGAATTTCTTCTTTATATTTAGAACCTAATCAATTTGTA
>ML781896.1:106460-117894 GCA_009831015.1 Picea engelmannii | reverse complement strand
TATATACCAAGGAGACATTTTCATTTTGAATCATCTTGTACTTGAAAATTTAAGTGGGGTAAAAGGAGGTTGCCCCCTCGAAGAGGCTTATTATCTGAAATTATCTCTTTTTCAAGGCGTTGAGTACTTTTTCTAAAGTTTTTCTATGCTATATTGATATTTGGTTCTCAACAAAATCCCTCAACAAATATTCTATAATAGTTTACAAGTCCCATGAAATATATCACCTCTAAGACATTTCTTGGTACTGTACATCCCTCAATGGATAATATCTTTTCTAGATCCATTGTTATCCCTTCCTCTGATATCATATGGCCCAAATAATGGATCTTCATGTGATAAAACGAGCACTTTATCAACTTTGCATATAGTTGATGGTCCCTCAATACTTGTAGCACCAATATCAAGTGTTTCTCATGCTCTTCTTCAGACTTAGAGTAAATAAGTATGTCATCCAAAAACACAATGACAAAATTATCTAAGTAATATCTGAAAATACCATTCATTAAACACATGAATATAGATGGTGCATTTGATAACCCAAATGGCACCATTGTAAATGCATAATGGCCATACCTTGTTCTGAAGAATTTCTTGTTGAAGTCTTCTTCATTAATTCTCACCTGATGATATCCTAATCTGAGGTCAATATTGGAGAATATTTTTGCATCCTTTATATGATCAAAAAGATCATCTATCCTTGGACAAGGATACTTGTTGTTCATAGTCACCTTAATCAGTTGTTTGAAGTCAATATAAATCCTCAAGGTATTATATTTATTTTTCACAAATAACACTGAGGCACCCCAACGTGACACAATTGGGCATATATACCCCTTCTTCATAATATCTTCAAGTTGCATTTGCAATTCCTTTAATTCTGGTGTACTCATCCTATAAAGAGTCTTTGATACTGGGGCTACTCCAAGCATCAAATTGATTAAGAAATCAATATCTCTCTTTGGTGGAAACCTTGGTATTTCTCTAAAGATATCTTAAAACTCTTTTAGGATAACATAATCTTCAATATTTGGCACTTTATCTTTCGATGTCTCTTCCATATGTGCTACAAATATTTGGCATCCTTTCCTGAAGCTTTTCTTCACCTACAAGGGTGAAACTTCCCTGATAGTTACTGCCCTTAGAATACCCTGAACTGTCCTCAAGTTTCCTTCCTCATCCAAACAAGTAAAAACCTTCTTATAATAGTCTAGGACAACATGATGCTTTTCCAACCAATTGACGCAGACCTATTGGCCCTCGGGCCGAGATCTGCTCACAGGATCGTTCTTTAACCCCTTCGAGCCGGATCGGCTCTTTCGGATTCTCCGCTGAAATCTCCTTTCAAAATTGATCCATAGGTCCTTTTTTTCGGCTCGCAATCTCGCAAGTTCGCGAGTCGTGACTCCCGACTCTTCCTCTCCAAATCCGCAATACCTGAGATCGTGAAATAGGTTTAGCCCTTTCTCCTGTCAGTTCCCTCTTTACATGACCGTCGATTAGACTAAGCACTAGCACCTTTCACCTCTCACACCTTCGTGAGTTCAAAGGTTCAACCTTGGCACCTTTCCTTCCCGAACCCCCGAGAGGCGAGATTTGACTTTTCTCCTCTCGTTCTCGCTACTCGCAACTTCGCGAGTTGGAGGCTCGAAATTTCATTCCCTTATCTCCCAAATCCCTGAGATGAGAGAGGTCAATGGGGTGTTGACTCCTCCCTATAGGTGACATGTGTCAGTTGGTTAAATTCCTGGGCCTACTGTGCAGTTCTACCTCGTGTCCCCTCTGTACCTCGGCTCTCGACACCTCGCGACCTCTGCAATCGAAAGTAACTCCCTTCGACCTCTGAACCCCTGAGACGTGAAATGCGATGGGGTTCCTGATCCAAAGGTCCTCCCATGACCTGGATCCAACGACTATCCACGCTCCTCGCGACTTCGCTTCTCACGACTTGGAGCGCTCAGTCCTTGGACTCTCACCCTGCGAACCTCCGAGTTCGCGAGATCCTCTGATCTCTGACACCTGTCCTCCTCTGATGGACGGCTTACATTACTTCGCTACTTCACTTCTTGCGACTTCGGGACTTGAAGTACCCGACTCTTACTCTTCGATACGTCGAAACATGAAATTTAGACACGTCATCAACGTGGGTCCCACACGAAACTTCCCACCTTTTTTGGAGTTTTGGACTTTGCATTTTCGCGAATTCGGACGCTGTACTCTCGGACCTCCTACCCATGAAACCCCAAAATGTTCAACGGAAGGTTTGACCTCCATGTCAATGACTATGCCACCTGTCCACTCCCAAATGGATGGTCCTGATTCACTTCACAGCTTCACCAGTCGTGAAGTTGAAAAACTTCTCTTTCGGACCTCCAGTGTCCGAGTCCCTGATACGGGTGATCTCGCAACACGTGTCCTCCTTCTAGCAAATGACTTAGATTCCTTCGCTATTTCGAGACTTTGCCTTTCGTGATTTCGCGAGTCTCACTACAAAAGTTTCGATTCTTCACCTCCCGAAACCCCGAGATGCGAAATATGTAAGTGATCTGACGACCCTGTTGGCCTAGATCCTACAGCTCTATTCTCTCGAGATTTTCACTTAGAAAACATGCACCATAACCTTCTTTCTCCTCTATGAGGTCTGACGGCTTCCGGGACTTCGCGAATCCTCCTCGGAGGATTCCGACCGTTCAATGCCTCCTTAACGATTTCTGCGAAATGAACAAAGTGTTCCTTCGCAAAAATTTCTTCCCACAACCAACGTTGTTGCGCCTTCTTCCAATACTTCAAGGAACTCACTCTCTTGACCTTTTCTTTGACAACTTCGAAGACCCTATCCCTCCTAAGCTTGATCGAAAAAATCCTCAAGTCCTTTGGGGGAAAATTTCCTGCGCGCACTCCTTGCGGCAGCAATCCTTTCAACAATTCCCTCAGGTTTGCAAACTCTGAGACTTTACTCGGCCTGTGCACTCCTTGCACGGATCCTGTGCTCAACTTGCACTTCTACGAGAATGAGAACAGTTATTATCCCTGCTGAGCTTTCAGAGATGAACTCTGACTTCTGTCAACGCACACCTTGCGGACAATTTCGCTACACTCCTTGCAGGAAAACTCTTGCTCAGATAGAGAAACGATTCAAACGCATTCTCTATTCTCTCTCAAACTTCAAACACAAAGCATGAAATCATATACACAACATATAAAGAAAATGTATAACAGAAAGTAAACATCCATGAGCATAACATTCACAATGCATACACAGAGAACAAATATGACACCATGAATTTGAATCGAAGCTCTTTCTATTAATTCAAATATCTGTACATGGGTGTTTTCAACTACATCTCTCTGCTCTCTTCTCTATGCTCTATGCTCATAATAATCTTACAACTATACAATGAGGGTGTCTATATCCTGTTTCCCTACTCGCTCCTAAAAATGTCAAATCTGAGAATTCAAAGCTACCTACTAACATTACCTAACATAAATGCCTTCTTAGTCCTTCAGACGAGAGCGGGACGCTCAAGGTCTGATTACAAATCAAGAAGTATGCCTCTCCTTAACTATTACATTTATGTTTGGCGCATCCATCTTCAAAAGTTTTTAAACAATTCATCATGTGCCCAAAATGCATTGGTGTGTTCCCCATGCTCACTTGACGTTGGCGATGCTCCTGCATCACCAATCCATACCAATTAGGTAGTCATATGAGCCCAACCGTATGATATTCAAATCTACCCTTATGTTCAGTCCATTCATTTCCATAGGACATTCTTTAACCATCTCATTAATTTTTCTCTTAGCTCTTGTATCTAGATACACCAACCAAGGTTTCCCAAGCTTACTTCTTGGAAAATTAAATCTTTCCACCATATTAGGATCTAGATAACTATGACTAGCTCATGAATCAATTAAAATAGAAATGGGTTGGTTGTTTATCTTACCTTCCACTTCAATCACGTGAAATTGAAACTCAACTTGCTTGTTGTCCAGGGCTACATAGATCCTTGACATGCTTCTTCCCATGTCCTCCACTATATCAAATTGTTGTACATTATAAATACTCCTCACTTTTTCAGATCTATGAGGGAAATATCTGAACATGTGGTCTCCTGCACAACCACAACACTTCATAGGTTGTTTCCTTGGTATTTTTCCCATTGTTTCTGTCATTTTGAGCTCTTTAGAAATTGTCTTTCCCTGCAAATTATTTCTGAATAATGGTGTCTTGGTTCCCTTCTTCCTATACTCCATCTTTCTTTTCCTCTTGTCTTCCAAAGAATTTTGAAAAGTTGGTCTTCCTCTATGTTGATCATAGAGACACTTGGCTCTCCTTATTGTTTCCTCCAATGCCTTGAGATCATCATATTGTATCTTGTCATTGAAAATTTATGGCATTCCACTCAGGTACCTATGAGTCTTGACCTTCTCATCCTTGATGAAGTCAACATATTTCAGGGGCTCTAAGAATCTTCTCTCATACTCATCCATAGTCATACTCCCAAGCTTGAGCTCAAAGAACTCCTTCATTTTTCTATCATGGTAACACTTTGTTCAATACTTCTTTTGAAAATACCTCTTGAACTCCCTCCAAGTAATCTTCTTCTCAAGGATGATTTTAGGGGATAAATTTCGCTCATGGGATAATTTTCCATGGTTTTTCCCCAAAAAAGATTTGTTATTCTAAAGATGATTCGCCCAAATTCTATAGAATAAAATTATTTTACCTTAAAAATCACCAAAATTTTATACAAACAATACAAAATCCTTAGAAATTTGAATATTTTTGCAAAGACATAGCCAAACAATTCTAGTTGGAATATGAAGGATTAGTAAGATTCGCCAAGGTTTCTACACTTTAAAATAAATTTCCACCCCTAAAATCATCCTTTCTTCTCATCAATGTGTTGCACTTGGACAAACTGGTCCCACCACATTGATGCTTTCCCATTGAGATGATAGATTGCAATTCTTCCTTCTTCTTGTGAGGAGTAATTGTGAAATTAAAGTACTTCCTCATGCCCAACATCCAGGTCTTTGCATCCTCATATTTCTTGTGATCACCATCAAAGGTAGGAGGTTTGAGATTATTCATTTCTCCTTGTATCTCATCTATCTTAGACCTCCTCTTATGTTTTCTAACAAGAGATGGACTTGAACTACTATGTCCTAGATGAATTCCTTGGTGAGTGATGATGATTCCAATCAACACTTTTTTCTTCTCTTATTTTATCATGATACCTATGACTCCTTGACTTGCTTGATTCTGTCTCTTTATCTATTTTCTTCTCTATTATGTCCAAGCTTTGTAACAACTTGATGTTGAAGCCATATTGCTTCTCCTTGGATTCCATAAGCCTCTCATTATCAACTTTATAAATTTGGACATCTTTTTGCAGACTCTTTATGGTATCCACCAAGTTCATGCTCTCCTCCTTTCCTTCTCCATGCCCATTTGAATTTGTTTCGACATTACCCATGCTGACATACAACCCCCTGACTTCATCTTCATGGTTGTAAGTCCTTTGTGCATCTTCCATGCCTTTGATATCTATGTTGATCATGTTCTATTTGTCTTTAGCTTTTCAAAATGTGCATGTAATAAGATTTGTTAGACCACTATAATTTAACAAATATTTCAATTTATGCACCATTTTTCCCTTTTAAATACACCAAAATTCTTCTTTATAATTTCTTATGAATTATATTGCTCAATTCACATTTCCGATGCATATTTAGACTCCTCTTTCCAAGGCCTTTCCAATGGCTTCTTTATTTCTCAATTCTGTGTTATGAGTAGAAAGTTATGGTCATATGACCTTTACCTAGTTACTTATTTGCACCCTTTTTAACTAGGTGAACTTTTGACTAAGCCCATGCATCCTTTACACCAACTCTTTTGGGATTTTGACAGGATCTCAATTGCGTTCCTTCATAGCTATATTCTGGACATTCTGGTCAAGTTTCACCTCCTTCTAATATTTATTCTACTAGATACATCCTGTTGAAGTTTCATGCCATTTTATATTCTTATCTTTATTTGCTATAGGTGCCTTCTATGTCCTCATGTGCACTTGTAGGTGCCTATACTTCTGTTTTGACTCCATGGTTGTCTTTTATGGTCCAAGAGAGTTTCATGGACTACTCCTCTGCCCAAATCCAATTCCAAAGAAAAAATTTATGGCCATCAGAAGTTTCATGGATCTCAAACTTTACCTTGCATTGTTTGGCCTACAAGTCCATCATACTAGTTAAAAACATTTTTTAGGCATAAAAAATTGGCCTGCAAAAATGAGATGAAAAATGTTGTAATTTTCTCAGAAAATTAACTCGGTTTTTCTGAGATAGATGTTGATATGGCAGTATGGGTCCACCTGGAACCCCGTAATGGTTCCATGTCAACCTCCTAGACTGCCTAGCCCTACATCATTCAGCTGCACTCTCTCCTTTCTATCTTTTTTCTTTTATGTGGCCCTTAAATTTCAATAAAATATTCATACTTTTATAGACCCACCTACCTAGTTGGAACATTTCTAACCATGGATAGGACAAGGGTCCCACCTTTTTCAAAGTACCACATGACAACTTCTTATTGGTCGCGATGATGGGTGGGTCCCATCTCACACCTTTTTCCCTTGGTATGTGCAAACTTGCACGTCTCGCAAATCCTAGGGCTGAAATCGGGCGAGATCAATGACCGATAGGCCATGTCCCATCCCAAAATTTCATGGGAGTTAAATAATTTTGGAGTGTGATAGTGTTTTTTTGTGCTATGTGGCACAATCTAAATTGTGTCGCATGGTACAAGGTCAGAATAAAAAACCGCTTCGCCCCTCATGCGACAATGATTTGTGGTATCGACTAAACCACCTATGCACATAGCTCCCACGTCACTTTCCACCATGCCACTTGCTACCATTGTACAATTTCCACCATGGAATTCCATGTCACCTCCATGTCACTGCCACATCATGCTAACATCATATATGAAAAAATACCCAATTTTTTCCATATTTTTCCAAATTTTCCCAATTTTTGAATTTCTCCAGAAACTCATAAATTTTGATTTTCTACCCTATCCGCCATGGAAATCAGGAAGTAATATCATTGTATCCAAATTAGACCATGTAACCAAGCGATTACCTACATGTATGCCTAATGAGCATTCCTGGGAACGAATTTCACTTGAATTCGCTCAGAAATTTAGGATTTTGTTTGTGCCCAATTTCACCATGTCCATTTCGCAATTCCACAATTCAACCAATTATAGTCCCAAAAATTCACATATTGAGATTAAAATTGGGGATTTTTAATCCTTGGTTGAATTTATCCAATTTCACTATAGTAATTTCGACAAACATGTTGCAGACATCCCTTTTTAACACTTTGTTGAACAATTTGCATGCATACTCTACAAATTCAGCTTCAATGCCCTGTATATGGCCCATACATGCTCAATGTTGAACATGTGGCTCTAATAACACAATGTAATGTCCCCATTACCAACCACTTGACAAAATTTATATTTGATACTACATTGTAGCATCCCCATCCTCGAGCTGGGTAATGCCACACAAATTTTCCAACTCTTATACAATTAATTTAAATAAAATTACTCTACATATGCATAAAATTATGTAGACTACAACAAATATATATATATATATATATATATATATATATATAATGAAAACCCATTATAGAAATACATGATTATGGACACAATAATTAAATTAAATACATAGAAGACACTTATATTTTGTAAAATTCACCAACTGCTTGCAGACCTCAGAAGTTCCTCCAAGACATAGAATTTGCTGCTCATAATATCTCAACAAGTAGGTCACCCCCAAGCTAGGGATAAATATCCACTAGGCAAAAGGAATCCTAAGCCAAGATAAATTCTGTCAACAACAAAAATACATGGACTTAGGTACCACCTCTAGCAAGAAACCTACAACCTATCATTCCCCACATGCCTGTCCCACCCCAGTGTAACGTCCCCGACCATCAACCTCATCCAGGTAACGCTACCCAAACAACCTTATATTCACTTGCTAGCTCTGATACCATTTTGTAAATTTATATGCATGCATATCTAACACAAATTAAAAGTTACAACATTTTGTTCATGCCACTTATTCATGCGGAAATAATAATTAAAAAATTATAACACTATATGCATACATATGACATATTCTAACCATACAAAAATTAGTGTGGAAATAACAGTAAGCCTACACATACAACATATAAGATATATCTAGGTATTACTCATCAAGTTATAAAACATGTACAATTACCCAACACACAATCAACAAGGATTTGATATTTATCTTTTAATAGATGACAACCAATTGCATGCAGACCTTCCATGAACCTCCCAGCCTTAGACCACACTTCTCATCACGCTCAACAGTGGGTCACCCTCGAGCTGAGACTAAACAAAACCGGGAAAGGGATTCCTAGTCTTGTCGATGGCAATAAGAAAGTCGCACAGGTCAACACGAAGGATTATCTCCTAGGGCCAGCTCACACTAACAACCTACAACCTCTCATTCCCCACATGCCTATCCCAGCCCAGGAAGTGTGCCCCTTCTCTTCTCAATAGTCCTTCAGCTGACCCACTTCCCTTCTAGGGATTCAACAACATGCCAGACAGGAATTCTTCGAGCACTATGGCTACAGTTGGGATCCCTCTAGGAAAATACTTCGCCAACAACCTCTCTCACCTAGAGAGAGTTTCTTGTAGGCCTGAAAACTTGCTTCTTCAATCCACGGGCTAGACAACCCACCTCTTCAAACCACAGGCATGACAACTTGCTTCTTTAGTCCAGCTTCTAAGTCAATTCCCGAAAATTTGATGGCAACAACAAAGCTCAATAAAGAACAGATGATGGAAGCAAGACACACTCAATCAAGGAACTATGTGGCTACAATGACCAAAATTTAAGAAACAACATGGCTCAGAAAGTTACTGGGTGTGTCAGGATTCACACGAGACACATGATATAACTCAGGTACAATTGTAGGATTCCAAAGTTGTGTGCTAGATACAAAGGCGATTATGATGGAGAACTAGTTCAATGCATGAATTCCTGGTGAATCCAGAAGGGTGACATACTTCTAGAGAATCGTAAGGTTCATGAGAATGGCAAGGAGGAACCCACAATGAGCTGGATTTCCCATCTATAAACTGCATGCGCCTAGGTTGACAAATGTCTTCCTGAAGCCACATGAGTTCCACTTAGCACTCATTCCATTTCCCAAGAACTTAGCACAACACCTATCATGTCCACCTTAGCCTTTAGGAAATAATAATAAAATATTATTCCATTATAGGTAAGCCCTCTAGCTTAGCCCCTATGCCTAGACACTTAGCCCCCTCCATTACCCTACCTAGTGGAGCTTAGTCCCCCATAACTCTTTCTTCATGGTCGGTCTACACGCAACAGTGTAATTTTATTAATGATATGTGCATTTACATATACAAAAATCAGGCTCATGGCCTTAAGCATCTAGGCTCTTCGACCTAATAAACATATAAGTCTTTGTAAAGACCTAATTAACTCAATTCTATTAAATCCATAAATTGAAACAATAAACTTCTACTTCTAAGAAGAAAACTCAGTAATTTATTTTAATTCAGCATATAAGCATGTTAAATTAAATAATGAACAACAATTTCATAACAGAATAAGAATTACTTAACATAATAAGACAAATTTACCTCTTCCTGATGCTAATTTCTCCATTGACCCGGTTGTCCAGCCTGCTGCTTTGCTATTGCCTGATGTGCTGACCAACTCTAACCAAACTGACTATCCTCCGAGCCAGCTAGGAGCAGCCTATCCGGCTCCCTAGCTCCAGGAAACCGAAAGGAATCCTGGCCCCCGTGCCCAAAACCCCTACCAACTTGGTGCCCCCTGCAATGATACTCAAAGACTGCAGAACTCTACCACAGAAAAAGAAAAGCCAAGCCAAGAAACCAGTACTCTCGTCCCCCTCCAAAATGCTTCCTCCCCCAAAATAAAAATCCTCCTCCCAAAAGAATGCTCTCCACCGTAAGGCTCTCCCCATCATATTCCCCCTTCACCGACTCTCCCCCCTTTCATTACTTTCCTTATCCATTTATTTATTATCTTATCCCTTCGTATTTATTATCTTATCTTATCTCTTATTAATATCTTATCCTTATATTCAATGTCTTATCCCTTCCCGTGTACGTAAGTCTTTAACAAATTAAACTTATTAACCCCTTTAATTATTTACTTAATTAATTAATGGGTCAATTAATAATTAATTAATCATTGACAGATATGAACAAGTAATTAATAATAATTAATTAGTTAATATTATTTAAGAAATAATTATCATTTAGCTAACATTTTAGGACAGTCGGATTATCAAATTAATTATAATTTAATAATCCTATACATCTATTTAAGCAGGGTCGTTACATACACCCACCCTTCAGGAAACTTCGTCCTGAAGTTAAGGTATCTTATGGTACAAAGGAGAAGAAACATGGTTCAGACATTCATAACAATTAACCGACACTATCAGTGAGTAAGTCAAGAAAACTCATACATACTAGTGTATATGTACAAGAAATGTATGTGTAGCTAGTACATACAAGTCTCGTGCATGTACTAATAATCAAAACTACCATCCTTTAGTAATTTATGTATGCATCCAATCCAATCAGCAAGACTAGTCTTTTATAAAAGACAACAAACCGATCAATTGTTTGAGAAATTCTTTAATTGCTATTATCCAGTTCAACAATTTTATTTAGACAACTGTGGTTTAGTTACGTAATTATGAATATTCATATATATACAAATTTCTCTTCTTTTTTTTGAAGGGAAAACATTAAATTCCACCATCAGACAAATCTCCACACTCTCTCAACTATTTCTACTCATCCTTCCTCCCTAACCTACTTCCATCTCCATTCCTATCCTTCCTCTACTAGACTATCTTGGAGCGTCAACTATATTGACCTAACTCCAAATAGAACCCGTAAGAGGAAGTGTCACTATCTCGACCAAGCTTCCCCAGCAAGCAACTGAATGTCATCATCACACGTCTAAGGGAGTGTGAGCTAACACCGTCCTCCCATGACTTCAGGTTTCGGAGGATACACGATGGGAAATGCCTCCACCCCTCCTAACAGGACTAGGGTCCACACCCTACAATGGAGGATACACGGTGGGAAATGCCTCCACCCCTCCTAACATGACTAGGGTCCACACCCTACAATGGAATACATAGTGGCACCGTGTTGCTGGGGGTTTTGTCATCGTTTATTCGGTTTTGGGCAGTCTCTTCACCTGAAATCCTGCACTGGTCCACATATCATAGCAATGCATCCAAACCAATATAATTTCACATACAATATTCATACCATAATGTTTCTTGGCTAGTGGTC
>ML781896.1:74454-99012 GCA_009831015.1 Picea engelmannii | reverse complement strand
TTTTTAGCGGTTGATTATATAAAAATATCACTCTGTACAGGTGAGGCTTCTCACAGGTTTGAAACTTTTACACGCTAGGCCTCTTACAGGTATGAAGGTGAACAGGCCTCCTTCAAACTTACAACAGTTTCTTGGGTTTTCTGGTTTATTTCTGGGTTAATTCTAAGTAGGTGGGTAGGCTCTTGGTTCCAGATTTTGAACCAGCGCTTTGATACCATGTGTAAAGACCTAATTAACTCAATTCTATTAAATCCATAAATTGAAACAGTAAACTTCTACTTCTACGCAGAAAACTCAGTAATTTCTTTTAATTCAGCGTATAAGCATGTTAAATTAAATAATGAACAACAATTGCATAAAAGAATAAGAATTACTTAACAGAATAATACAAATTTACCTCTTCCTGATGCTAATTTCTCTATTGACCCGGTTGTCCAGCCTGTTGCTTTGCTGTTGGCTGATGCGCTGACCAACTCTGCCCAAACCGACTATCCTCCCAGCCAGCTAGGAGAAGCCTATCCGACTCCCTAGCTCCAGGAAACCGAAAGGAATCCTGGCCCCTGTGCCCAAAACCCCTAGCAACCCGGTGCCCCCTGCAATGATACTCAAAGACTGCAGAACTCTACCACAGAACCAGAAAAGCCAAGCCAAGAAACCAATACTCTCGTCCCCCTCCAAAATTCTTCCTCCCCCAAAATAAAAATCCTCCTCCCAAAAGAATGCTTTCCACCGTAAGGCTCTCCCTGTCATATTCCCCCTTCACCGACTCTCCCCCCTTTCATTACTTTCCTTATCCATTTATTTATTATCTTATCTTATCTCTTATTAATATCTTATCCTTATATTCAATGTCTTATCCCTTCCCATGTACGTAAGTCTTTAACAAATTAAACTTATTAACCCCTTTAATTCTTTACTTAATTTATTAATGGGTCAATTAATAATTAATTAATCATTGACAGATATGAACAAGTAATTAATAATAATTAATTAGTTAATATTATTTAAGAAATAATTATAGTTTAGCTAACATTTTAGGACAGTCATATTATCAAATTAATTATAATTTAATAATCCTATACATTTATTTAAGCAGGGTCATTACAGTCTTCATCTTATAAACACTTGGCTGAACATCCTATAAACATAATTACAATTCAGTAGGGCCTCGGCCTTGGGGTGTTACAATCCCCTCCCCTTATTTTTGCACTATCCTCAGTGCAACTTACTTACACAACAACAACAAGATTTCCAAAATTTTAAAAAAGATGCAGGTATTTTGCCAGCATAACATCTTCATGCTCCCATGTTTCATCCTCAGGACCGTACCAGGTCCACTGAACTTTTACAGGCCCTATGGCTCGATTCTAGAGATTCTTTCTTTTTTGGTCCAGTATATGCATCGGATGCATCTGAAAAGCGCTTTCTTGCTCCACCTGAATCACATTCCAATAAATAACATGATTAGCATCATGTATGTATTTCTTAAGAAATGACACATGAAATACATTATTTATAGATATGCATCCAGGAAATGCAAGCCTATATGCTACTAGACCAATACTCTCTAGGATTTCAAATGGCCCACAATATCGAGCTGCCAACTTTGAATAATTTACCAACTTCAGGGAGCTTTTGTGTGCCTTCACTCTCAGGAATACAAGTTCCCCTACTTTAAATTCTCTGTGAGTTCTGTTCTGTTATCACTCCAGGAAACTCTCCTAGGCTGTATCTCAGAGATGCCTAGTAACTTAACCTTTTTGTAACTATTTTCTCAATAATGGGTGTGAGGTTGGATCAAGATGAATAACTATCTTAATGGATTGTCTCACAAGATTGTCTAAGCTTATTCAACAGTGCAAGGCCTTCAAGAGCTATTATCAGATATGAGTGTATCAAATAGATGAGAAACTAATCAATTAACTAGAACATACATATATAAAACAATACATATGATGGGTCAAGAAACTAGTAAGGTTACTTATGATCCTTTGTTCACTAATCAAATGGTGAGATGGCAGTCACCTATGGACTATGTAAACGCGGATAAAGAACATAGTTCAACTCATAAGCATAAAATTGAAAAGGAAAAGAAGATCTGACAATATCAATGAAAGAAGCTCGCTGGCTGAATATATTATAGAAAGAGTCTTTTCACAATATACAATAAGTGTAGTACTCAAAGTTGAACCTTCAGCCTCAAGGACTGAATTTCCCCCTCTCTCAATCCTTCGAAAGCTCTTGGCTTTATAGACTTTACATCAAAGTTTCAATATCCTATAAAAATGGATCTGGAATAACTATAACTAAGAAAAATCAAATTAGATCTAATCAAGTAATATATAATCTTATCATCATAATTCAAATTTGACAGTCTGTAGGTGAATATCATGAAACTCAAGATCTCTGTTTGGCAGCTGGGCGATTTCTGTCAAGAATAGAGATGCCATTTGGCTTCATTCTTTCACCATATGTCTTCAAAGCTTGAATAGGAAGCTGATATGGCTTCTGATAATTATTATCCTTCATTTATAATTGTTCCCACGCATCCTGGAATCAAGAAAACACGATCTGGGCAAAAATAATAGCTTTCTGCCCTGTTCTGTGCATAATTTTTCTGGAAATATGTCGCTTAAAGATTCACCCATATATCTCTAATAAAAACACATTTTTTAAAACTAAGAGAGGTTTTTGTAGATAGGTTTGTTTTGAGAAAAAACCTCTCTCAGTTATTTAGGATTCATTTTAATTTGCCCGGGATCCACATTTCAAAAACATGTGTCAAACAGGGAAATCTCAGATCCGAAAATTAGGGATCAGAGATGGATTCGATTCTCCCAATATGTGACACCTGTAGGAAAACTGAGAGATTTTATTGTTCTCTGATGTGTTAGGAACAAAAACCTCCTCCAGTTTCTCAAAATGATTCTCCAGTCGCTCAGAATCATCATTTTAAAATGATGACTCAACCTAGTAAAAACGCAGAATTTCTGTGCTTTTGGTAGCTAAAATAGCCCCGAGTTTCGCGTTTTAGCTCCTGAAAGCTAGGATTTCGGTAGCTTAGAAGCCCTTTTGAAAAATTCATTAGCTACCGAACCCTGATTTTTGATTTTTTTGAAGGAAAGAACAAATCAAATGCTTTTCAAAATTTAATTACAAGTTGGAACTTATTAAAATGAGCCCTAAAAAATTTAGTAGAGTTTTTTCTAATGACTCTCTATCTCCTCCTCAAATAATTTTGACCAATTTATTTGAGGAGATAACATGTTCTTATCAACATAAATTTTCTTCCTGTCTTGGGCAACCTTCAAATTCTGTTTAATATTCATCATTTTCTCTTCCATTTCCTTGAGCAACTCTGGCCCAACCACTGCCCTATCAACTGGGTTGTCCCAACTTACTGGGGTGTTTCACTTTCTTTCGTAAAGTGCTTCAAACGGGCTCATCTTCAGTGATGCTTGATACCCATTATTGTAGGCAAATTCTACCAAGTGTAGATAATATTCCCATTTAGATGGTTTGTCCATCACATACATACTTAGCATGCCCTCTATCACTTGGTTCACCCTTTCTGATTTCCCATCCAACTCAGGATGATATGCTGTGATGAAGTTCAGATTTGTTCTGAACCCTTTGAATAACCCCTTCCAGAACTTTGATTTAAACTTTGGGTCTTTGTCAGACACAATTGTCTTGGGTATGCCATGCAAGCATGCTACTTCCCTCATATAAATATCAGCAATATTAGTTTCTTTATGAGTAGTCTTCATAGGAATGAAATGGATAGCTTTAGTAATCTTGTCCACCACCACCATGATTGCATCATGTTGCTTGCTTGTTTTGGGAAATCCCATGATGAAATCCATTGTTACAACTTCCCATTTCCACTCAAGAATGGGTAATGGCTGGAGTAAACCAGCTGGGTGTCTATGCTTATCCCTTACCCTTTGACATTCCAAACATTTGGAAATAAAATCAACAATCTCCCTCTTCATGAATGGCCAATAATATTGGCTTTTGATTGCATAAATTGTTTTCTGATATCCTGGGTGTCCTGCATAAGGTACATTGTGCATTTGTTTTAAAATCAAACCTCTCAATTCAGAAGATTTGGGTACATAAAATTTGTTTATGTACAGGAGGATTCCATCAATTCCCAACTCATAATCTTCAAGTTTCTGTTTCATTTTACCTAGCTTCAATTTTGTTACCAATTCCATGTATTGCAAATCTGATTTTGCAGCCTCCATAATTCTATATTTCAAATCTGATTGGTACATGCTAATGGTTTTAGTATGCAACTCATGCACTATTTTACTGAGTGCATCAACGACTTTGTTCTCTTTCCCCTTGATATGATTTATATCAAAGTCATATTCACTGAGAAACTCTAACCATCTGCTTTTTCTGGCATTTAGAGTTGGCTGATCAAACAAATACTTCAGACCATTATGGTTCATTCTCATCTTAAAACTTCTTCCCATGAGGTAGTGCCTCCACTTATTCAAAGAATGCACTATGGATTCCAACTCCAAATCGTGAGTGGCATAGAGCCTTTCATGCTCCTTCAACTTCCTTGATTCATAAGATACAACAAACCCACTTTGATTGAGGACTCCATAAGTGGCGTAGCCCAGCCTCTGGGTGGTCGGGTATGTTACAGATTGGTATCAGATATTTTGGTTGAAACACCGGGTTGGTATGGGTCGGGTATGTTGGTCAGAGTCTCATGGTTGAGATCAAATTATGACCGTGAAGTTGAAAATATCATGAGGAATGGCATTGCAAAATCTACACAGGAGTTAGAACGTCATAGAGCCTTTAAAATGGTTTGAAGGATCGTGACCATCCTCTTCAAATTCGGGAGTGATCTACACTGTGGGATCAAGAGAGATTCAAGATCGTTGGATAGGAGGGTAGGTGAACAAGGGTAGTTCAATGAAAGTGAAGCAAAGGTTAAGTCAAAACCATCAAATTTCTTGGAGAGAGATCAATGGCCAGGAGGCATTGCGAGGAACCAAGTTACATGGGATTTAACTCCCCAAGGCGGTCCCGTAATCCAAACCATGGTTTCATTGAAGGGTTACGTGTCAGCGTCAGAAGAATTGTGGGAAGAAAGGCGGGTTACTCCAAGCCATCGATGTGTGCACCCACAAATTGAAAGACATGCAATGATGTGACATGCTAGTGGTCGAACATCGAAACTTTGAATAGTCGAGGTAGCTGGGGACCATCAATCTATAGGAGGACACGCGTCAATTGATCGTGTGCTCTTGATAAAATACTCTAGGAAAAAGCAAACGAGGAGAATTTTATAATTGATATTTTTGCACCCTGGAGATCCAAAGTGAATCTCAATCATTCAATTAAGGAGGAAACATAGTGAAAATCCATGGACTCTAGGTGAAGACCCGAAGTGAATCTTGGTCCTCTGATCCAGGAGGACACGTGGCAGAAATCCGCACACTTTGAGGGAAAGTGAAGGTTGAAAGTTGAGGTTTATGAAGTTGGAAGACACTAAGAAATCATAGTCATCGATATACAGGAGACACGCATCAGTAGATCGTGAGATTCATATAAAATTATTTTGAAAAAAGTTGAGGGTCGAGATTTCCAAAGTTCGACATTCTGAAGTGAGGTGGCTTGCGGAGGTCACCTAGGATGACATGGACACATGGGATGTGTGCCACATGTCAATAAGTTTTGAGCATATGGAGTATTGGGGTGTCGATTAGAATGTGGCACGTGTCACCCGCCTGATTGGGCCACATGTCTGCTTCCAGTATTTCTCCATGTGGTGACAGATTGTGCAGTTCGGAGATTGGGCACTCAAGAGGGGAAAGATGTGACAGGTTGCGTTGGGTCGAAAAATCCCAAAGGCCCAAAGGCTAGAGTACATATTGATCATTGATCCTAGAAGACATGCGGAAATAGATCTCACAGCGGTTCAGAGGATCGACGCTCCTGGAGAAAGTGAAGGCGTAGAGTTTGAAACTCCTGAAGCCCAAAGAGCCGAAGCGATTCACAACCGTTGATCTATGGGAGGACACGCGTCAATGGATCATTGAATTTGGGTGAAATAATTACGGGAGAAAGTGAAGGCGTAGAGTTTGAAACTCCTGAAGCTCGAAGAGTCGAAGCGATTCACAGCCATTGATCTGCGGGAGGACACGCGTCGACAGATCGTGAACTCTAGGTAAAAGCGTTTTGGGGGGAAGCAAGCGGGGAAATTTAAGACCTTCGAAGGCCGGAGTTTTGAAGTGGATCTCAATCATTGATCATGAAAGAGGACGAGGGTCGTTGATCTTTTCATGGTTGAAGGTTCTAAAGTTGTGAAGCGTCAAAGACCAAAGTCAACGTTAATCGTTGATATACTTCGGGAGCTTTCCCAACCAATGATCAAGTAAAGTGGAAGGATAGCGTAAGTGGAGGTGTTAACCGAAAACAAGCGGTCACCACCGCTTTATGAATCATTCGGTGGGTAATAACTTCGGAAGAATTGCTACTCCAAAATTCAAGAGCCACGAATAGCCAAAGTTTTGAAGTAAATGAGAACCATCCAGCTCGTCGTGGCATTAAGACGTGACCATTGATTTTGATAAGTGATCAAGCACTTCTTATCTTAGTGCCTGGTCACCACCTGTGGTCGTATGGAATAAAGAAACAAAGGGAAATGATTTCCTCTCAAATCAATAAGCCCATGGTTTTGCGCATATGGTAATATGTAAATGGTTTGAAAGAAGCGCCTCATAAAGATTTAATTCGACGGAGAGTTAACAATAGAATAATATAGAGAATTGATAAAGGATCAAAATATGATTTGTTTGTGAACTGAGAACACAACATAATCATGAGTATGATATAATGAGTCAATCCATGTCTGTGATCAACTCATGAAGACAAAATAACCGACACACAGTCATGATTAAAAGAGAGTTAATTTATGAGAATTACGAATAAAGGATAAAAAGGAAAAATAATATTAATTAAAGAATAATATTATCATTTAAATGAAAAGGTACTTGTAAATTTAATTGACAATTTTTGTATGATATGTATAGTTCTAAAAAGATGGCTACTTGCAAGTTTATCAGGATTAGATGTATAACCAGATCAATTCAAGAACAAGATCAGATGTTAGGGTCATGGAGGCATGACTTTGCTTGCAAAAGTTGGATGAAGTACTACAAAAGAAAGAATCCTCACATGGGACATGAATCTAGCAGGTGAATAATGTCATTTATGGGCATAGAAAGGAAAAGTAAGGATCCATAGCCTTGAAGGTAGAGATGTGTAGATAGTTGCAAGCTTGATGTGGAAGGAAACAAAGAGCTTAAGAGGTGGTGTGTGAATAATCTCTATGTGTCAAGCATAGGAGTTCCAGGGAAGGATTTGTTATATATGACTTACCTACTATCTAAAAGATTAAATCAGAGTTCACAATGGAAGCAAGATGCCAATGCATAGGAATTGGAATGCTCTCTCACTTAAAAAGTGGCACTAAATGAAAATGGATTTCCATTGAGGAATGGTACTAAGTAGGAAAGAATGGCCAGGTGGAACGTGGCTGGAAAAGTGTTCAGACCCAGGGAACCATAGTGAAAATGAGAAGAATGGGAGCACACAAGGCATCAAGGATCTAAATGAATTCAAGGACAACCAACTACAACAGAAATAGATAAATAAATAAGTGAATTGAAACAGAAATGCACTAGAGTGCATGAATCATACAATGAAGTTAAATTGCATATGCTTTAGTAGGCATCCTGATAGTAAATTCTTGGTGCATATGGATGTGTAATTTTTCATATGTACATGCTTGGATATGCATATAACATGCCGGTGAACTTAGAATAGTCTGTTATTATAAAATAATGTTTGAGTATGACTAAAGGATGGATTATGTATTCATGAAAAATGATACAGCAGGGTTAAATATGTGGATTTTGTTGTTGCTTATAATTTCCATCGAGATGAAGACCCATGAGGATGGCAGGAATGGTGATCAAAATGATGAAGGGAGAAGTATGCAAGCTTCTAAAAATATTAGTTGGTCAGACAACAACAAGTAGGTTGGTAACAACTAGGCAGGTATGCATTTAGTTTCTGTTGATGCATACATGTTGAAGGGGAACGAGGTAAGGATTACCTCAATTAATTTTCAGTATTTAAATTGATATGTAATGGATGAAGGCATAGAGTGTGTAAGTGTTGTTGATGCTAGAATGCACTTAGATAAAATGTCAGTTTCATATTATGCTATGATTGGTTATGGGATCATAACCAGGTTAGTTCAGGAGACATATTCCTTATATAACAATGAATACCCATAGAGCTAGTCATGTGTGAGACCATAATATGGTTGGATATGGAAGGGCTATAGCGCTATGTGAGTGCTCGATGGTATCTACTGTATATCTGATGTTTGGATTGCAACCTCTTTGCTAACACTGAAGAGAACTTAAGGATTATAATCTTGGTGTTGTGTTTAGGTGGAAAAGGAAGGTAAACAAATAGTTAGGCAGGTAGTAGGAAGTGTGTGGATGATGTGTTGAATCGTTGACCAGACCTTCCAACTCATCATGGTGGAATACATGACATAGTTATGTGGTATTATGTAGTCAATTCATGGATGCATTGTATAGATGTGACCATGGGTATTGACACATTGATTGTTATCTTATTAATTGTGGCATTATGAAAAGTTTGTGTGACTGATAATACATGTGTATGTAATGATGAGTTCACTCCAATTGATAGTTGGATTAATAGAAGTAATTGAATTGTAGTTGTAAACAATTTTGAGAGCACTTTGTGATTTTGTTTTGAATCATTTCCATGAGAATATATGTCTTGTACATGAGATAGTGACAATTTGTTTGGCTGAGGAACGTTGAAATTGCAGGAGGAAAGGGGTCTTGGATATGGCAGTGTTGTAAACCCATAAAGAAGACCAATTCCTATTGTTGCAAGAGTCAAATTGTTATGAGCAGAAGCTCATGTCAAGTTTTATTTTTCCTATATAAAATAGTTTTGGGAATTATGATTTGATAATTACTGACAAATTGTTTTGGCCAAATGTAAATTGAAGAAATTGCAGGTAGAATGGTCTTGGATATGGTAGGGATGTAAGCCCATAAGGAAGACTGATATCTACAGTTGTAGAGCCAACCATTATGAGCAGAAAGATCATTCTTGGAAAATTTTATTTTCCTGTATAAAACAGATTTGACATTTATGTTTGAAATGGTTATAATGATATCTCATGATGACTGTATGTGTATAATACAGATGATATGTTGGATATGCAAGCTGGAAAGCATGGAAAAGTCTATTATTGTGACATGAGAACCCTGTGTCCCTAGAAATACTCTTGTGCAAGAGAACCTTGGTCAGGCAAGATAGATCATCTGAGGGACTGCATAGCAAAGAAGAGGATGCTTGAGCCTGGGCCTAGAAGGTGAGTGACCACAAGGAAGAGGAGACTTTGATAGCTCTTTATTGGGGCCATGAAAACAATGGGTATGTCAGGGAAAATAGTGAGCCAAGTTAACGAGACAACCATATGGATGTAGATCCATGAACCACACAGATAAGTATTGTATTGAATTATGAAAATTTACTCTTACAATATGAGAAAGAATGAGAATTTTATGCACAAATTTTGAACTGACATACTCGCTAATTTGAAATATTATAGGAAAACAATGAATGTTGAATATCTAGAAAAGTACCAGACTATGATAGAAAAGAAGGTGATGTTGGAGCAACTAAATGACAAAGGCATGGAAGGAAGAAAGTCCAATGGACTTGCTACAACTGGAGTTTTGGAACCCACAACTTTGAAACTTTCTGGCCGAGTGCACTGAAGCCGGGGAGAAGTGGAACAACCTGAGGGACTGCATGGCAAAGAAAGGGGTTCATTTCTTTGGGTTGTGCAGGGCTGATAGGGAAGGATATCTTGTTGGTTGGAACTACTACTAGAAATATAAATTTTGAAGATCATCATACTTGTTTTGGGTCGGAATGCCTATGCATACATGTTTTAGGCCAGAGTGCCTATGTATATAAGATTGGGATGGATTGTCTATGTGAATTAAGGCTAGAGGGTCTGG
This sequence comes from Picea engelmannii, assembly GCA_009831015.1. Lineage (NCBI taxonomy): Eukaryota > Viridiplantae > Streptophyta > Pinopsida > Pinales > Pinaceae > Picea > Picea engelmannii. The sequence continues at coordinate 88,897 of ML781896.1, read as the reverse complement.
AATTGTAATTTTAATAACATTGGAATGGTGTTGTGCACTAAGGATAGTGCCAAAATAAGGAGAGGGGGATGTAACATCTCAGTTCTAACCCTTATAAACTATAATGTATTATGTAAATATAGCTCAGGCTGGTGAGCCGGTAAAGTTGAAAAGGGGCCAAAGTGCTTAGGAAATGTAACACTTCCTATACATTAATAAAATACATCGTTGGTTGCAAGACCGACAAGGAAAAAAGAGATATGGGGCTATGATTCCACAAGAGAGGGGGCTTGAGGGGCTAATTCTTGTTATTATTATTTTATTTACCCATAATTGATTTTATGGAGAAGAAGGGGTTACATGAGCTTCTTGGGAGGGAGGCCATGTGGCTCTTGTCTTCATGTAATTATTTAAACATCCCTTGGGGGTTGTTTTGGGGTCATTCTTCCCTTGGTTCATCCTCTTCTCATTGGTTCATGTGTTCTTCTTCCTCTTCACTCACTACTGCGAGTTCATGTGCTCTTGGGCTGAGCATGGAAACGAATGGAAGGAAGAGGAGATCCATCGTTGAATGGATGTAATGATTTACTGATCATTCCAGAAGGGAATGGATGCCTATGTGCATGAACTTGATCGCATTTCGGATGGAACTATCCACAGCTGAGAGTCCTTGGAATTTCCAGTAGGGAGATTTCCTGACCAGTAGCACTGGAGCCCTGGAGAGAAATGGAACAACCTTAGGGATTGCGTGACAGAGAAAGGTGTTCATTTCTTGGGGTTTTGCAGGCTGAGGGGGAAAGAGAGCTAGAAATTAGGATTGTTGTGAGGTTGGGAAACCTGAGAGCTACTTAGCCAACTACTGTGTATTTATACTTGGCCTAGGACCCGTCCTTGTGGATTCATAGCCCTGGCTTAGGGGTGACCTGTTGTTGAGAGTAAATGAACAACAACGTCTATGGTTGGGAGGAACGTTCTTGGTCTACAGCCAGTTGGTGAACGTTTACTTGCAAAGATAAGTGCTCTCTATGTTTTATGTTTAATGTATTTCATTGTGTATTTAATTATCTCTGGGATATGTATTCTAATGTGCCTGTCTGTCTACTAGTTATTTGTTGTACATGGCACGTTGTTTATTTCTTTTATGTTGTGGCATGGATCTTGTCTTATGATTGTGGTGTGCATGCTCCTAACATTGTTGATAAACCCTTTGCCTTCGAATTAGAGATCAGAGAACTGAGTCTTGGGACTGCAACGTGCCTAGCCTGCGGGTGGTTGGGTATGTTGAAACCTATTTAAGTGGTGTATCCTGGCCTCTGGGTGGTTGAGTATGTTACAATCATCAAATCATGGAACGTTCCCTCTCATTAATGAACCACATGGTGCATAGTAAAGTTCGATGGATCACATATGAAATGAAGGGATTCGATATGACTTGTGTATCATGTCCTTGCATGCATATTTTTAACTTTGATATTTCATTTGAATGTTGTGTTTTTTTGTAATGGTGGTGGGATAATGGCATTAACTATCGATGTACTGCAATATGGAGGAGAGAGTAACAACTTTTTTTGGTAATAATTCACTCCTCTATGTGGATTATCCTTTAGAATTTATGTTTAAAGGACTGGATTAGGATTTCATATTATGGTTATTGGACATTGGGTTTTGTGGGATGAACTCTTTGGTTGCTTGAATATTGGTTGCATCTCTGAGATTGAAGGTTTAGTCTTGTCTTGTGCTATCCAAAGTGGAGATGAATTTGTTTATGTTTGTAATTGGAACTTGCTTTTTGGGGGGTTTTGATGATTTCACTTTATTCTTCATTGGGTTCATTGGTTTGGATTTATCCTTGGTTGATTGGGCAAGTAGCAAGGAATATTTGGTGTTTTTCTTCATTTCCTTTTCAAAGAAAAACTGGCATCCATGTTCATTCTTCATGGATATAGGAAGGCCCAAGACATCCTAAGGGCCCTTCGTAGGGACAAAGAATCCATCCAATGTACTATGAATTCAATTTTTTACTTACTTCAAAGTTCATGAGAATGAACATTGGTGGTCAACTCAAAATCCCCTAATTATGACAACTTTAGAAAGAAAGAAAAAACATGAAATTGATTCTCTGGAAGAGTAGTGAGTAGTGTAAGATTCTCATAAATTTGGTTCTTGATTTGAGCAAAATTTCTCGCTCATAAGTCTCAAATTTCAATATTTCTACCAATTATATCCATTTGGAGATTAAGGAGGAGGACATTATGCATCCAATGCTTGAATACATGAACATTGGAAATCAAAACTCAAATCCAACCAATCTGAGGTTGGACGAGGCAAATAGTTATCATGTCTTTCATTAAATGTTATGTATTGCATAGTATTCCAAGAGTCTATCTGAGGTTGGAAGAGGCAAATAGTTATCATGTCTTTCATTAAATGTTATGTATTGCATAGTATTCCAAGAGTCTATTTGATAAAATATATTAGTAAGAACAACTAGGATGTAGTTCTTAAAGACTCAAGAATCTATATATGTGGAAAATAAGGAGTTGCCATTTTTGTTCAAAAATTATGGCTAACAAAATTTTGTGATTCTACTATTTAACCTTGAGACTATAACCTTTTATATAATATAAATTCTACCAATTTTTATAATAAAATATATTAAAAAAAAACTAATAACCAATAATAAACATCTAAATTATCTAAATCTTAACCTGAAATTTGACACTAAATCATAAGCATTTAAGCAACCAAAACTGGAATGTAAACTTAAAACACTTAAAAATCCATAATCTAATGAACATTTAAAATCAAATTATAAACTTAAACTAGCCATAAACTATAAGGCTTATTATTATTAATATATTGAAAATTTATCAAAATACCATTTAAGTACAATATTTAACTTGCCTTTAAGACAAGTTTGTAGAGTAGATAGTAATACTTTTCAAAATATAAATAATCAAGATTCATTAATTTCTAAATCTCTAATAACATGAATATATTCACCAAGTCATGGCTCCTGTCATATTAAAGGTAAAGGTAAGCAATTACCTAGGAAGCTTCACACATATTTTAGTCATGTCGTTGTCAACATGCTACATGTTTTACTATCATTTTGATTTTCTATCATGTTTTACTCCATTTTACTATCATGCCTCAATTGTATCATGCCTCAATTGGACTCTTAGGAGTTCAAGGATCTCTAGGAACTCAAGGGGTGGTGTTTGTACTCAATGACTTGAAGGTTGGTAGGCACGCGCATAGAAACATCATTGAAAAACTTGATTATGAGAGGTGCATGCACTTAGGGGTAACATTGATAGTTGGCTCATGATCCAACTCTCAATGGAATCAATCCTCAGTGGATTAGGACTTCCATGGTATGCATGTTTGCACACATGTGCTTGTAATGATTTTGTTTTTCAATTGAGACATCATCCTGAAGGAAGGTGATTTGACTTTTAAAATAATATAAAAAAAATGTTATTATGTTGGATATAATTAATGATTATATTGAATATCATTTATTAACATTAATTGTTATTATGTGGGATATAATTAATGATTATATTGAATATTATTTATTAATATTAATTTTGATAAGATTTAAAAAATAAAAAAATTGTTCATTTATTTTAATATTTTATTTTATTCTCAAAAATATTTGAGAATTTTATTTTTTATTTTTTATTTTTTAATTTTAATGAATTAATTAGTTATGAAACTCGATAATATTATAAATATTTTGAAATTGGGATTTAAGTAGTGGGTTAAACGTTTTACGTTTTTTTTTTTTGTTTTTTTTTGTTTTTCTAAAAATATTTTTCGGCGATATTTGACCAAAATCCGTAAGTGATTGTTGGATTTGGATCCGTAAGAGATTTGAGTGGTTATTTATGTATAATTCGGGTGTCCCAACAGTTTTCTAGCATGCTAAATCCATTTCTGCATTCAAAATGCAATTTAAACAACAAAAAAATGTGATTTCGTGTAGATTTAAGTCGTCGGCTTTCGGTGAAAAAGGACAAAATGTAGAATAGTTAGACAACGCCAAGATTTAATATAGATATATGAACGACATTTTATGAGAACCTTCTCAATATCACAAACATGACAAATGTCAAATTCATCCTATGGCGTTTTAGGAGTTTTCCAACTCCCAATGTCACTATGAAGCTGGTGAGAGTTTGTTCTTGCTTTATCAATTCTAATTTTTATTTATTTAAACTAATTATAATAAAAAAATACTTTTGATTTTCTAGTTTTAGGTTAATGTTATTTTTATAGTAGATTAATTTTATCTTGTTCTCTATTTCTTCATTGCGCCACAATTTTTCTTTAAATTTAAATGTGATAATATTTTTAATAATATCAATATTTTGCAAAGTAGCACTCTCTTTTATTTTCTAATGGTTTATCCATGAATTAACATATTTATGTAAAATTGACAGGAATTTGAAGTAATGTTAAGAACTTTTTGGTCTTTCATTCTAATTATCTTGTGCTTGTACTATGTTCTCAATGGATGTAAGACCAACTTCTAAGAAAATGATTGGACAAGGTGTATTGTTTTTAATTTTAAGATTATTAATTAGAAAATACTTTTAGATGTTAGCTTAATAATCCTAAAGTTTATTTAGATAGGTATTTTTCCTATAATATAAATTTATTCTAGAAGTTGTGTATTTCCTAGGATATAGATTGGCTTTGTCACATCCTTGTCATAATTATCATCCTTGATTAGTTGGTCAAGGTCACATGGCATGTTGAGATAATGATATAGAAGTTATGTATATGATATGCCTCTGACCTATTATGTAATAATTTTTTTCTAGTCAATCAAATTAAGTGATTGAGAACATTTATGGAAATTAACATAGTATCAAAGCCATGTTGATGAGAATACTATAGTGATGAGAGAGTCATGGTGATGAGAAGGCTATGGTGAATCATTGAAAAAAAGACTCCAAAGCTCAAACCAATATTTCTTTGTTAAACAAAAAAACATCTCTATCATTTTAATGAAAAATAATATATATGTGTTGGTGTGTGTGTGTTTTAATTCTAAACGGTCATTTTTTTCTATAACTACAATCCATCTCAATTTATGATATATTTTAATAAAAAAAATTGAGTTGTGAAGAGAGGAAATGATTTGCATGTAACATAGCATGTCAATCCAAGTTTGCTAACAATTGATGAATCTTGAAAAATGACCGATGCATTTCGATATTGACACTAGGAGTCGATGGCCTTCTAATTTGAAAGAACCAGTCGGATCGAGAAGAAGAATGGTCCAAAAAGAAATATAATGTTTGATATGGTCATTGGTGGAGAGATTCATTGGCTCTAAAGTTTAGATCACAAATACATAAATTTTCACCAAATCGACATAGAAATCAACCAAACCACAGTGATCATGCAAAGCTAGCAATCCAAGCAATATTTGTTGGTGTGATGGAATAGAAAAAAAGCCTCTTTTGAAGCTATTGTTTTCTACGAAAAGAGAATTCTTGTCTTCAGCCTTTTTGTAATAATCCACACAGTGTGTAGTCCTAGAATCAAAGCAAAGGATTCCCTTCCCAAGATCTTAGTTGGAAAGAGATCCTCCATAAACATTGTTGAAGACCACATGCACAGTCATTGACACGCTTGCAACCTTGTAGTCATTTAAGTCTTTGAAGGTATATACTTTTTATTCCATTTACACAAAGTTCAAGTTATAAGGGTTGATGTAATTTTTTTTTAATGCTGAATTTTTCTCTAGTTTAAGGGAGTTCATGATTATTTAATATTGTAATTGAGGCACTGAACAAGATTGTTCACTTCAAAGGGGGTGTGATCATCATTATACAAAATTTTGAAATTTTGAAGAAATTGAAGAATATTTGTACCTTGTAATTAAAGCATTGATAAGAGTGTAACATCAAGATTTCATCGACCGCATTTTTATAACACTGATTATTCTTTGAGGACACTCGCATGCAAGTGGTATGGATAAACATGGTACTTTATGATTATCTAATTTGGTTTATGAGTTAAAGTTTATGCTATAATTAAATGTTGAAATTTTGATATGTTAGTTATATTGATGTATAAAATTGACATGTATTATGATGAGGTTTCATGAGTGTGTAGGAAACATGATGCGATAATGATGTTGATGGCATCGATAGAACACCTTGGACTCCAGATTAAGTCAGGGAGTGAAATAATGACTATGATTATGAGTACTTGATTTTAGTATGCCTGTAATATTATGATGATTTTAGTTATGGATTTCATGTATAAGAGTTATTAGTATTATTTTTGTCAGTGGATGTAGGCATGGTGACGCTTGCTAATCCAACTCACATATGGAGTAAAGGGGTCATACATAGATATCAGATAAATTAGGGAGAGGTGTGATAGTGTCCCTATCATATCCTACTAGCACTCTGGTCGTGACTTGAACTGAAGGTTAAGGACTACCTTGTTCCTGAAAGGTTCATGATGTCATGAGGGAAGACTGAGACAGTCACTCACGAGGATTTTTTAGGGGCATGCAATAAGGCAGATTCCCTAATCCTCGGTAAACCCTTAGTCTCACACAAGGTCAACAAATGGAGTATTGACTCCAAGCATCATACAACTTCCAAACTAATTCTAAACGCGAGTGACACCCTTGGAGCACGTAGGTGAGTCTTGAAGGGCACGTCGCATGAATAAATTAATGAGTTAATAAAAATCTAGAAGACCTTCGAGAATACAATGAATACTTAGATTTTGATAGAATAGAGAATGTAATTTTATATTAATTAATAAAGAGGAAATATAATAAAATCTAAGACTAATTGTTATGCCTACATGAATTTTATAGAAAGGAGTCTAAGGGAAATTAGACTAATTAAATTCTAGAAAAGGGAGAATAAAATTTAAGACATGTGCACAATGTGTGCATGAAATTAATAAAAATATTTATAATAAAAATAAACTATTTCATGAGAGGATGGGTTGCCAACATAGAGTTAGAATCCTAAGTCAATCTAGATTCTAAAGCCTAACTAAGAGAAGAGTCCTAATCAAACTCCAACTATAAATTAGTTAGAAGACACAATAAAAGAGAAATTGAGGAACTAAGGGACAACTAGGAGAAAATGTAGGAACTAATTGAGGAGTGTGAAGAAAAATTCAAATTATTTAAATTAAAAATAAATAAAACATGTGCAACTTGAGGAAAGAGTGACATGTGTACATGGTGAATAATCTTTCAATTGATTAATAAAAACTAAATAATTATGCATGAGGTGACAAGTGTCAAGGTGAAAATTCTTATAAAAAGAATGGAGACGTAAGAGGAAAACACGCTATTATTGGATGACTGAAATGTTGTTAAAATTTACATGACTAGTTTACTTGTGTGAGTTGGGTTGCAAGCTTTGTTAGGAGGTGGAAGCCTCTCCTTGTGAGGGAAATCTTGAGCTACGATTCTAATTTTTGTGTGTGTCCTCTTTGCGGCTCAGGGGGCTAAGGGGGAAGAAGAGTACCCCTAGCATTGGTTGGGAGGTACCGGTGAAGTTGTTCGATTAGCAAGCTATAGGGCATTGCAAAAACGATGAGTTGGAGATCAACATCACATATTACTACTCACCCGGTTACGGTATTTAAATTTGTATTTAAATTGTTTGAGATAAATCTCTCAGTGTATAATTAGTAGTTCGACTTATTGTATACTGATCCTGTAAAATGATTGTGGAATTATTGGTTGAGTATTAATATAGGTTGATTATTATCACATCGAATGCCAACAAGAATTGTTAGTCTCATATGAAATGTTTTGTTCCAGATTTAAGTTTCTTTTCTTTTTACGTTTACAAATAATGATACTGAATGTTTAAAAATTGACTCATTATAAAAATTATTGCCTACTCAGTTGATGTTAGGAACCTAACCCTCACGTAGGTAGAACAATATATTCGGATGTAATAAAGATCAATATTAATAAGGCCTTGCAATAAGGTAGAATAAGTCGAATGTAAGAACACCTAATAGAAGCTTCCGCTTCTAGAAGGATCTTCCTCTAGATGGTTCTTTTGATAGACATATTTAGTATAAATAGGAGTCGAGGGTATGAGAAACCTAGCTTGGATATTATTGTAATAGAGCTCTGCTCGACTGGAGGCTTCCCCCTCGAAGAGGCCTGTGAGCATTGCTCTCAGTAATCGAAGTGCTCTTTCTGGTGTTATTATGTTATCATTTCAGTATTATTGTGGTGTTATTCTGGTTATATTGTTGATTCATCTGCCATTTCTAGCATTTTATTTCTATTCTGCATACTTTTTATATCTGGAATATTAAAAGTGGTATCAGAGCACTTTCCTCAGCAGAAATTGTGGGTTAATTTCTTTTCAAGGTAGAGACGTATTCTGACGTCTTTAAGCCACAAATATCTGTCATTACGCGCATAAACCTGTGGTTGAGAGATTCATACACGCAGTAAATACAAGTGGTACTTAAGCGCACATTTTTTGGCCACCCTTGTAACCCCTTCGAGTGGTAGCGCATCAGACAACACCTATGTACGGATCAACCTAGATTTTCTGAAGCCCTCTTTAGATAAACTGATCAGTCGCCTAACTGCTATAGTGCCACCGAGAAAAACACTCAGGAAGATACTCTCTAGTATCTGGGTAGTCGGGTAGTACGGCTAAGGGCACGGTCTAGCCTCCTTAGTTGGTGCCCTGAGATATTGCGTCGAGTACTACTGTTGGACCCCGCATGTATATCATAGAGCTATAGCATAGGGAAAACCCTTGTCTGTAGAACCCTTGAATACCTAACCCTTAGGGATGGAAACAAAAATAAATAAATTAAAAGAGACAAGATCTATTGTTGCGCAACTGTGTTCGGGTTGCCAAATCACTACACATTTTTTCCTGGTTAAAAATTTGGGCATTTCATCACTGCAACATTCTTTAGACCAGAGTATAACTCCGCAGGTGTAAAAAAAAAAAAACTCTGGAAATTTTTGCACCATTATTTGAGATCTATTCCATTGGATTTATCTCTTCGCCCTTATCAGATTCATACATATCAGTTTTCAGCAAATATTTTGACCCCACCTGCCCCCATTTCAGTTCCCTCGTCATCATGGCCCATACCCGTAGCCAAGACTTGGAAGCTCGCTTCAATACCTTGCAATCTAATTTCACAGAGACCCAACAAGAAGTGAAACAGCTCAGTGCCAATGTTACCACCGTCAATACAAACATGTAGTCCTCCATCGTTGCCTCAATTGAGGAACTCAAACAAGTTATGACTACCTAACTTGAATCTGTCGTTTTGATGATCTACACCAAGTTGCATATCCCTGCAGATAACCCTTTATCTGATCCACCTCCACATACTGAAGCTGAAACTTCCTCTCATTCCCATAATTTTCAGCCCCATCACTTTCAATCTGACCTACGCCTTCCATGGGTGGATGTGACCAGATTTGATGGCTTGGATCCCACTGGTTGGGTAACCCAAATGGAACATCATTTCTCTTTATACGACATTACAGATGACTTGGCCAAATTCTGGTATGGTGTTCTCCATCTAGATCAAGAACGTTGGCAATGGTGGAAATGGAGAAAAACTTCTCATCAAGGGTATATTTCTTGGACACACTTTGTGGTAGAGCTTTATGAATGCTTTGACACTGACACCAACCATTTAGGTCGTTTGACAAAGTTGAAACAATCCAGAACAATGGAAGACTTTATAGCTTCTTTTGAGCGCCTGACTTTTCGGACAGAGGGCATGTCTAATGCATTTTTTCGAGAATGTTTTATCAGTGGCCTCAAGGATGAGATTTGTGCCCATGTCCTCATGGCTCATCCTTAGAGTTGGGTGGAGGATACTAAAAGAGATAAAGAAGCACAATAGGTTGTATCTTCTCAAAACCGGAAACCCTCCTTTATTCCTCGCACTAACCCAACAAATCCCACTACTTCCTCTGCTCCACTAATCCAAAAATTGACTAGGGCTGAAATGGTTGAACGCCAACTCAAAGGCCTTTGTTATAATTGTGATGAAAAATATTTTTCGGGCCACAAGTGTAAGGAACAAAATATTTGTATGGCCATCTTGGAGGATATTTCGGAAGAGGATGTTGAAACTCCCCTTGTGTCTGAGTCACCTGAAACCACTGACATAACCCCTCCCTCAGACCCTCCCGAAGTAGAACTGGCCATTTCCCTAAATGCTCTAACTGGGTTCTCTGCTCCCCAAACCCTCAAGCTAATCGGTTACATCAAGCATAGGAAGGTCATCAATCTTGTTGATCGTGGCAGCACCCATAATTTTATTCACCACCGCATTGCCCAAGAAACTCATTGCTATATCCATGCAGTCAATAATTTCCAAATCATGATTGCCAATGGCGGCTCCATGAAATGTGGAGGGCGTTGTGAAAATGTGTGTCTACAAATTGGTGACTACGACCTGAAATCTCATATGTTTGCTATCGACATGGGCAGTTGTGACATTGTGTTGGGTGCAGACTGGCTAAGGAATTTGGGTCCCATTATCATGGATTTTAAGGAATTAACCATGCAATTTGACCAAGAGGGCCAACAATATAAGTTCCAAGGCATCACCGCCAATTCACCTGAGATCATTAGTTCCCATTGCATGGAAAATATTCTAAAAAAAGGTCATTCTAGCATTATTTCCCAACTCCATGCCATATAAGCAATTGAGACACCCTCAATGCCGCAAGACCTCCAATCCATCCTCTTTAAACATCAAGTGGTATTTTCCACTCCCCAGGGACTCCCTCCTTCCCATGGTGTTCATGATCATTCCATTCCCCTTTTACCAGGAAGCCTTCCTCCCAATATTTGTCCCTATCGTCACCCCTTTTCCCAAAAAATTGAAATTGAGAAAATGGTTCAGGAACTCCTTAATGAAGGCGTTATCCGCCCTAGTACGAGCCCCTACTCGTCTCCTGTGGTCATGGTCCTGAAGAAAGAAGGTTCTTAGAGAATGTGTCTTGACTTTCATTCCCTCAACAAACTCACCATCAAAGACAAATTTCTCATTCTTGTCATTGATGACCACCTGGATGAATTGAGTGGTGCCCAATTCTTTACTAAAATTGATCTTCGTTCTGGCTACCACTAGATATGTATGAAAGAGGCAGACATTCCTAAGACTGCCTTTAGAACTCATGAGGGCCATTATGAGTTTTTGGTCATGCCCTTTGGCTTGTGTAATGCCCCCTCCACCTTCCAAAGCCTCATGAATCATGTCTTCCGTCCTTTTCTCCGTCATTTTGTCTTAGTTTTCTTTGATGATATCCTCATCTATAGAAAAACCTGGACAAACCATCTTGCTCATGTGGATTGAGTTCTCCATCTACTCTCTCAGCACTAACTTTTCCTGAAACAGTCTAAATGTGCTTTTGGTGCCTCAGAAGTTGAGTACTTGGGTCATCTGGTTGACAAGGACGGCATCAGGGTGGATCCTAAAAAGATTGAAGCTATGCAAGACTAGCCTCACCCAAAGACTCTCAAAATCTTTCATGGATTTCTGGGCTTAACAAGTTATTATCGCAAGTTTGTTAAGAATTATGGAAATATTGCAACATCTCTCACTGCACTCCTAAAAAAGAACTCTTTCACTTGCACTCCAGCAGTTGCTAAAGCTTTTAAAACCTTGAATATGGCCATGTGCACAACTCCAGTCCTAGCCCTTCCTGATTTCACAAAGACCTTTGTCCTGGAATGTGATGCTTCAGAGAAAGGAATCGACGTTGTCCTTATGCAAGAGGGTCGGCCTTTGGCCTTTACCAGCAAACAATTGTCTGGACGAAATATGGGCAAATCAATCTATGAAAAGGAAATGTTGGTTATTCTGCATGTTGTTGTTCTGTGGCTCCCTTATCTATTGGGGAAACGCTTCCAAATTAAGACAGACCATCAAAGCCTCAAGTATTTTCTGGAACAACACATTTCCTCCTCGGAGAAAAAAAAATGGCTGACTAAGTTGTTTGGATATGATTATCATATCATTTACAAGAAAGGAAAAGACAATGTGGTTGTGAATGCACTTTCCTGAAAATATAAAGATGAAGGATCCCTTTTTTCTCTCTCCTTCATTGTACCAGATTGGCTCCAAGCCGTTCTCCAAGAATGGTTACACGATCCCAAAAGTTTGCATCTCATACAACAATTGTAGTCCAACTCTCCAGTTTTCCTAGGGTAATCTTGGCTCCATGATGAGCTTCGATACAAAGGCCATTGGTATTTAAGTAAACAATCAAAACTTAAATCCACGGTACTTTCTAAGCTACATGCTACACCCACAGCGGGGCACTCTGGGTTTACCAAAACCTATGACAGGGTCAAACGTTCTTTTTTCTGGGATGGTATGAAACAAGACGTTCGTAATTTTGTCACTGAATGTGATGTGTGTCAATGCAAAAAGGGAGAAACAGTCAAATCTCCTAGCACACTATAACCGCTTCTGATTCCACCTGCTATTTGGAGGGATATCTCTATGGATTTTATTACAGGCTTACCCAAATCGAGAAATAAATCAGCCATCATGGTGGTTGTTGATCACCTTTCCAAATATGCTCATTTCTGTAATCTTCAACACCCATTTACAGCATCCATTGTGGCTCAACTTTTCATGGATCAGGTCTTCAAGCTTCATGGCATGCCGCATTCAATTGTTTTTTATTGTGACCCAACTTTCACCAGCAATTTTTTGCAAGAACTGTTCAAGATACAAGGCACCCAATTGCATCTCAGCACAGCTTATCATCCCCAGACTAATGGTCAAACTGAATTTGTCAACAAGTGTTTGGAAACATTTTTGAGGTGTTTTGCATCGGAAAATCAAAATCAGTGGGCTCAATGGTTACCCCTATCTGAATGGTGGTACAACACTTCATACCATATAGTGACTCGTATGACTTCTTTTGAAGTGGTATATGGACAAAAGCCACCTTCAGTTATCTCATACTTACCAGGTGTCTCGAAGGTCCAGGCGGTTGACCAAACGCTTACAGTTCGAGAGGATATTCTTCGTACCCTCAAAGAGAATTTGGTCATGGCACAGAATCACATGAAGCAACAAGCAAATCAAGGTCGCTCTTAACACCAATTTGCAGAAGGGGATCATGTGTTTCTTCAACTGCAACCTTACAAGCAAAATTCCCTCAAGGCCGAGCATTGTCAGAAGATGGCGCCCAAATTTTATGGTCCTTATACCATTCTCAAGCATGTGGGACAGGTGGCCTATCAGTTAGTTTTTCCCAGTCATTCTAAACTACATCCTATTTTTCATGTTTCATGCTTAAAGAAGGTGATTGAAACTAAGTGCCAAATTCAAACCAACCTTCCCGAGTTGGATGAAGAAGGATCCATTTGGCTACATCCACAAGCAGTTTTGAATCAACGTGAGCGTCACCTGCGTCAGCGAACCATCAAGGAAGTGTTAGTCCAGTGGAAAGATACAACTCCAGCAGGTGCCACTTGGGAACGACCTACCTTTCTGCAACAATTTCCACATCTCAAGCCTTGAGGACAAGGTTGTTTTTAAGGGGGAGGACATGTTAGGAACCTAACCCTCACGTAGGTAGAACAATATATTCAGAGGTAATAAAGGTCAATATTAGTAAGGTCTTGCAATAAGGTAGAATAAGTCGAATGTAAGAAGACCTAATTGAAGCTTTTGTTTCTAGAAGGATCTTCCTTTAGATGGTTCTTTTGATAGACATAGTTAGTATAAATAGGAGTTGAGCGTATGAGAACCCTAGCTTGGATATTATTATAATAGAGCTCTGCTCGACTGGAGGTTGTCCCCTCGAAGAGGCCTATGAACATTGCTCTCAATAATCAAAGTGCTCTTTCTGGTGTTATTATGTTATCATTTAAATATTATTGTGGTGTTATTCTAGTTATATTGTTGATTCATCTGCCATTTCTAACATTTTATTTATGTTCTGTATACTTTTTATATCTGGAATATTACAGTTGAATGTCAATTTCTGAGTATAATAGTATTTTTTTTTCTTTTACCAATAATGATACTGATATGTTGAGAATCGACTCAATACAATTATTTTGTCTTCTTAATCGAATGCCAAATTTTGAATTTAATCATTGGTTAAAGATACAAATAGGGTGAAATTACTGATATTACATATCTCTCTAAGTTTAAATTAAAGTTTGTTTCTTTATCCTCTATTGCCATGAAATTAATTATTCTCAATAATTGCCTCTAGTTCAGTATTCACTAAGTTTGTATATCTTCTATCGAAGTACGTGATTGTTCATTTAGTGTGTTACTTGTATTTTTGTGTGTGATGGATTGACCCGGTGAACAGAGTCAACCAAAGCTTTTTGTTATGAAATTAAATAAAATTGATATTTCAATCCTTTATATATATATATATATATATATATATATATATATATATATATATATATAT
>ML781896.1:60453-74404 GCA_009831015.1 Picea engelmannii | reverse complement strand
TCGATTCTTTATATATTAATTTTTTATTCATATTTAATAATTAATTATATGTGTATATAGTGCGACTACAATGGTTGTAGTAATTGTGATATTGAAATATTAAAGCGAAAGAATTTAAACCTAGCTTTTAGAACCTCACGACTCATCTAGTACAGTTGAGGGACATGACTTTTTATTCAGGTTAATTGCGCGACATGCGTAGTTGACATAAACAAGTTAATTGCGCAACATTTAAGTAGTGTATTTAATCATCAATACTTTTACACCCGTCAATAATTTTACACTATTGCATCACTAGAATCTTGCCCTTGATTAATTTGATTGTTTACTTGTATTTCATGAACTTTTGATTGAATTTATACCATTAGGGTCGTTATAGTCTTTTGTGTTTCCTTGAAAGGATTGAATTGGTGAGTTACGCAACAATGTATTTAGTTAAATAATGATTGTAGGTGATTAAAATAATTGCATAAAATTGTAAATTATCTCATGGTTGTCAAACCGATTATTTTGTCCTTTGTGGTTGCTTACTAAATTGTGACATGTTTTTTTTTAAATAAAAATAAAATTTGCATGTATTTGTAAGTTAAGCTTGATTATCATTTACACACCTATATATATTTAGTATTTTAACTCTTTGTTTTTTAGTTTTAAATGGTCGTTACATATGGTATCAGAGCAGGGTTCTACACTGTGACACTAGACTCATTATGACTTCTAATGCAAATTTTTAAATATAGATGTAATTACTAATATAAATTGAAATTGTTTTATACATGTATCATGGTTAGAGGATGGAGAATGATTAGACGTTGGGGTGTGGGAGGAAGAGGTATGCCTCCTCCAAGTACACCCACACCCAAGGGATCTTCTCTACAAAGAGAGGAGTATATTGTTGAGCAGGAGCATGTTGCAATGGAAGATGTCGTGGGTATGATGAGGTATTTTCAAAGGATGTCAGAGGCATTGATAAATCGTCTTGATCGAGATGAGGGAAGAGGATCTGCACCCAATTAGGGTTCACAACGCCCTCCTGTAGTTAGTGGTAGTATTCATAGAGAACTTGAGAAGGTAAAATTTCCTGAGTTCTGGGGTTCTACGGATGATTTAGCCGTCGAAGATTGGTTGGCGAATATGGCAATGTGTTTTGCATTGCACAATTATACCTCCAACTTGAAGGTCTTCATGAAGATTTTCCAACTGAAAGGGAGTGCGCTTCTTTGGTGGAAGAAATTCTTGCCACAACTAAATATGGTCGTTGAAGACGTGTCTTTGGAATTATTCAAGGAGAGAATCCGAGAGAGGCACCTATCTGATGAGTTGATTGAACGATAGCTTAATGAATTCAACGCTTTACGACAGGGTAGTCATACAATACCTGAGTATGAGGCTATATTTATGGAGTTGCTCAAATACACTCTACACCTGAACACTGAAAAGTTAAAAGTGAATAAGTTTTTGTTTGGTCTCAACTACAACATTTGTGCTAAGGTGAGGATTATGATGCCTCTGAATTTGCATGATGTAGTACAGAAAGATTTTATCATTAAAGAAGAGTTGAACAATGGGGGTCAGGGTAGGACTCCTTATAGGTAGACAGGGCATATGCCACTTAGAGCACTGCATCAATAGACACTTGTTAGACAGACTTCTAGGCATCATGATACACCTAGAGGACCTGAATTTTCTACACCACACAGACAAGCTACCAATCAGAGGAATTCGTATAGAGCACTACCGTAGCAGGAACCGTGATGTCCTTAGTAGCAGCAACAATATAGATATATTTCGCAGAATAGATGAGGACCTCGGAACCTAGACTAGCAGATTCTTCCTCTGGAACTAGAAGCATCGGCCGTAAGAACGGATGTTGGACTTGTGGAGAGCCCCACTATGAGAGAGATTGTCCTATCGAAAAGGTGAGAACTACTGGATCAACAGGACAGGCGGCAATAGGAGATTTGGGCAAGGCCCATAGGATTCATGCAACGGTGAATAACTACCAGGCTGAGCATCTGTCTACAGTGCTCGAGACTTCAAGTATGATAGAAGATCAAGATTTTAGTATTTTGATAGATCCAAGAGCTACTAAGAGTTTCATTTCTAGTGTTGCGCTCAAGAGAATTAAGGTGAAGGAAGTCGAACAAGATGAGTTTAGATATGTAGAATTGGAATATGGAGCCAAACAAAAAGTTGGAGGAAAGGTTAATAATTGTAAAATTAAATTTGTTGAATTTTTCGCTAGTGTAACCCTCTTTGTCACAACCTTGGGATCTTATGATGTGGTGATTAAAATGGATTAGTTAGAATCGCACAATGGGATACTTAATTGTAAGATGAAAATATTAAGCTTAATTGATTATTTGGGACATAATAGAGTAATTGTAGGGAAACCCCTGTTAGAAAAGTAGGTGTTCTCGTTTAACCATAGACAATATAGAATTATTGTCACCCAACCATAGGCCGAAGCCAACCTCGAGCACCTTAACCTTGACAAAGAATAATTTCGGAAATAAACCATAGGCCTAATAGCCAATCAAGGTAGTGCATCACTCTCCAGAGTTAGTATACTAAGCAGAAAGTTCAAACCATAACCAAGAGAGAGTCCAAGACTGAAACTGAAAATACAAGTAGCAGTAGCTACAGCTACAACTACTCTCCAGACTTGCGCACAACTAAATTTATGCACTTGTGAGCTGTGTGTTTCAAATGAGCTCTGGTGACTTGTATTTATATTGCTCCTCCTTAGCTGTCTGGGCCGACTTCTCATTCCGGAGGAAAAAAACTCAATATTAAATATTTCATTTAGCCGAATTGTCTTCTAGAGTTATGTCCAATGCTTTAGGGTTTCTTCTTGCTTCCCGGAATATTCTATTATTTTCAGGGTTACACGTGGAGGTTAATACCTCCCACAACTACCATAATATCAACACTCCCTCCTAACTAGGGAGGTATTGAAAGCAATCGACTTGAGCACAAACATACCATTCAACCGATAGCATCATCATAACCATACTAGCTATCTCATGATTAGATCATGAGCACCATCATCACTATTAGTATCATTTTATAGCATCAACTACATCATCTCTCGAAGACATACTCCATCTGAGTAATCAGGAATGATGTTGAATAAGTCACTCACTCCACAGAGTGATACAAGAACCATTCTTCTAATCCGGACATATGTTCTAGAAGAATAACTATTCAACAGATGTTGGAAGCCACGCCATGGGCTACAAGGACTATTCTTCTAATCCAGACATACATCCTAGAAGAATAAATGTCCTGGACCATTTTTCGTCTGTAGAATGTCTGTCCATTAGCACACTGTCTATTCATCTAGATAATAATCATTTTCAACACTACTGATATTCTACATGGAAATCAGAACAATGTCATTCAATAGAACACAAATGTGTCCATCCATAGTAGTACAAAACTACTATCCAGTGGTACACAACCACACCAAGTAGCACACAACTACTTAATTAGTGACACGTAGTCACAATCAGTGGAACACATCCACCACAGTAGCATAAATCTATTGTCCAGAGACATATAGTCTCCATAGCAATCATATCATTTGATATCAACCTGCATAAAACAATATCATGATATAAATTGAGTCATCTGGGCCATTCTTCCACTCACATCTGTGAGATATGGAAGAGCATGTTCCCTCAGAATGTAAAACATTAGCCATGGGATACCTGGACTATTCTTCTCAAGCATATAAGAATAAGTGTCCCTTATTTCTGAGCCTGGACCATTCACCTAACTGGGCCATTCCTCCTGCACTAGTCATAGTGCAACCTGGAGAGAATGACTCTACCCTAGGGAATGTATGTCCCTGATTGTTGAACCTAGATCATTCACCTAACTGGGCCATTCCTCTGGCACTAATCATAGTGCAACTTGGATAGAATGATTCTACCCTAGGGAATGACTATTTGGACCATTTCCTAATGGAAATGACTATCCTGCACCAACCTCCAAAATGGACCATTCTTCAAAAATTCTCACAACTGTGAACTTCAAAAGAATGACTACCTGGCGAGGCACACCATTCTACTTTACCACTACTCAGAGTGACTACCAATAAGAATGACTTTCCTAGACCATTCCCCACACTGGCCACAAGGGGAATCGTTGTATATGGTACATCAACAATCTATCAGACTATTTTCATTACGAAAATGATTGTCCGATCTAGACCATTTTTCGAACTAGAAAATGCTTTTCCGTCAGAAATCTCAAACCACTTTCCGAACTGGAAAGGAAATGCTCATCCTAGACCAATTTTCGAACTGAAAAATGACTTTCCATAAATCAATAACACATCAGTGCTCCCTCCCAACCTGGGAGTAATCTCTTCCTTTTTCAATAAGGAAGTCATCTCCACGAGTCCCATCTTGTTTCTTAAGTACACAAACTTTTCATCTTGGACAGAGGATTTACCAAAATATATGTTATTTGCTCATCCGTGGAGATATGTTGGAGAGCTACTTCTCTTTTCTGGACTTCATCACGGAGAATATAATGCTTGATCTCAATGTACATCGGTCTGTCATGGAACACTGGTTTTCTCTGAAGGATTCATATAGCTCTGATCATTACAATATATCATGGTCGAGTTCAACACTTCTATTTCCTGCTAGCTCATGACATCGTGGAAAATCTCAAACTGAAACATATCCAATTAGCACTTCTTCTGTCATCATGAGAGTTTTCCATGGATTAGCAATCCATCATCCCATACTTATGAGTAACTATTATGATACACTATCTCTTTTATAGAAATTGTTCACCATGCTTCTGTTGTATATGAGATACTCTGCATCAGGTTGTTTGAATCCATACAAGGTCTTCTTATATCTGCATACATGGGTCTCTTTCTGGTATAAGATTCTTTCTCACTTGCTTTATTGGCAAGAGAAGTATTTTACATGTAAATTCTAATCCATGGATACTGCAAGAGGTATATCTGGTTTACCGAAACAAGTTGTTGTCATAGTCTTCTCCCTCCTTCTGAAGAACCTCTGAATCTTGCAATGCTTCCATTCATAAGTATTTTTCACATTTTCTTACATACACTATTATTTATCATAACTTCCATTCCTTCTGCTCGATTTCTTCTTAGTGGGTTCAAACCAAGCTATGATTCTCGGTATAATAATTTGTTGTTCTTGATTTTCTTTCTTTCTTTCTCATAATTTGCATGTTCTTCATTATATCTCTCTTTAGATCTTGGGTCCATGGGGTCTTATATATGCCCTAAAGATTCCAACTTCTTCCATTCATAATAGGATCATGGATGTAGATGGAAAACCAAGGATACTTTAAGGCTTCCTTTCAAAGAAGACTTCTTCTAGAGTCAAACTGAACATGTGTTGCTTATCATGGTTGCTACTTTCAATGGGAACATGGATAGATACTTCATAATCCTCAATGGATCATATTTAGGATTAGTTCCCTCCTAATCCTTGCTTCATGTATGAATGCATGATCTTCTTTTGGAATTATGTAATCATCTCCCTCCATATAAGATAGTCCACGCTTCTTTTTGCATCCTTATTGCCTTCTGCAAAGTGTCACAAGTCTTTTTCTAATATCCTCTTGATTGTTGACTTCTTTTTGTTTTGACTTCCTCTAGGTCTCTTCAAGTTTGATTCTGATTTCGTCTTATCTTGCAGTTTTTACTTATGTAATAGCTTCCATAGGAATTGTTACCAAGGATTGTCAATGTACTTCATCTTTTCATGTGTATTGCTTGACTTGTAGTCATCGTGATAGCAATCCTTATCTTGTTATTCTTCCATAGGTATTGTTTCACTTGAACATCTTACCTCCAATAAATAAATATGCAATATATATACAGAAACTATGTAAACATGGTATGCACAAGAACTATGAAGAATATTGTTACCTTGTCTTAGAAGAAGAAATATGTTTTATTCTTCTTGGCCTTCTTTGAGGGTTCCCTTTCTTCGGCAATTGATGCTTCATTTGTTTCCTTCCTTAGGCCAAAATTCTTCTTATTCCTGAAATTCTTGAATTTTTGTTGTGAAGGCTTGATCATTCTATTTCTTTTGGAATTTGTCTTTTGTGCTAATTCTTGATTCTTCTTGTGCACAACAAGTCCAAAGTTCTTCAAATGTGAGATACTCCTTTCTTGTGTTCATGCTTGCGGCAAATGCATCCCATGTCTTGGGAAGGTTGTTGAGTACTATATTTACTAGTTCCTTGAAATGATTTCTTCAATAGCTTGTATTTGACCTCTTAACTGAGATATTCTCACAAAGTATGATGTTATGCTTTCATCATCATTCATTTTCATGTCACGAATCTCATTCTTTAGACTCATTACTTGTCCAATGTTTCTGACCGAGAAGAAATTAGTTAGGGCATCATACATATTCTTAGATAAGTCAAGATGAGATATGTATGGTAAAAAGTAGTTTTTTATAGA
Source organism: Picea engelmannii (assembly GCA_009831015.1). Classification (NCBI taxonomy): domain Eukaryota; kingdom Viridiplantae; phylum Streptophyta; class Pinopsida; order Pinales; family Pinaceae; genus Picea; species Picea engelmannii. Next base: position 67,932 of record ML781896.1, on the reverse strand, counting down.
GTCCATTATGATACTCATGGCATTGATGTCATTGTTCTTTAACTTCTCCATAACTACAACATTCTAAGGTTCCTTCTCTTTTCCTTCTTCAAATTGTGGTTCCGTGATCTTTCTTTTCACGATATCCAACACTTTATTCTTGGCAAGGATGAGCTCAATCCTTGTCTTCCATGCTCTGAAGTTAGAATCCCCTTCTAACTTCTTTTATAACTTCATACAGTAAGTCATGACTGCTTTGACTTTGACCAAAAACTCAAAGTTGACATCTTAGCTTGTTGAGAGTAACAGGAGGTGCACTAGGTTAGGGTGCATTAGGATATCCAGAAATTAGGTCAATCTCTTCACTTGAGGTGCTTTAACAAGAGGGTTAGGGTTTCGTTGTTGTAGCAAAAACTTTGACTGCAACTGCAACTGCAACTGTAACTGAGAAAAATCCTCTCAATCTATCTTCCAGCGGTTAGACTATTTGAAGATAGTGTGGGCCCATAACCTATTAGAAAAGTAGGTGTGCTCTTTTAACCATGGACAATATAGCAATATTGTCACCCAACCATAGGTCGAAGCCACACCCGAGCACCTTAACCTTGATAGAGAATAATTATGGAAGCAAACCCTAAGACTAATAGCCAATAAAGGTAGCATATCACTCTCCAGAGTTAGCATACTAAGAAGAAATTCCAAACCATAACCAAGAGAGAGTCCAAAACTGAAACCAAAGATACAAGTTGTAGTAGTTGTAGCTACAACTACTCTCCACACTTGCGCACAACTAAATTTCTGCAGTTGTGAGCTGTGTGTTTCAAATGAGCTCTGGCGTCATGTATTTATACTGCTCCTCCTTAGCTTTCTGGTCCGACTTCTCATTCTGGAGGCTAAAAACTAAATATTAAACATTTCCTTTAGCCGACTAGTCTTCTAGGGTTATGTCCAATTCTTTAGGGTTTCTTCTTGCTTCCTAGAATATTCTATTCTTGTCAGGGTTACACGTGGAGGTTAATACCTCCCGCAACTACCATAATATCAACAAAACCAAGGAGTATTGCTAAGATTTATTACTTCCCTACAATTGAAGAAAAATATGTGCAAGGGATGTAAGTTGTATGCCATATTATCTCTTAGAGAAAAGGTTGACGTAGAAAGATTGGAATATTTTCCAGTAGTATTGGAGTTTGTCGATGTTTTTCCCTGAGGAACTAATGGGTTTACTGTGAAAAAGAGAATTGGAATTTACTATAGATCTAAAATGGGAATATAACCGATTGCTAGAACACCATATCAGATGTCGACACCTGAATTGAAAGAGATAAAAATGAAATTGAATAAATTATTAGATTTGGGACTTATACGTCTAAGTGTATCACCATGGGGTGCACCAATAATTTTTGTAAGAAATAAGGACAGATCATGGAGGCTTTGCATTGACTATCGTCAATTAAATAAATCCATGATCAATAATCAATACCCATTACCGAGTATTGATGAATTATTTGACCAAATGAAGGGGCCGACAATATTTTCAAATACTAATTGAGATCAAGGTATCAACAATTGTGAATCAAAGAAGAAGATATTCATAAAACAATGTTCAAGACGATATTTGGACATTACGAATTTACTGTATTACCATTTGGTTTGACAAATTCCCCCGATGTATTCATGAGTTTAATGAATGGGGTATTCCAAAAATACTTGGCAAGTTCATACATGTATTTATTGACGATATATTAATTTACTCTCGGACAAAAGAGGAGCATGATGAACATCTGAGATTAGTTTTGCAGTGAGTAAGAGAAAACAGGTTGTACGGAAAGTTGTCGAAATGTTCTTTTTATCAGACAAAGATTCATTATTTAGGACATATTATTTATAGATAAGGTATCATTGTGGATCCATCGAAGGTAGAGGCTATTATGGAATGGCCAACACTGACAAATGTGCAAGAAGTACATTGTTTTATGGGATTAGCAGGTTACTATCGACGCTTCGTAGAAGGATTTAAAAAAATAAAAAACCCAATTACAAAACTGCAAAAGAAGAATAAGAAATTTGCATGGTCAGAGAAAGGCACAAAAGCATTTCTGAAGCTTAAAACAATATTAACAACAACACCGATATTGAAAGTTCCTGATATGGACAAGGAATTCTTGGTATGCACTGAAGCATCCAAAGAAGGACTAGGTGGAGTACTAATGCAACAAGGTTGATTTATCACATTTATTTCAAGGAAACTAAGAAGGCATGCAGAGAATTATGCAACTCACAATTTGGAATTATTAGCGATTGTTTATGCCTTGCAAGTTTGGAGACACTACGTTATTGAAAATAAATTTTAGTTGAAAACTTATCACAGTGGATTGCAACACATTTTTACTCAGAGTGAATTGAACGCGCAACAAAGACATTGGTCAGAACTTTTAAGTGAGTTTTATTTTGAGATCATGTACATTAAAGGAACAATCAACAAAGTAGCAGATGCATTGAGTCGTAGACCTCAAATTTTCTCAGTAATACCCCTAAAGATGAATCTTCGAGAAAATATTTTAGCATTACAGATTGATGATGATTGGTACAAGGAAGTAAAAGAAAATATCGGACAAGATACCATGATGATGCCTAGATATGAGAGTTATACTTTGGACGGTGATGAACTACTAAGATATAATGGCATAATTTATGTACCACCAAATGAAGAAATGAGAAATTTAATTTTGAACGAAGATCATCGAGCAATATATATGGCTCATCCTAGAGCCACGAAAATGAAGGAAGATCTTAAACCTTTATTTTTTTGGAAGGGAATGAAAAATGATATAGTTAACTATGTGGTGAGATGTCTTGAATGTCAGCAAGTGAAGGATGAACATAGACATCGAGCGAGATTATTACAGCCACATGTGATTCCTGAATCGAAATGGGAAGTTATATCAATGGATTTTATTGTTGGATTTCCACAAACGGCAAGGATACATGATTTTGTTTTTGTATTTGTCGACACTTTGATGAAGAGTGCACATTTTATTCCAGTTCGTATGACAAATCAAGCACCTGACATAGCTAGAATTTTTGTTAATGAAATTGTGAGATTGCATGGTGTATCGAGCAAGATAATATCTGATCGAGGATCGATATTCATTGGATATTTTTGTACTAGTTTCCAAGAGGCTTTGGGAACACAATTAAATTTTAGTACTGCATATCACCCTAAAAATTATGGACAAACAGAAAGAACGAATCAAATTTTAGAAGATATTCTTCGAATGTATGTGATGGATCAACATAAACGATGGGAATAATTTTTACCATTGGTAGAATTTGTGTATAATAATAGTTACCAGAGTTCGATAAAGATGGAACCTTTTGAGCTCCTCTATGGATGACCGTGTTAGACACCTTTTAATTGGGATCGACTAGAGGATGGGGTCATGGTGGGACCCCAAGTGATTAAAGAAATGGAAGAATAGATTCAATCCATAAGGAAAAGGATTAAGGAAGTGCAAGACCGAAAAAATATTTATGCATAAGCGCATTGTATAGACCGTAGTTATGGGGTTGGTGATAAATTGTTCTTGCGAGTGAAGTCACATAGGAGTTCGACTAAGTTTGGAAAGGGTTCTAAACTCTCTCCAAGGTTTGTGGGATCTTTATAAGTTGTATAAAATAAAGGACCCATGGCTTACTGATTAGCCTTACTTGATTCTTTGAGGTGTATGCACAATGTGTTTCATTTTTCAATTCTATGTCATTATATTTCAGATCCATCACATGTTATTGATATGATTTCATTGCAAGTATTGGGAGAGGGTGCTCTCATAGCGGAACCAATCTGCATTATGGACCATCTCACTCGAAAAATATAGCATCGATTGGTTGATTAATTAAAGGTCCAATGGGACAGTTATAGTCCACATTCTTCCACTTGGGAAGACGCACATGAGATGTGTCAGCGGTTTCCATATTTATTTTGAGAGATTGATATATAGATTAGTAGTAGCTATATTTATTGTTTTCATTGTTAGATTGTGCAAACTTTCGGAGGGATTTTAAAACAAGCGGGGGGTGTATGTAACATCCATATTTCACCGAATACAATTTTATGACACCGATTATGCTTTGGGGACACTAGCGAGCAAGTGATCTAGTTAAAACATGATACTTTATGATTAGTTTCTTTGGTTTATGAGTTGAAAATTATGTCATCATTGAGTGTTGAAATTTTGATATGTTAATTTTATTGATGTATAGAATTGACAAGTATTATGATCAGGTTTCCTAAGTGTGCAGGAAAACATGACACGATGAGGATGTTGATGGAGTTGATAGAACCCCTTGGACTCTAGATTGAGTCAGGGAGTGGACTATTAGCTTTGTTTATGAGTACTTGATTGTATTACGCATATGTTATGATGATGATTCAATTATGGATTTCATGTATGAGAGTTATTAATATTATTTTTTCCAATGGATGCAGGCATGGTGACTCTTTCTAATCCGACTCACATATGGAGTAAAGGGATCATACATAGATATCAGATAGATGAGGGAGTGTTGTTGGGAAATAATACCCTACAGACTAGCAAACTAGGGCTAGGCTTGCATGCAGATTTTGACCTTAAAGAAATGAACTTTTAACCTACCACCCAAAACTTAAACCCCTCTTTCACGATACATGCATGGAAAGGAACTACTAACCTTTTTACTGATGTTTGGTGTAGATTCTTTGTTGCGCTCTTGACCGCTTACTCGCGCCGCTTCTTCCAAAGTTATCCTGCAATCAAAACACAACACCACGCATGCATGCTACTTTTCTACTTGAGGGTTATAAATTAAGCATAAATTACACAAACCACATATAACTCATGCATTGGGACAGGAAAAGTATTCTTTTATTATTTTCAAAATGAATCAACTTACAATTGTAGTTGAGACCGGCCACCGCTCCTTGATCCTGATCCTGGGCTCCTCCTCTTCTTTTGTCCTCCAACTGCTTTGCGTTAATTCTCCTTAGGCTTGAGGAAAGTCTAAAGGGTTGGGACAAATGGATTCGGCAAATGGGCAGAGTTTCTTTGCTATAATTTTCCTCTTCCAAATAGTACCCCTACCCCTTCTTTTATAGGCTAGAAGGAGCTAGGGCTTTGGACGAACTCTCGGCCATGCATGGCTGGGAGTTTCAGTTAACTGACCCATATCTTTTTGTCCCGTTGGCAACTTTCCTATTTTTGAGTTTTGTTAGGTAAACGTGGGTTGTAGTAGGCCTGCTAGCGTTCAAACGCGTGCAGTAGTGGGTTAGGGCGCGTGTGCCTTTACCTAAGAGGATTTTCAAAGAGGTTGTTCAACAGATGTTTTGGCAATGAAGGGATATGAGTTGGCCTGATGCCAGGTAAGCATGTGTGGTGCAATTTAGGGTTATAACAGATGCCCCCTAATGTGTGAGGTCAGAAGAGCATCTGATGGCCGAAATATATTACCAATCTTTTACCAATCTGTACTGATGTGCTGAATGAGTGAGCCTAATGATCAAGAACTAGGAGGTGTCGTCTGCAAAATAACAAATGTCTCACCGAGGCGGGCATACCCATGCTCGGGATAAAATAGAACCATGGCTACCAATCAAATACAATGTAGATCCATGTCAAATAACTATAAAGAGTAGCCGCGAACAATACATAGCGGAGCTACATCTCGAAATCAGAAAGATATACATATAGAGTATCCATCTCCCAGAAGTTGATTTGGCCTGATGGTTGTACTTCAGAGCTCGAGCAACAACTTCAAAGTATTCTAAAACTCGGGTAGGAGTGTAATATGAGTGTACGACTGCACTACCCAGAGGTCTTCGATGACTCGTCGGTTATGGACTTGATAATCTTGATGATCAGACTGAAGGCTTCAGTGATTTCGAACAAGGACTTGATTGGATGTTCAGAATGGCTGGGTATGCGGACAAGAGACATATTGCAGAGGGGCCGACTCAGGCTTAGTGACAAACTTCCCTTGGACAACAGCACGACAAGTGATAAGACTCAAGCAACATATATGTTAATCAGAAGTCTATGAAGCAGGAGGCAACGCAAACTCTCCATATGTTTGGAAGAGTAACCAAACGGTGGAGGACACAACTCTATATAGCGAGAAAAAGCTTCCTAAGGTCGTACTACATCCCATAGTCTGATGATCAAACAGACAGATGTGTTTTATCCAAGGGCGACTCATGATGTTGCCAATAAAGAAAATACCTTTCCCATCCTCTTTTTGGGGTATATTTGATTTTTTTTGTTCTTTTTGATAATTTTGAAAAAGAATAAAGGAATATTACGTTACAACGGAGGAATGAGTACTGCAAACATACAAGCTCAAGACACAAGGACAAGACTGATATTCTGATGAAATCATACTCAGGAAAAATCTTCTAATGGCCAAAGGTGTTAAGACGCAGAAGCAAACTATCACAAGGCTGATGGATAAGGTATGCAAATGCGGTTGATAGAACACACAATGGTAATGCCCTTCGATGTAAGTTTAACGAGCCCAGAGAAGGGAAGCTCGGTGGTTTTTCATATTTAGAGAGTCTGAAAAAGCATAAAAGGAAACTCCATTGGGGTACATTTTTCGTCAATAGTCTAGTTGGTTCAAAAAAGGGATAAACTAGCACCGATTAGACGTCAATTCAAAACCATTTTAACGAGTGTGACAAGGACAAGATCACTCGACGATTTTTTCATTTTTAAGGAGTCTGGAAAAAGCTTAACTATGGACTCTGTCAGGAATATTCTTCTGGACCAATTTAACGAGTGTGAAAGAATAAGGTCACTCGGCGATCTTTTCAATTTTTGGGAGTCTGAAAAGAGCTTAACTATGGACTCTGGGGGGGTTTCTTTTTCGTAAATTTAGTTCCTCAGGCACGAAAAAGGAATAAAATTATACCTGAGAATACTCTTCTAAAGAATGAGAATTCGATAGAGTATACCTTTGTTCGTACAGTTGACCTTCCGGACCGAAAAAGGGGTAAACTACCGCCGGACAGACGTGACTTCAAATTTCAGTTTAACGAGCGTGAAAGGTCACAAGATTGCTCGACAATCTTTTCATGTTTAGAGGGTCTGAAAAGGGCTTAAAAGGAGACCCGTTATGTTTTGGGAGTCCGGAGGGTAAGGCAAAGAGTGAAAAAGACCCATGCAAATGAGGCTCAAACTCGTATTCAGGAAAGACTATATAGACTCCCGAGCCTACAATGTTGTTAAAAACGACATGGACACCATAATGCAACCAGGACCTACCTAGGGCATCCATGTTGTGGTAAGCTCTACCACCAAGTTGCGACACTTCTAGAGCAGAGATGGCGGTTCTGTATCACAACCGGGTGGGATCGATCCTATAGCATAAGAAAAATCCAACGAGATGCAAAAGTTGGGGCGATATCCTAACCTATATGCTCAAGTGGATTTTGGAAAAAAAAAAAAATTATGGACCGTTTAAATTTTT
>ML781896.1:22087-56504 GCA_009831015.1 Picea engelmannii | reverse complement strand
ACATTCGATGGGCAAGACTGCCTCCAGCCCGTAAACGAGTTGGAAAGGTGAGAAACCGGTTGCAGTCTTAACTGATGTTCGGTAAGCCCATAATGCCGAGTATAACATCAAATGCCAGTTTGACTTGGCTGAGTTGATAGTTCATTGTAGAATCGTCTTAAGAGTTTTGTTTACAGCTTCCACCTGCCCATTGGCTTGGGGATAATAAGGTGATGAATGTTCTTTCCGTAACCCAATCTTTGACGTTAACTCAGTCATCATTTGATTCTGAAAGTGACTGTCATGGTTAGTGACAATCTCTTTCGGGACGCCGAAACTTGCTATAATTTGGTTGAATAAGAAGAGAGTTGTAGTCTCTCCATCATCTTTAAACGTTGGCATAGCTTCGACCCACTTAGTGAAGTAGTCGAAAGCTACGATGATATAGCGGTGCCCCCTTGCTGACGGGGGGTTGCATGTAGTGTAATCAATCCCCCACTTAGTGAAGGGACCAACTGTGATGACAGGAAACATAGGAGATGGATCTGCCCTCATATTTCGAGAGAAGATTTGGCACGGATGGCACGTCTTGACCGAATCGATACAATCTTTGATAAGTGTGGGCCAGAAGTAACCTACTCGTAAAATATTTTGGGTTGTTTCCAACCCAGATAAGTGACCGCCACAAGATCCTGTATGACAATCGTTGAGCACTAGGACGACCTCCTCATGAGTGAGACATCGACGCAAGACGCAATCTACACCTCTCTGATACAATGTATCATCGAGTATGAGATAGTTCTTAGCCTGATGGCGTATCCGCTGACACTCATCACTAGAAGCAGAGGTGGGGCACTTCAAAGTCTGGAGATAGATCAGTATATCTCCGTACCAGGGGTCTGAAGATTCAATCAAAAACATATCCCCCCGGATAGGCGATTCCTCAGGCACAACGTCACCTGACTCAACTGGAAGCTCCGAAATAAGTTCTGTGAAGACCAATGACTTCTTGGACTTTGCTAAAACGAAGTCTAAGTCAAATTCTTGGAGGATGACCATCCATCTACTGATTTTACCTCCAATAACTCGTCGTGTCAACATATACTGGAATGGATTCACGACAGCAACGACGGTGGTCTTGCGAAACAGAACATAGTGACGGAACCGTTGAACAGCATGAACTGCTGCCAATGCAAGTTTTTCAAGATGGGAATAATTAAGTTCCGGTCCTACGAGGCCTCGGCTCCGGTAATAGATCACGTATTCGGAAAACGAATCATTTTCCTGAACTAAAACCATGCCTATAGTTGACTCTGCGGCAGCCAGATATAATAAGAAATCTTTGTTATAATTAGGTGGTCGTAGCAGAGGTGCGATTGTGAGGGCGTGTTTTAATGCATCGAAAGAGCATTGAGCGGATTCATCCCATAAAAAGGGAACATCTTTCTTAAGTAAATGCATAAATCCCTTGGTGATTTCGGCATAGTTGGCGATGAAGCGTCGTAAGAAGTTCGCCTTGCCTTGAAGACTTTGAAGCTTTAAGATTGTGCGTGGGGGGGGCAACTGGATTATTGCCTCCACCTTAAGAGGATCCACCATGATCCCTGTTGTTGATACTATGAAACGTAACAAATGTCCTGACGTGATGCAAAAGTTGCACTTGTTGGGATTCAAGAGAATCCTGAAGTAGCGACAGCGTTCGAAGATTAGTCTGAGGTGCATAGGATGATCCTTTCACTTACGAGAGTGTGATGCTAAATCATCTAAATAGGCCTCAAATATATGTTTGAGGTCGTGAAACGCAAAAGACATGGCTCGTTGGAAGGTGGCTCCAGCGTTCTTGAGGCCAAAAGGCATCTTACGATAGGCGAATGTACCCCACGGACAAATGAATGTCGTTTTGTGTTGGTCCTCAGGTTTGATTTGGATTTGATTATAGCCCAAAAAACCATCCATGAACGAAAAGGCTTCACAACCGGCACATTCATCAATGATCTGGTCGATGAATGGGGTTGGATAATTATATTTTGGACATGCCTTGTTCAAATCACAGAAATCGGTACATACACGAATCGTGCCTTGTTTTTTATCAACCGACACGGGGTTTGACACCCATTGAGTCAAATGAATAGGATAAATGAACCCTGCCTTGAGCAATTTCTCAACCTCAATCTTAATGGTTGTTGCTTTCTTAGGATTAACTGGACGAATTTTTTGTCGAATAGGCTTAGCATCAGGATACGTTGTGATTTCATGTTCAACTATTTTTGGATCGATACCTGGCATTCCTCATAAGACCAGGCAAAAACGTCGCGAAATTCTTTGAAAATATCCGTGTAAATCTGAATCTCTTCGGGGGAACAATCCGCTCCGACGAAGACATTCTCCATGACGCCAAGGTTTCGGGAGATATCGATAGGTATAGTTTCAGCAATAGTCGACATATTCCCCTCAGCATAAATTTCCCGTGTAGCTAAGAGGTTAATAGGACATGGTTGATCTCCCGTCATGGTGATAGTGAATTCTCCTGCCTCAATTCGGCGTAACTCTGGGAGGAAATATGATCTGTGATGAAGATCGTCCCAAGGTTTGTCCAGAATAGTCATTGCTTCAATTACATATTTGTCAGAAGGCAAGACTAAGTCTAACGAATCAGTGGTAGCAAGAGAACCCTGAGCCCAAATAGGCTCTAGAAGTGGATCCAACTCTTGTGCGGGAGTCGGATCAGGGTTAGCTGAATCTTGCTGGACTAAAGAGTACGCTACTTCAGCTGTCGACAAGGGCATGGACATGCCGGAGTGCCATGTCTCATCCATCGTGGATGATGGAGAAGGAAGAATCCACGGATACGCAAAGTAAGTCATGCGGAACGACGAAACGTGAAAAATCTCAGCCTTGTGGTGACTTGATATAAACTGGACATCATTTTGAGGAGGTGGTTAATCGAAGGTACCCATAAAGGATGGGCACAACCCAAATCCTACGTTAATGACACTGGGCTAAGGATTATCAATCATGGGAACCGTGGATGCCCCCAACGCTGGGTTAGGTCTAGAGAAGGACAATTGATCAATGGTCACTATCCGACCCTCATGTGGAAACAACAAGACTCAAAAAACTGTAGCGACCACAGCTTGCATGGCATAAGTCCAACTATGACCTAACAAGAGGTTATAGTCGAGGGGAGCATCGACTACCTCTACTTCGACGCACACGGTCTTCCCTCCTAACTGCACAGGGAAAGAAGGAACGATGCCATGTGGCCAGAAAGAATGACCGTCGAACGTAGTGAGGAGAGTAGGTGATGGAGACAAAACAGGCTGACCAATGGCCTTCCAACATGCTAACGACATAACACATGTCGAGGCACCCTCGTCGACCACCGTGTGAAATATATTGCGTGTAAAAGTTTTCATGGGATGAGCCACTACTATCTGAAATGCGACGTGGAAAGGCAGACGAGGTTTTAAGTCGGTCAAATCTAGCATGATGGTACCCGGGTTACAAGTCTCAGTAGAGCCTAAAGCAGTTAGCAAGGCTTTCCTCTGAGCAAGGAATCTTTGGAGGACCTCCAAAGCGTACATCGCACAAGGGGTTTGTGATAAATCTTCCACCACAGAGTAATTCTGGGCAGCCCTTGCGTTTGGGTTGTGAGAAGCTTTCTTAAATGCACCCTTTGGAATACGTGTCATTGTTTCACCCAACGTCTTCTCGATCTGTAGAGGAAGAGATGGGATCTCAGCTTCTTTATCCTTCTCAGAGGCGCTTGTTTTACTATAGTCGTGCGCTCTAGTCATTATTAAAGCATCACCCCTCATCATATATACGTTCGCGGATGAGGAATTGTTAGGAGGAGGGCAGGTTTCTTGGCTGCCCCCTTCGGCACTTGTAGAGGCTTGAGTTAAATTTTGCCCATGTTGAAAGGGATTAGTCAACACGGCTTGTTGTTGCTGTGTGACAAACTTCTGGGCCTCTGCAAGTCGAGGAAAAAGATGGGTCGGGTGGTCTTCCGCACATAAGTTGCATGGATACCTCACCTTCCGTTTTTCTATGGTGCCCTCACCAGCATTATCTTTGGGTTTTTTTATCCCCCTTACCCTTCTTTCGTTGTTTTTTCTTCCCTTCAGGCTGCTGGGTGGCCTTTGGGTTAGTCGTCTGCAAGGAGTGTACTTCCGACGTTTGGGTAGGAGGATCAGCCAAAGCAGTAGTCTGGCTGGCCGCTGAGTGTTGTATAGATAATTGTTGCAATTGTTTTGTCAATTGCTCAACGGGCTTGGTTTGTGCTTAACCAACAATACCATCGGCATGTGGTCCAACTCTCTGTCTAGTTTTATCCAATATCGATCGTGGTGCATCTGGCAGGATGTTGTCTAATAAACCAGACTGAGAATAGATGAGCTCAAACTATTGAGCCCTTATGATGGCATCTTCTTCGGAGAAAACTCCTGAAGTCGCAATGTCTTTGGATAATTGTGGGACTAAAGACTTAAGGAACCACTCAAGCAGGAATGCTGGTGGGATTGGTACTTTGATTAGACTCTTTTGACGTCTCCACTCTCGGATATGATCAGAGATATGGTCCGCTGCCGTCTGTTCGAAATTGGCAAGCAGCTCTGTGCCAGCGTCGTATCTCACAGGTAACTGGAAATGGTTAAGGAAGGACATCGCCAGTTCGCCAAAAGAAGAATATCTTGAGTGATCAAGCTCGATGTACCATTTCGCGGCACTCCCGATAAGAGTGCGTTGAAACAATCACAACTGGACGGATTCATCTTTCAATGAGTTAGATGAACACCAAAGATGAAAAGTAGTCACGTGATCACCTGGATCTTCGTTAGGCTTGGCCTCGAACTTTGGGATGTCCGAAGGAAACTTTGTTGGCATAGGAGGCCAACGTGGATCATGAAAAATAAGATCATTTAACAACCTTGTCAAATATGGCAAGTGTAACGTCGCCAGGAATGGTAGTTTGGGTTGCTGCTGATAGCCTGGGAAAAAGGGTCCTGGAGTTTGACTGGCACCAGGTTGCCAGGAAAAGTTTGGCTGCTGGCCCGGATTCTGGTAGAAACCATGGCCCTAACCAGCGTAAGGATTTTGCATCTGTGGAGACATCATTGGCTGATTCCCCATAAAGGACATAAGATGTTGGGCATTCATCGTGTGTGACGGACTTTGGGAAGGATTACCCCATGCTGGTCCTGATGGGAGAGGCATAGAAGTCTGTCCAGGGTTCCATTGACTGTGGAAATAATTACCCCAGAACGACATTCCAGAGGAGGGAACGGATCCTTGACCTGAGTTCCAAAGTCCTGCTATATGTGCCCCCGGCGCAGGAATAGTACCCTGCGTCGGAGTAGACTGTCCAAAAACGGGAGTGCCCCCAGACGAGAAAGCGGTGGATGCGAAAGTGTTGTTACCAAACGTCCCATTCCAAACAAATGGTGACGAACCTACCGACATAGTGTGCGCAGGTGTTCCTTGACTCCCGGCTCCAAATGAACTCGTGTGTGTAGGCTGCCCGACGGACTGATGATGCAGACCACCAAGTGAAGGGGACTAAGGAGAGATATGACCTCCAGCGTAAGGAAAGGCGTTAAAAGGGACAGGAATGCCCCCAAGTTGACCTTGCAGAGGACCGGTAGAGCTCCCTGCCCCCAGACCCAAAGTTTGTAAAGTGGAGTGAGTGAGTGCAGGACTTGTGCCTGAACTAGGCATATCGTATGAGAACGGAGGGCCTGTCGCACTAGGTGTAAAGGGATTTGTGGCCGCCATGATAGATGGGATCGGTCCACTGTGCAACGTAGTTGCGACCGAGACCATGGTGGCCCGGACCGACGACGACAAGTTAGGAGATGCTTCTCCTATGGTAGCAACGGTGGTGGGAATGGAAGAATTCCCAGAAGAAGTAATAGCATTTGGTTCCATCACTGTGTGAGGCACTGACAGGCGTTCGTAAAATTGGATTGGTACAATAACCGACGGCCAAGTATCAGTGGTTTGGGTTTCAACCGAACCAAGATTGGCGGTTGATTCCTCCAGGAGTTGTTCGGGCACAATGGTTTGTAACCCGGTTGCTTAGAAAGACCCTTGTTGGTCTAGCTTCCGCCTTAATGGTGGCGGGGGTGGCTCCAGTATAACCGGCGGCAGGCCCAGAAGCCTTCGTGACCGGCAGAGCTCAGGATCCTCCACTGTGTGAGAATATCCAAGACACGCTAAGGCATTCTACATGTTCAAACAGTAACACACACTAAAAAGAATCCCCTAAGAGATAAGACAAGAAATCACTAACTATTTTGAAGAACAGTTACAACAACCAACACTAGAGCAACTTACCGGTGCAAGTGCAACTCGAAAACGGAAGCACCCTCCGGGTATACTCTACAAAGTGTGGCCCGATGTCTGTCCTAGATACCGCGGTATACCCCCGTAGTCACCTGTGTATGTCCCTAAAAAATATTGGCAACTAGTTTTCCAGCACGCGAACAGTCACCAGGCGAGTACAATCGATAGTCGGGTAGACCACAATGAGCAGGGTATCAAGCCCGAAACCTGTCAAGGGTATCGAGAGAAAATGGTCCAGAAGACAACTGAGAACCTCGAACGGATTCGAGACCCATGAAGCCCCGTGGCAAATGCAAACGACGGAATCCCAAAACAAATCCTCGACATGTGTTCTCCACTACGCTTGGTCCGGCTTTGGAGGGGTTATCTCCGCTACCTTTCCTCACACGACCTCATGTTTATCCCCTGTGTTAGAGGGGGGTCCCATATAACTTCCACGAAACTGGACTTCTACACTCCCTATCACAGACTCCAATGTTTGGTTTTGAGTGGCCTTGAAGAGTTTCCTCTCCAACCTAATCCAAGGCCCTAGTCCTGAACTAGTGTATGAACCCTACAAACAAAAAGTCTAATAGATTTTAAATTAGCATTTCTTTTATGGGCTTTTGTACGTCACGGGGTATGAAGGTGAAACTGATGATGTGTAAAGACTCAAAGCAAAAACGAATGAAAAAAGATGGAAACAAAATGCTTTTACTAAATGCAAAAATCAACAACTTTTCACAAAGAAAGACTTCTTTTCTTTTCAATTTTTCTAAGATCTCATGCAGTAAACATAAAGGAATTTCGCTCGACTACGAGCTACTTATGCTCTAAATTCACTGCAAAAACTTATGAACAAAAGACTTCTTCCTAGCTATTGATGCAGAAACACAATCTTCCAACAAACAAGAAAATGAAAAAGAAATATATATATATATATATATATATATATTTTTTTTATTTAAGTGCTAAATGAAGCAACAAAGGGAAAATGCCGACAATCATAAAACCAAGAAAACAAAACAAAATTCTGGCTTAAAACGCAGATCGCAAGGAATCGGAGCAAAGATACACAACGACAATCAAGAAAGCACAGACTCCTACGCTTGTCTAAAAACCATAAAACAAAATTTCCTTTTTTATCTTTTCTATCAATTATCAACTAAGAAAAAACAAGTTAAGGGTAAGAGGCCCTAACCTATTGACTGTTCAACCCTGGGCTAAAACACCTTAGAGGAACACTTCTCACCACAGAAGGGGATGACTGCCCCACCCTGAATGAAAAACAACCTGTCAAAGCACGCCTCTGTCACTGAAACAACACGCGTGCAAACGCGTGCTGAGCTACAACAGAGTGCGTGTACCCGCATGCTGCACTTGCACAGGCCACGTGTATGTATAAACCACAAGAAAAAAATAAACACAGGCTGCCCAGACCAGGAAGAGGCCTCTGGTATTGATAACCAGGGTCTCTTGAAGGCTTGGATGCTTCTTCTTAACAGAAAAGAAAAATAATTGCAAGGAATAACAAAACGCAATAAAGCAAACTAAGACAAGACTGTGAACCAGCAAGACTCAGAAAGGATCCAGAAAGCCCCCTGAGAATGTATAATTCTGACAGGGAAGAGGAGGACTACCTCTCAAGATTTCTGACTCCTACACGCTACTGAAACCTCTACAACAGGCGTTCAAACGCGGGCTATAGAAGGTTAGGGCACGGGCACACGCGTGCAGGCCTTCTGCAGGCCGCCTGTACCTCTATGTGTCCCAACAATTGTCATTAAGCAACAGTCAGGGAAAACTGGTATAGAGAACCAGGCTCCCTGCTAGCTCAGGCCTTACTGAAAAAGACAGGCAAAGAAACAGAAAATCTAATCTCTTAAACTACCCAAAAACTCAACTAAATCCGAAAACCCTAAGAGTATCTTCCCGAGTGGAGTTGCCAATTCTATTGTTGGAAAATAATACCCTACGGATTAGAAAACTAGGGCTAGGCTTGCATGCAGATTTTGACCTTAAAGAAATGACCTTTTAACCTACCACCCAAAACTTAAACCCCTCTTTCACGATACATGCATGGAAAGGAACTACTAACCTTTTTACTGATGTTTGGTGTAGATCCTCCGTTGAGCTCTTGACCGCTTACTCGCGCCGCTTCTTCCAAAGTTATCCTGCAATCAAAACACAACACCACGCATGCATGCTACTTTTATACTTGAGGGTTAGAAATTAAGCATAAATTACACAAACCACATATAACTCATGCATTGGGATGGGAAAAGTATTCTTTTATTATTTTCAAAATGAATCAACTTACAATTGTAGTCGAGACCGGCCACCACTCCTTGATCCTGATCCTGGGCTCCTCCTCTTCTTTTGTCCTCCAACTGCTTTGCGTTAATTCTCCTTAGGCTTGATGAAAGGCTAAAGGGTTGGGACAAATTGATTCGGCAAATGGGCAGAGTTTCTTTGCTATAATTTTCCTCTTCCAAATAGTACCCCTACCCCTTCTTTTATAGGTTAGAAGGAGCTAGGGTTTTGGACGAACTCTCAGTTATGCATGGCTGGGAGTTTTAGTTAACTGACCCATAGCTTTTTGTCCCATCGACAACTTTCCTATTTTTGAGTTTTGTTAGGTAAATGCAGGCTGTAGTAGGCATGCCAGTGTTCAAACGCGTGCAGTAGTGGGTTAGGGAGCGTGTGCCCTTACCTAAGAGGATTTTCAAAGAGGTTGTTCAGCAGATGTTTTAGCAATGAAGGGATATGAGTTGGCCTGATTCCAGGTAAGCATGTGTGGTGCAATTTAGGGTTATAACAGGGAGAGGTGTGGAAACGTCCTTGTCACAACCTACTAGCACTCTCACCGTGACATGAACTGAAGGTTAACGACTACCTTGTTCCTAAGAGGTTCACGATGTCATGAGGGAAGACTGCGACATTCACTCACGAGGATTTATGAGGGGAGCGCAATAAGGTAGATTATGTATTCCTCAGTAAGCCCTTAGTCTCACACAAGGTTGACAACTGGATTATTGACTCCAAGCATCAGATAACTTCCAAACTAATTCTAATGGTGAGTGACACCCTTGGAGTACGTAGGTGCATCTTGAAGGGAATGTCACATGAATAAATTATGAGTTAATAAAAATCTAGAAGACCTTCTAAACAAACATGAGACAACCTACCGATAATGAAAGTAGTTATCAAGGCATCGAGTACATTCTTAAAAGTGTGAATAGAGGTTTCAAGGTCGAACACTTGAAGAATCCATCGATCAGAAGACATTGATGTATTTCCAACTGTCAATGGAGAGAGAACCTGCCACTAATGACTGCAAGCCTCTAGGTACTCATAGGAATCTAGGTCTCATCTCTAGAATAGATGAGCTGAATTCGATGGAAGGAGACCCGCTGAAAGGAGAGCATTAAGACATCTCTCATCATTCAGCATGAGGTACAAAGTAGGAGCTTGATGATTTGGAGGAAATCCGACAAAGAACATGTTCATGAACCAATGACCCTGTGTGTCTTTCACGTGTGCCAGATGCAAGAAGTACATGAAAAAGACCCTCTAAATAATAGCCAATAAGGAAAACTGTTGAAAAAGGCGAGGAAACCACCAATAAGGCTAATCGCATCCAAGAAACTGCACAGATCCCAATGTGTGAATATATGTCTTGTCATTGAACACAAGGGAAACCACCTAGTTAGTGACCAATGATGAAACATCGACTATTGTGTTCAATATTACCTACCAATGAGGGAGGTAGGGCCAGGGTGTGCAATAGAACTACAACTTCATGTAATTATGAGACACACTGAGGGTATGGCTGATTGCAAAGTCAAGAGTTCTTAGGAGTGGCCGACATAGATTGATAGACATCCTTTGAACAAGAGCATGAGACATATGGAAGAATCTGGCATCATAGACTCAATGATGAAACTTTGAGATGCAGGAGGCATCAATCAAACTCTCCAAAGGGACTGGAAGAGTAACTAGTCGGGGGAGTAAACTCTATGTAATGAGCTCAGCTTCCTAAGGTCATGCTAAACCCAAATTTTTTATGATAAGTGGACTAAAAAATTATGTGCTCTATTCAAAGGCGGCACGACTGCTGCCAATAAAAGATAATGTTCTTTTCCCTCCCGTCTTTTTTTGTTTTTTCATAGTCAAATGAATGTTATGATACAGAGGAGGAAATGAGTGTTGCAAGTAAGAAAAACTAGTTCCAGCAGTGGAACATACCTATGCTCAATGCAAGGAGGTGCATGCGGGAGATGGACACTTGGGGGAATGTTTCCTCCTAGGTATAGGGTGTCAAGATGCAAAGGATATAAACAAGGCTCTGCTTGGTTGATGATGCAAATTGCAGAGGTGAAAGGTTCATAACACAAAATAAAGAATCAACGATAGGCTCAATACTACAAGCAAGAGAATGAGATGCAATTACAACTTAACGCCAAAAAATATCATTTTTAGTAATCTTAGTCTAGTTGGTTTGAAAAAGGGATAAAATTGCACCAAATAGATGTCCTTTTAGATCCAATTTACGAGTGTGAAAGAGACAAGCTCACTCAACAATTTTTTCTCTTTTTGAGAGAGTCGGAAAAGAGCTTAAATCAGACTCGTGACCTTTCAAACCAATTAACGAGTGTGAAAGGGACAAATTCACTCAACAATCTTTTCTCTTTTTTAAACAAGTTGGAAAAGAGCTTAAATCATAATCATTGGGGGGTTTCTAGGTGGCATGTCACGGAGGAGGCCAAGGCTCCTGTGTAGGATTTTTGTGAAAGGTCACCAACTTACGAATAGTTGACACAAGCTTGGGAAAACCCAAAGTTTTCCAAGTTGAGGAGGATAAAGTGCTTGCGGAGTTTACCTTCTCAACGATATATCAAAGAACGTCTCTTACCTAAAAAGGTATAGGAGGAGGAATTTGATACCTCACAAGACCATCCCAGTCAAAAGGAGCCTCTCCAAGACTTCGAGGGAGAGTACTCGAGGAGAGTAAAACTGTCTCTTGTTCAAAAGGTGCAGGACTAGAGATGCTAATGACATGGTATAGAAGGTATAGAACTAGAACTAGAAGAGTGGGATCGACCAAAAATTTCGTTGTCGTGACCTCTTCTTCAACCATTGGTTGAATAGGATGCGAGATAACAAGGTCAAGAGACGCATCACCCCAAAAAATAGGAGTGGTGTTGGTCGAAGATTGCATCGACCCGACCTTTGGTTGAACAGGATGTGAGACAAAAAGGTCAAGAGATGCATCAGCCCCTAAAGGAAGAGGAGTGTCAGCCGAATATTTCATCGACATGACCACTGTATCAAACAAATAAGGACTAGAATATTGGGAAACCAAAGACGAATCAGAACCCGAAGGGACCTCGGGAAAGGACCATGCTTCTGGTACTACAGCAGTAGCAGGGCACAAATAAGTAAGGTGATCTCCTTCAAAAATCCTACAAAGGATCTTGGGCTTACGTCTTACATGTCTAGGCTTCTTAATCATATGAATGCCCCCAGCATGACTTGTAGTGGTTGGTGAAAAATATCCAACATGACTTGCAGAGGTTGGTGGTGAATCCCCAACATGACTAGCAAAGGTTGGTGATGGAAGTGTAGTGTGAATAGCAGTGACTAGACTTGTGCCCCTAGCATGACTTGCAGTGGTCGGTTGTTGGTCTTCAACATGACTAGAAGTGGTTGTCGACCAATCTCCAACATGACTAGAAAAGGCTGGTGACATAATGCTAGTATGACTTGCAGTGATTGGACTTGTGGCAGCGGTTGGTTGCAGCATTTGAGACCAAGGTTCTAAGAAATACTATTTTTGAGAAATGACAAGCCAAGAAGGGCTCTGGTATACACCATGGCCATGTCCAGCAAGATAGAATAGTCCTCCATACTAATTCATAAAGGGGTGTAAGGGAATCGACACCGAGGAAGCCGCTTGCGAAGAGAAAGTGACATGAAAAGGGTTACTCATGTGAGGATATATGTTTCCCCCGGATGAAGGAACTTCGTGAAGGGAATTGCACATACTATAAGAATGACTCCCTTCTGATGGAAAACTAGAGGACAGATGGAGTTCCTCCATGGGAAAAACACTCATAGGAACTGGCATAACAGAAGAAGTTTAGGTGGATGAAGTGTAATAGGTAGAATGACCACCCATTTGAGCACTTTCTCCTAGAAAAATGGATCTGTAGGAAGGAAGATTCCAACCTCCTACCATAATAGTTGTTTGAGGGATATGACTCCCACCAAACGAAAAGGGAGAATAAGGAGGCACCATGCTCCCAGACCCAAAACTTGGATTCACATAAGGAGATGAGACAAAGGATGGAAAATGCAAAGACATGTCTGGCATACCATGAGAAAAATTATTAGAGGCCCAATGCATTGACTGAGTATCATAATTCTGCATACCATTATGAAAAATGGACGGATTCGTTCCCATCAAATGAGTGAATGTCATGGGGGAGGTAGCATTAAATGAGGGAGCCAAAGGGACTCCATTATCCATGATAATGAAAACTCACAGTGCAATACAAAATCCCAAGGCCAACTAATAATCAAAGAGCACACCAAAATAAAATAAACAAAAGGCCAATATGCACACAAACAGGATAAAGTGGTTGAAAGGGGCCTCCCTCCCTACAGTAGGTATTCCTCACCCAAGAGGGGCCCAAGACTCCCTGCTAAAGATCATAGGTATCAGAATCAGTTATAAGGGCCCTCGTGGGCTTAACAACCAGTTAGTCAGATCCCCCCGGAAAGGTAATTCTCCATAAAGGTTGTGTGTTTTCCGACCCTTATCTGACCCAGGGTACCTATAGAATAACCCCTGCAACTAACCTATGTGGTACCTATGTCAAGAAACTAAGAAACCGCGATATAACCGATGCGCAAGCGAACAGTCATAAGTCAGGTCCACTATATGGTTAGGGTAACAAAGCCCAAAACCTCAAAATCACCGCCTCTAACAAAGGTAAAGGTACTATCAAGATCCCCATATGCAAATAGATCCCTAGAAATATATCTGATGCTAAGAAGGTATTGGGGGGATATCCCTTCAACCAACCTCATGTGACCTCGTTTTCAACTCTGGTGTAAGTGGAGCCTCTTGACGTCACCAATTATATAATGGATTTCTCCACTCCCTTAGTTAGACACATATGTTGATTTAATAGCCTTGGAGAAGTTTGCTCACAAAATCCTATTCCAAGGCTCTAAATCCTAAGCTAGTTTGTGCACCCTAGAAAATAAAATCGTTACTAATCAATTTTAAATTATCAACTTTACTTTTAGTGGCCTTGTTTACTCGAAAAGGTGCGGTCGTGAAACTAATGATGTTATGACTCAGCAAGTAAAATAAATGAATATGAATACAATGCAAAGTCCTAACTTCAATTCCCAATAAATGATATGCATTTCAAAATGCAATTTTGAATTTAGTTCTGCAATTCCAAATAAGATGCAATATTTCTTTACATGTACTAAGATCAATGATAAGTACCTAAAAGATCAAATGCCAACAATGTAATTTTCCTAATATTTTTTTTTTTCAATATAAAAGAATGAAAATGCAAGGACTGAACAACAACTTGATATAAAAACTCTATTGTATGTAAACAGAGACAAACCAAGTAGGATATAAAGAAACAAACACTCAACCCAAGATGCAAGCACAATCAAATGAAAAGGATGATGAGAAAGGCACCACCCAAAAATTCAACCAAAGAAAGGTTTCCTATCATTCCACAGACACTTAACAGTCATAACAGCGACTCAAGAAGACTCAACAACCATCAAAACTTACCCATCAAACATCAAGCCTAGCAATCAAGCAACAAAGGGTGATGTATGTGACTATTATAGAGAAAAGCGTGTATATACGCCTCTTGCAAAAGGACAACACGCATATATACATGACTGTTAGGTAAAAACCCACGTATATGTGTTAAAAAAAAACCAAGCTAAGGAGAAGGCTAAGAAAATCAGACTCAGAATGAATGTAGGCTGTCAAGCAATCAGACGACAAGAAACTCAATATAAATGAGAGAAATCAAAGGAGAAAAACACTCCAAACCCCAAAAAAGAAGATTTTATCCCCAATATGGTCGCCAATTTTGTTACGAGGAAAATATCTCTATGGCTAGGGGTAAACCGCAACAAACAGAAATGATTGTAGAAATCAACTCTAATCTCAGGTATGCTATATAAACAAATATTATAGCAAGACAAGATAAAAGGCCTACCTCATCCAGACGTTCGATGAAGTCCACCGTTGAGCACTTGACTCAAAGCAATACACTTGCAACTTATCCTCAACAACCAAGAAACACAAGCATATGGTTATAATATATTATGTTAGCACATTCAATAGCATAATCCATCAACATTCATAACAAATACGCCCATGGAATAACAATTCAAATATTTTCAAGATATTAATTGGATGAGAAAAGAGTATTTCTATTAAAATGTAATCAACGGAAGTGAATGAATTACAAACTTCTGTGTCAGCACAGTTCAGAACCAAGAAACTAAGTCCCTTCTAGTTGGGCATCCACCACTTCAATCCTCCACCAAAGGCAAGCTCATATAAGAGAGACAATGAGGTTCTCAATCAAGTAGGGAAGAGCTTGGGCGTTGAACAATGTGTTCAGACTTAAAAGGACAAGGGGATGCAGACTCAATATGAAGTGAATAATTTCTCCAGAGTAACTTTGCTCTCAAAGTTGAATTCTTCTCCTATTTTTCATAGCTCAGATTTGACCCATTTATAGCCTTCAAGTGGAAATGAAGGGTCGAGTCGGAACATTTCCATTATATGGAAGGCCAAGGATCATGGATCTCATGACATGACATGGAAACCCGACATCATTTTTTAAATTTTGGGCACAAAACCCAATGTACACAGGTTGTAGTGGTGCAACCTGCGTATACGCATGTTGTACAATAGGTAGGGTGCGTATATGTCAAAAAATAATGTTTTTAGATTTGGAATTTGCAAAAAGGGACTTCAATTATGCATAGGGAAATGGAACAAGGCCTTCTGAGAAAATTTACATAGGGTGAGGCAAATATTTCTATAACAACGTCCTCATCCCCTTTAGCCCAAAATTATGGGTATCAGGTAAGAGATCATGTGTGTTGATGTGCCATCGATGAGCTCGAAGATTTTATTAATATGAACACTGAAGGTCCTGGTTATGATGTAACTAAAACACTTTCCATATTGTTTCTACTACTACTATTTTAACTTGTTGGACTAGAAGGGTTATAAATGACATAAACTATAGATATATTGATTAAATAAATTACCAAATTTCTAGATTGCACCGAGGGAATAAGTTACTCAAGGTCGGGGCCTTTACCTACAGAGAAAATTTCTTGGATCTGCAGGGTCGCGTTTTCTAGCAAGGTTATGTCTACCTCGTGATGTAGTCCAACATTTTCTGGCATTGTGGGTTTTGTTTCTCCCACAACTCCCTCTGAGGTCTCGGTTGAGTATTCTTCTTTAGTGATGGAAACTCTCGCAATATCTCTAATTATTTTCTTTGACTACCGTCACAATCAAAATCCTTCTATGATTAATCAAGTCTCTTCATTACCTTTCTCATCTGATTCCACCACCTCTTTTTAGCAGCCTCATTCCTCCTTAGAGCTCATTCAGTTCTTGCAATTTTCTCTCGTTGGCCCCCCATCTCCAGAAACTCCCTCTTTATGGACTCATGACCCTCCCACAAATCACCGCCCCCAACACAGGATTTTACGCTTCCATCTCAACTGAAGGAATGGGTAGCATCCTTTCTTCCACTAGAAAAATATTGATCCAAAGAGGAATTTCCCACAACAATATTCCTTTGTCTCCTCCATGGAGTATGGATTCTTCTTTCGAAAAATATCGGTGGTTATCCGCAACAAATTTGAAAATATAACCTTCTAAAGTAGTATGTACCCATAAATCCATAGCACGAGATATCTGATGATCCAATCGGTGAAGAGATTTTAAACACTCAACATTCCAGTTATATCTTCTTTTGACTCGATATTTATATTTTGGGTCTTCTTGCAGTCACTCCAGCCACTAAAATACATCTTTATGGAATCAAATCCAAAATATATCGTATTGGTCAGTCATGGATTCTGAATAAAAGACAACACTCTTAACAACCCTAAAATTTTTCTGTTGTAACTCGACTTCTTGTTGTATAAACTCATTGCACCATCTTTCCCACCAATTCTCAACATCAAATTTGAAGATCCCTTGAGGCATCCTCTAAAGACTCACTTTAAAGCTCAGGGTCTGGGAAATATAACCATTTGTTGGTGAAAAATTGGAGACCAAGGTTCCCGAAGGTTTCCAACAAAGATACCATTGTAGTCTAGGAGTGTTGGCATATTCAACCTTCCATAAGGGAAGGAGGTCTCACCCGAAGCACAACCGAGACGTAAGTTGTGAAGGGAGTAAAAAAGGATGCATCATTGGGTTCAAGATAACCATGTACAATTCCATACATCAATACACAAGAAAACATGCATAAACAATGATTAAATGCTAAGTATACATAATATAAGAAGTCACGCAACATAGAAACTATGGATTCATGCACATGATAACAAAATTTTAGAGCCTGAATAATCTCTTATATTAACAACTTCTCAAAACCAGTCATACATATAGTGTAAATTTCATACATTCACTTATGCAGCGGAATGTATCCACCAGATATTCATTACAGACTCTAAGCTTCTATGCAAGCATCATGACATTCCAGACCCTCTACAAATAACTCTAGAGACTAACTCAATAACAATATTGACCATAATAGACTGAAGCAACAAAAATAGTAATACTAGTTAACCTTTTTCACATTACATAACTCCATGTTTATATATTTCACTTGGGCGCTTCTTAAAATCTCGATTTCGTTGTTCCTTTCTTGATTCTACTTCCTTGCATGCGCTCAAACCTCTTTTTCCTTTCCATTGTTCGCTCAACTGGCACATTATCCTTTTTCACTATTGGCACTCTTACAGTTAGCTTTCCACTCATCTAACTATCTTCCTCCACTCAAGTCTTTCACTGATTTGTTGCGCTCTTCGCAAAACTTTATCATTTCCACAAAATTGGTCATACCTAAAAAACGGAGGGCCCAACACAACTCAAGCATTTGGATTGTGTGATTCACACTTTTGCACACCTTTCAGTTTGCATGACATTGTTTCCTTCTCAGGTTTCTCTATAACTAGAGAATTCTCAGGATTAAAAGTTTATTTCCCCTTCGATGTCGACTTAGGGTTACCGTAATCGTGGGCCCTAGTCAACAAATCGACCTCCTCCTTTTTGTGGTTGACTATATTGATGAACAACATTGTTCCATCCAATAAAGATGCATTTTTGGTACCCCCTTGCAGATTTCCACCAAAAGAGCCCATCTGCATATCTTGTCCTTGTGGGAACGGGTTCTTCAGCATAACAGATTGTTTTTTCACTAACAGTCGTCGAGCCTCTTCTATATTCGGGCATTTATGGGTAAGGTGGTCTTAGTTGTAAATCTTGCAAGGAAACTTCACCTTTTATTCTCCTTATTGTCCCCTCCATCATTTGCATCATATTTACCATTCTTATCGTTGTTTCCACCTCCTTTCTTATCTATACGCTTCTTATTCTTCCCTCTGGGTTATTGGGTACCTTTTGGGGTCATCGATTGTATAGCGTGAAAATCCGACGAATGGACGATGGAAAGGGTCGAAGTCGTAGCTTAACTAGCCACATATGGATGAATTTTCATATGTTGCATCTGGTTCATGAATAGATCTACGACAATGCTTTTGATATACCTGACAATGCCATCGACATGTGGTCCAGACTTCACTTTTGAAGGATCAAAACCGAGTTGTCATACATCCATAATTATTTCATAAAGGATCCCTAATTTGAATAGATGAGATCTACCTTGTGGGCCCTAAAAAATCACCTCCTCCTCTAAGGTTACTCCTGATGTCGATACATATTTAGAGATGTAAGGAAACAAGGACTTAAGGAACCACTCCAAAAGGAACTTAGGAGGGATATTAGCTTTGATCAACCTCTTATGCCTCCACCACTCTTGGATATGATCTGATATGTGAGTGGCTTTATCTTTCTTAAGCATAGACAAAAGATCGATGATGACATCATATCAGACGGGAAGATGGAAGTGGTTAAGAAATACCAATAATAGATCATGAAAAGTGTGAAACATTACGCCATAAAGTTCAATATACCATCTCACTTCTACTCCTGTAAGAGTATGCTAGAAGAGACGGAGCCATATGGAATCATCGTTCAATGAATTAGATGAACACTATAAATGAAACTTTGACATGTGGTCACCCAGATATTCACCATATTTACCTTCAAATTTTGGAATGTACGAAGGGAGCTTGGTAGGAACTGGAGGCTAGTTCGGCTCATGGAAAACCAGATCGTTCATCATTTTTTACAAGTCTAGCAAGTTTAGCATTGCCAGAAACAGTAGCCTCGGCAAAGTTCCATAATTCCAACTAGTGGAGTTGGAGGTTCTGAGTTGAGAACCCACCTGAAAAGGATAACCGGGATTGTTACTGGCACCAGGTTTCCCAAAAGATCTTGCGGATGGGCCATAGTTTTGACTAAAACCTTGAAGTCCTTAGTTATATTAAGGAAAACCTCCACCCATCTAGTTCCCATAAGAAAAAGAAGGGTTTCCCTCTATCGAGATACCTTGCAAAAGGGAATCCCCTTACATTTGATAGTTCTAACCGAGAAAGGGGTTTCCCCAGGATGACATCCCTTGCGAAGAGTATGACCCTTGCATGGGATTCCATTGGCCTTGGAAGGGGTTTCCCCTTGCAGTCACTCCATATGAAGGGAATGGATTGCTCCTGAACCCACCAATAAACATGAAAGGGTTAGAAGAAGACGACATGTGAGTGGATTGAAAACCACCACCCATAGGGTCGCCCCATCCGACGAAGGGATTAGGACTGGAAGATAGGAAAGACCCACTCCCGAGTGAGGGGAATGATGGAGAGATATGTCCTCTGCCCCAAGGAAAATATTGGAGGGTGTTGAATAACTCCTAGCACCAACATTGGTAGTTTGTGGAATCGACTGGGAACTAGCCGACACATTCTACATGCTAATCGACAACATTCCAAACGAGAAAACATTAGATACAAAAGGTGACAAGGAGGTTGCACTCAAAGGCTGAGTGGACCCAACTATAAGCGACCTAGAGCCACTGACCAATGCAACTATTATGGATTGAACGAATTAGTCCTTTAGTTAGAAATGAAAGGAGGTAGGATTCCTCCTCCCACTATTGTCGAAGTGGGGGTTGCAAGGGCCCCCAACCCAGACACTTCTAAAGTGTCGCCCATGATGACCCACCTTAAGAGGGAAAATATCAGTATAATCAGACCCAGAAGCCGAAATCTACAAGACAACCAAATCATGGGATCCATTCAATGGAGGGGTAAATGGATGAACCAATCCTTTGGCTTCAAGATCTGATATTCATGTGATCGTCGGCGCAGAAGAGTTTGTTTCTATGGGATCTATCCCTATGATGTCAACAAGACTAGCCGGTATGAAAGTATTGGTTTGATCGAATCGACACCTCAAAGGAGGCGATGGAGAATTCACTTCAACATGCGTAAGACCCTGAATTCTCCTAGATCGATGAGGTGGTTGATCAGCCACATTAAATCACATACTCAAGGTCACTACCAACACACTTACCTAAGTCATATACATGCAGAGAGCACACCACTAGAAAAAATATTTGAGGAGACAAAAATCATAAACAACTTCACCAATACTCTAGCTCAGGTGGATTAGGTCTCAAGACCGCAGTATTAACGAAGTTATGCAAGGAACTTCTAGGCGAAGGAATAGGTTGATTAAGTCTCATGAACCAATGAATGAAGGAGTGAGAGGAATTTACCTCGACCTCCACTAACCATCCCTTCTTGGGGAAAGTACCCACGCTTTGCGGGGCACCCTCCATGGGTACTAAAAAGTGTGATGTGATGTCCACCCCAGGTACCACAAGAAACCCCCCCCAGTCAGCTCTAAGAAACCCAGGAATGAAAACTAAGGATACCAAATCGCATTCAGTATCCGGGGGAAGAATCGACAATCAAGATCGAACATATGGGTAGGGGAAAAAATCCTGAAGCCTTGAAAGTGTCATCTCTCTGGGAGGTATGGGCACTAGTGAAACCCCAAAAACACGATCTTTCCACTACGTTCATTCAAGCTTTGGAGGGGTTATCTCCTTAGCTCTTCATCACATGACCTCGTGTTTGGCTCATGTGTGAGAGGATTTTCCCGACCACATCCATACGATAGTTGGATTTTAGCGCTCCTTATCTCAGACTCCTAAGCATGGATGATTTTAAGAATGGAAATTTATATTAAAATGTAGAAACGTGGGCTAATATTACTAGTCTTTAATATGCAAAATGTTAAATTTTGGGCGATAGTTTTGTAAAAATGTTCAAATTTCAAAGGATTTTATATAGTTTCTATAAAATTTTGGCAATTTGTAAGGTAAAAGTTTTTTATTGTATGGAATTTGGGTGAATCATTTTTAGAAAAAATGGAAATTGGCGAATCATTTTTTGGGAAAAACCATGGAAAATTAGCCCATTTGCAAAATTTAGCCCCTAAAATCATGTATGCCCCTAAGTGTCTTTAGTGGCCTTGGAGAGTTAACTCTCCAATCTAGTCCAAGGCCATAGCTTAAGCTAGTTTGTTCACCCTAAAAAATGAAAAGACTAGTTTATTTTAGTTAAGCGCTCATTTTAAAGGGGTTGTTGTTTTCTGAATAGGGTAATGGATGCAACTGAATGGTGTTTATCAAAGACATGACATAAAATCAAAAAACTTAAAAGAACATAATATGCAATATGATTGTTCTTCACTGAAAATTAGTGCAAAAATGCTAAAAAAAGAAGAGAAAACTCTTTTATTTTCAATGATATGCAAAAATGCAAATTTTTCTTTCAGGTGGGATGCACTATTGATGCAATTATTTTTTTTAAATGCAAAAAAAATGAAAATAAACTACTCGTATACTTTTCGCCAAAACTATAGCTAATTCTTAAAAAATGGGAGTCTTTCAAGAATACAAAACGTATTTTGAAACCAAAAATACTTGAAAAACAGAAAATACACTTCAAATAGTTTTCCTTTTTAGCGAAAAAGTAGCAAGGACTAAAAAAGAATACCAAAAGTATACTTTCTAAAGTTATGTTTTTTTCTTGTTTAAAAGAAAAAAAGAAATAGGAAAATTTTAAACAAATTTTCTTCTCAAAACCACCAAGAAAGAAACAAGAAAGAGGCATAAGAAGAACCTAGAACTATAAAAACTTATCAAGGACAACAAACAAGGCTACTTGAGGCAAGAAAGGAACTGGAAAATAACTTCCTAAACCACCACTATAAGCTTGAAAATGATCAACAAAGAAATGCAAAAAAAAATTGTTTTTCTTTTATAAAAAAGCAAACTAATTAACTTTCGAACTCAGACATCACCTCAAATAGAGTTCTAGATTCCCAAGAAAGATTCCAAACACCTAGCCAACCCTCAGTAACCAGAAAAGATTTGAAAAAACCCTCTCTAGAGAGATGTACGCGCATGTGCTCAAAGCGGACCATGTATGTATGCAATTGTTTTAAATGTCGAGAGTGTATGTATGTGACTATTATAACAAAATAGAACGTATATACCTAAAAAAATTCAAAAAGAAACTAAGAGGAAAGCAAGCAAGCCTAATTAAGGAAGGAAAACCTCGGACAATTAGAAGTTATATATCTAAGTGCAAGAAAACAATCAGAAACAAAAGAAAAACAATCGAATCAAGCAAACAAAGCAGAAAGCCCAAAAATAGGCCCACTAGGGAGAAATCCACAGTATGGTTATCAATTATGTTTGCAGGGAAAGTCAATTAAAGTTGTGGGCTAAATGAAATAGATCGATAACCATAAAAGACAACAAATTCCAATGATGACAAAGTTCAACAAAGATTCTATAATTAATTCAATAAAAATAACTAACCTTTATGAGAGGGAGAAATATTAACTCACTTGTAGTCCTACGTTCGATGTAGTTCCTGAATTCTAGAATCTTCTTGCTCCTTCTTGATTCCTTCTCCTAAAACCTATAAAACTTATG
Source organism: Picea engelmannii (assembly GCA_009831015.1). NCBI lineage: Eukaryota > Viridiplantae > Streptophyta > Pinopsida > Pinales > Pinaceae > Picea > Picea engelmannii. Next base: position 33,981 of record ML781896.1, on the reverse strand, counting down.
CAGATAAACTTACAAGGAAAGTAGTTATACTAATAATTGAATCGTTAGTTCGATCAAATATGAAAGAAATACATTGCAATTAGTGTTCTAGAAAATATATATTGAACATATATAAATTAAACATCAAGAACATAGCACGTCGAAGGAATGAACATCTTATTAATAATCATCAGTCTGTAAATTACACTGTATACTTGTCAAAAGGACTCTAGGTCCCTCCACCTAGCTTCTGAAATAAAGGTAGGTCTTGACCTTTGATCCACCAACAAACTCAAGGAGAATTTGAGGAGGCTCCTAGTCAGATAGAGAGGTGCTCAAAGAGGATTGGAAACAAGGGTTTCTAGGTCAAGAACCAATAGAGAATGGGAGGTTTATGGGCTTGCAGATATGGAAGGGATTAACCAATCTATTTTTTTCTTTGATATGCATTTAATCATTACCTTTCTCCTTGGACCAAATGCTCTATTTAAGTCTCTTTCAGTCAATTATAAATGGTTGAGTACAGGTAAATAGAGTTAGGTAATTAACCAAACCCATAGCTCAACTTGAATTTACGCAAAGTATTTTTTTTTAGCATTTATTACCATGTACGTGAATTGCCTTTGGACAACCCGTGTATACACGAGCTGCATAACTTCCAAGGCACGTACAAGTTCCAAAAAAGTGTTTTTTAGAATATCTCAAGGAGGTATGAGGAAGAGGTGTCTACAAGTAGGGTAGGGACTAGGCCAATAAGATTATCAATGCTTCAATGTTGGCAATTTATGCTATAACACCTACTACAACCAAACTACACCTCTTCACTTAAGATCGTTCACATAAGTATGTCTTAGTATACAACTTGTTAGATCTTCAACTAAGTTCAATACCCCAAGTTCTCTGACCATAGGCACACGTCCATATGTGGATTTAAAGCATCCCAACAATAATCTAACACTTGGCCAATATTCATCAATACTTAGTCATCCAAAACAATGCAAGGAATAGTAACATTGATCCAAGTAAAGACTCTACGACATAGAAGTATGGAAAACAACGAATCTGGATTCCTTATCTTATTAAGATGAAGAATGTTACAAGAATACAATAAAGGAGTCCATCCTTCTACTTGTAACTCGTTTTACATATATACAAATGCTCCAAGGCACAATTGTCTATAGCCACAACACCCACACAATAACCCCTAAAGCACATATGGATTTGACTCTTGCAATTCCCCTTTCTCACTTGCAATAGTCTTAGCTAGCTCTACCATGCCCTAGACACTTGCTAAGTTGTTTAATTCCTCTATCTAGAATACCTAAGATTCAACTAATGTCCAAGTTGTTCATAGTGCCAACACCTAGACTTAGCACCTCAAAAATCCTTGTTCACTCTTGCCAGTCATTCGTTAATTGAACGACTCATTACATGAGCGATTGGCTTTGCACAATGCTTTCATCCTCTATAAATAGGTGGAAATTGCTTTGTCGGTTTCTTCTTCTAAGGTGCCTTTCACCATGATTCATGCCCAAGTGGACCCAAACATGAAATACACTCCACTTTGTCTGCAAAGCCTTGGGACGTTTAGCCCCTTGGGTCCACATTCAGATTAGATCGTGCATTAAGTCTCATGGGCCTGATGGTCACAACTATCCCATTTGAACAAAGTCCAATGCACTCCTTCCCATTCTGTGTGCTTCATTTCATGGCGAGCTAATGTCCATCCAACTTGTAATGTGTATCCAAGTGCACTAGGCACTCCTAGATGTGGACTAAGGCACTACACCTACAAACCAAGGCACTGCAGCCTGAAACGTCTATGAACCAAGGAATGGTGTGTCAACCATCCAAACCATCATATGGCTTCTATAACAAACCCCCAAATGACAACACTGATCTTGTCACCATACTTAGCCAAGTCACTAAGCTCTCTTACACTTAAGTGTGCATTGCCATCATGCAAGACCGTCTCAAGTATGCTTGTCCAGCCTTGCAACCTACTGTCACTGCAAACCATGTTTTCCAATGACCTTCTCGATGGACGAACAAGGGTGACCATTGCTAGCTCCAAGGCTATGGGGTTTGTCTCATAAGATTTATTTCGATCTCCTCAACATCATTTTTGGCCATACTTCCACCTTTGCGAGTGTTTTGCTTAGAGGTGTATCTTGGTCTTGAGCTTAGGTGTAATTTTGGTAATTCTTTATGCATTATATATTTTGTAATTATCTTGTTCATTAAATGTATTGTTTCTAATGGATGTGACAGTGGCCACGCGGAAGCACACGGTTGGAAAAACGTCGTGCCAGCGGTGACCACGAAGAAAGAATAAACTGACAGACGACATTGTATGTGGGATTGGTGATGATAGAAATTCTCATCAGGCTGGCAGACCTATCACTGAAAACTGTAATTCTTGGTCCCCAGTTGTAGTAGGAATTGGTGGTAGGCTTTATGTTTTGCAAGTCCTTCATATTTTAATTTTAAGCAATGAATACGGGAGAATATAGTTAGCGTGACAGATTATTTTAAGCAACGAATACATGAGAATATACTATGGGTTTTTTATTTGATGTCCACTAAAAGGTTGTATTTGAAGTTGTATTTGAAGTCTGCATTTCTATCTACCATGTCTCCTTGCACTTGCTGAATTAGTTTTTCGTCGTTGACCACTACTTTGAACAAAACTAGTAGAAATCTTTGGAAGAGAGACACCAAAGAATGCGAGTTCCTAGCAAGACCCGTGACTAATTCATAAAGCATATGAAGTCTGTTTCCAAATTTCATTGATTTGACCAACCACAACTTCTATAACTCTGCATTCCTCGTTCTCTAAGATTCAATTTGATTTGTCATCCTGGTACTACAATGAAAAAAGAGCACCTGTAAATCCTCTAAATGGCATGCAATCTTCCGCTTTCTCTACAAAGGTCTGAAATTTCATAAGGGATACAACAATTGGAGTGTATGTGGCCCTCCATTGTTTTACAAACCTTGTAATTAAACTTGATTATGTGTATTGAAACATCCTTTGCAATAAAAAAGACCAAGACCCAAAGTTAGAGGTACTACCTATCAACTCCCAAATTGGAGACAACCAACACTTCTGAAATGAGGGTAGACCACATGGCCAAGAGCCAATAATGGAAGACCAATTCATCTGGGAATTTCAACCAAAGCCAAAGCATGAGGCCCTATGTTGGGCACAGGTCCATTTTTGGGAAAAGGCACGACGTGGAGGAAAGACAGTTGGTAGAAAGGCATGTGAGGTGCACATGCAAGAAGAAGGAAAAGAAATAAATTTGGCAGAAAGGCATGTGAGGCACGCATGCAAGAAGAAGAGAAAGAAAGACAACTGGCAGGAAAAACAGTGGACGAAAATGCGCATGTAGAGGAGGAAAGAGCGCAAGGCCATCATGCGAGAAGACCTAACTAGGTTAGGGTTTTGGCAAAAGAATGTAATGAATGATGAACCAAGAATAGATATAAATAGACACCTAGGAGGTCTAGGGGTGGGTGGGGTTGCTGGTTGTTGTGAGTTACTCATGTGAGATAGAGTAACAAGTCTGTAACACAATTATAATTTGATACCTTTTTGTAAGTTGTTGAGTTGTGGGAGGGAAAAGTAACTATACCTTGAGGGTTAGATCGCAGGTTGAGGAGCTTGGTGTGATCTAGTCAGCCTCGTAAAGGTAGTGGAGTTTGTTTTTTGAATATATGAACGGAGTTGTAGTTCGCATGGCACCATATCTGACAAAACCATAATAAAAGAGATTAAGAGCCAAATCTTTGTGGATGTAGCCTATGAGGGGGTGAACCATGGTAAATCATGTGTTATGTGGAAGGCTTATTGTTTATGTCTTTGTTGTCAATGGTTAGATCTTATATGAATGTTTTGATGACGTAGTTAGATCTGTTGATTTACCTACATGAATAAAGAATGACAGAATAACTAAGATAGATGAATGATATAGTAATGGAATAAAGATCACATAGTACAATCCCAGATTCCCACTCATTCCCAGGCTGCAAGCACCTGAGTGTTGCAGCCACCCATAGAACTATATCGGGTGAGACTGTGCAGTGCAATTTGTGTATTGTGTTGCCTTTTGGTTTACCAGGAGGGACGATAGTTTTAGAGGCTTTTTTGGATCCCTAGTAGACCTGAATCTAGGTCATTCATGTTAAATGTATAACTCAGATAATCAACCAATAAATGGTTATGTTTCCGGTTGGAACAACATAGGATTGAGTGGATGTGATATGTTGAATATCTGTTAAAAGAATGTAATATCTATGAAAGGTGGGTCAAAATAATACCGAATCAGACAACAAGAAGGTGTGAGAATGCACCACTAGAAGGGGATGTTGAGACCATGAAATCCCACAAAAGAAGATATCGAAAGCTGGCTAAAGACAAAGGAGATAGAGTTTGAGCAGAAATATAACAGAAACCCTAGAGTAACACAGTGCAAATATCTTGAGAAGTATGTGTTTACTGATCTGCATGAAGTCTTTTTCTGTTATTTTCCACAATTATTGTAGGAGTGGATATTGAGGTTGAAGGACAACCATGCAACAAATTGGATCCGACAGTTAGAGTGGATCTCAGTTCAGATCGTGCAGTTACACCAGGTGAATAACAAATTCACCCGCGTAGTAGATTTTTGGCTCGACAATATTGTAGCAGGATTTATAACAAAATTTGCAATTGATACCGTGAAGTCGTACAATGCAATAGAGAAAGAGTTTCTACGCGAGCCTTGAGGAAGTTATATTATATCATTGTATACTTCTATTAAGATATTTCTCTATAACAAAGGTGTAATGACAATGGAATCAGACAGCTAAACTTCCCTGCGTGCATGGGGGAAGGGGGGAAGCACTGATAGAAAGAAAATAAATGGAAGGAGAAGGGGATAAAGGAAATAAGGAGGAAGCCTTGGACCCAATCCTGATGGACGACGACCAGATCAAACAGATCATGGAGACAACGGGAAAGACGCACAGTGAGTACCCTACCAATACAAGGTGAACACAAAGAAGAGAGCCATAGCCACGAGGGAAGGCTTGGTAAGTGATGAAGAGGAGGTAGAGGATCTTCGAGCTTTGGAGTAGATTGAGGAAATCTCGTGCGCGATATATGAGCGGAAGAAGAGAGGTCCAAGAGAGAGAATAGAAGGCAACAATCCTATCCATATTAATGTCAGTGTGGAACCCATAAACCCATGTGTGACTAACACACCAAAGAGAACACCACCATTTAGAAAACCGAAATTCGGGAGAAGGAAGATAGAAGGAAGTACATCTACACAAGGAACAACAACTAGGGGAGACAACTCAGGGAGCATTAATCAAGTATCTACACTGTGGAGGTAGTATTTCAGCATTCAGGATGGCAGGACATGATCCCACCATCAGGTTACCAGAATTCAAAGGAGAGGAAGCAGAAGACCATGAGAAACACCTATTTATTTTTGCAAAGATCTGAGAAGCAAAACAGATCACTGATGAAGAAACTAAACTTGCGCAACTAGCTATCATGTTAAGAGACAACGCACTATATTGGTACATGAGTCTAGACGTAAACAATACACTTGGGATGACAAGGACACTAACATACATTAAGAAATTATTGATTAATGATTTCCAGAAGTCGAGCTCAGAGGATCAATACATGAACGAGATGAAAGAAATCGACAGAAACCAGGAGAATATGTCTAGGAAATTGACCAATGATTTAAACATCTGAAAAGAAAATTGAGGTATGCCATGACTCACATGCATCATAGGAATATATTTGTGAATTATTTGTTACCACACCTGAAATACCCACTCAGACAATAGAAATTTCAATCTTAAGTAGAGGCTCTACAGGCAGCCTTGCAAATGGAGGAGAATCAGTACCACAAGACAGATCTAGCTATAGAGGAGTTGAAGGAGGATATTGAGAATCTTACCTTTCAACTCAATCAGAATAATGGAAAGGACAAGTGTGAAGTTGTTTGGTGTACCACATGTAGAACATAAGGGCACCATAAGAACGAATGTCCAACATTTGTGTAGTATATGGAAACAGGGATGCCAAATCCATCATCGTCAGGAGGAACCTGTTGTGAAATTTGCAAGATGCACGGACATGATCCATATCATTTCCCTATGATGCAGAAATACTAGAAAATACCAAAGAATGCATACTACACTTTTTGCAAGTCAGTAGGCCATGATGAAAAAGACTGCAGAACCATGGATCTGATGAGGGAAAGGACGTCAAAGACATATAGGGTGCAAGAGGAAATGATGATAGGGAAAGATTCAACTCAATTTAATCAGGCACCACCACAGTATAATACTATACCACAACAATATAACACTGTGCAGCCCCAGTATAACTCTGCACAGTATAATCAGGTACCTCAATACAATACACCACACGAAGATCACGTTGGGTACAAAGGAGGAGGACGAGGTAGAGGAGGATTTGGATGCAGAAGAGGACCAGTAGTGTGCCATAACTTCCAACAACTAGGGCACTATGCAAGATAATTCCCTCTACCACCTGTGACATGCATGTATTGTCGCGCAACAGATCACAACATAGAGGATTACACCACACTGTTGGGGAAGATACAGGAGAAACATAATCAAAATAATCAAAATGTATAGTGGATCTCTACAGAAGCTAGAGAAGATGACAGGAACATCAACATAGTGACGCGTGGAGGTTCTAAAATAGGAGATGATGCGGCTAAACAGGAACCAGTATTGCACCAGTGGATTAAGAAGAATACCAAGCCACCCAAGCGATTTGATGCAGAAAAGGAGAAGGAGACCTTTAAGGAGGCTAGAAAATAATTTCTTAAGAAAAATGTTACATCTATATCTACCGCGCAACATACCCAAGACATCCCAATGTATGAAATTCCATCAACATTGGACCATACCAGTGAAGTCCACCGAGGAAACCAAGTAAATTGTATTAAAACTTTCATGCAATCATGTATTCAATTATTTAAGGATCCATCATCTATTATAGTATTACATAATCTGTTAGATAGATGTATCACAAACTATGAGGGAAAGTTAGAACAGAGGATAGTCAATCACCTCCATGCCAGATGGAGAACCAACGGAGAGTTTAGATTGAATGCCAACATCGGAGATTTCAACATGGGTGTAGTGATATTAGATCTGGGATCCGAAGTGAATGCATTACCCAAAAGAACATGGCGATGCATGGGAGAAACTACCTTAGGCTACTCACCAGTCCAACTGAAATTAGCAAACCAACATAAAGTTCTACCAATAGGGAGGCTAAAAGGAGTGATAGTAGATCTGGATGGAGTGTGCACTAAGGCAGACTTCGAAGTGATCGAAATCATGGATGACACAACACCATATCCAGCCTTACTGGGATCGGATTGGGCATTTGACAATCAGGCGATAATCAACTTGAAGACCAAGAACATGACATTTGAGTCAAGAAAATACAGGGTTATCGTGCCTCTAGATCCATCTAAAGTCGAAATATTTGTGGAACCAACATGTCTAGACCTGAGAGAAATTAACCAGTTGTACCGGACCACCGCACGCACCGAAGATTACATTAATCCAACTGTTGATGGTGTACTTAGCTGGAGAAGTATCACATCATGTGTGTCTGACTCAGACATGGTTCTGGAGAATTGGCAGCATCGCCTACATGAGGTCTCAACCAGAATATGCACCCGAATAGACCGCGTAGTAAGGTGGGTTGGGATAGAAGTCAGAGAACCTCCAAGTTTCCATGGAATCAATGACTTGGAAGAATTCCTAACAAAATATGAAGATGAAGTATCAGACAGTCAGATATTGTTAGCTCTCGACATTGCACTTAAGGCTACACCTGCAAGATGGTGGGGTGCACATTAAGAAACAATCAAGGAATGGTACCAATGTAAGTGGTTATTTCACATCATGTTTGGCGCAGCACAAAGAAGAAACCAGCAGTAGAAATATGATGGACAGGGGGCACCAGAAAAACACTTGGAGAAGTGCAGAGTACTATGGAAAATGACACCCCCAAAAGAATGGCCTCATCATTTTGTACACACATAAGAGGGCATCCCAGCAAACAGGTATACGGACCAGGAACTGCACAGAGGAACTACGAGCTGGATAGTACTACAACAAAACTTTACAGTCACTTTCTCATTTGAATATGAGAACCCGAACATAGATGCAAAACTTAAGAAAATAAGAGGGGTGATATTCACTAAGGAACTAGAAGTCGAACTCATAATAAAAGAACACCAACGAAATAAACAGACAATGAAAGAATTGTTGTCATGCTACCATGTGCAGGAAGAAGTACTAGAGGAAGACAATCTGCGCGATATTCAGATTGAAGAATTGGAAGGAGAAAGAGAATTCAAAGGTCCACCTCTAGAATCAGAAGTAATTGTTCTGACAATCAAGGTGAATAAAGTCAACATTGGGGCAGTTGAGAATTCCAAGATGGCTGGCATTAGAGACTACTGGGACGAGCAAACAGTGGACAAGATAACAAAATTACTACATGATTATAGTGACCTATTCCCAACGACCTTTACAGAAATGAAGGGTATTGTAGGAGAACTTGGAGAGATGAATATACCTCTCAGACCAGAGGCAAGGCCTATCAGACAGAGGCCTTATAGATTGAACCCCATCTACAAGAAGAAGGTAAGAGCAGAAATCGACAGAATGTTGGAAGCAGGAATCATAGAACCAGTAGAAGAATCAGAATGGATAAGCCCCATGGTATTTCAGGAGAAAAGGAAAGGAGGCATAAGAATCTATGTAGATCTGAGAAATATCAATGATGTTTTCTATAAGACCCCTTCCCTACACCCTTTACAGACGAAGTCCCAGAAAATGTAGGAGGCTAGGAAGCATACTCATTCACTGATGGATTCTCAGGCTACCACCAAATCAAGATAGCACCAGAAGATCGACACAAGACTACTTTTTCAACAGAATGGGGATCCTACCAGTACACAGTCATGCCTTTTGGACTGAAAAATGCACCAACAATTTTCTCCAGAGTAGTCATTGTTTCCTTCAAAGAATTCATCCATCAGTTTCTAGAAGTATATTTGGATGATTGGACAATATACAGCCGGTTGAAGGGTCATGTAGAGGTTTTGAGGATGATGTTAGAAAGATGCAGGAAATGTCAAATATCCTTGAACATTAAGAAATGTATATTTGGAACACCATTCAGAATTTTATTGGGTCACATAGTATGCAGACAAGGTTTGATCGTGGATCCTGCAAAGATTGTAGTAATTGTGATCTTACCACCACCGAAATTAGTGCGCCAGCTGAGGGCCACATTAGGACATACTGGATATTACAGAAAATTTATCAAGGGGTATGCACAGATCACTGCACCGATGGAAAAATTACTTAGGAAGGATATTAAATTCCAGTGGAATGAGAGTTGTCAGCAAGGATTGGACACATTGAAGGAGATGGTCACAACACCCATCTTAGTCTTTCCAGATTGGGAGAAGACATTCCATGTGCATGTAGATGCGTCATCCATATCCCTCGAATATATTCTGGTGCAACCAGGAACAGGGTATTTGGACCATCCCATAGCATTTGCAAGAAGAAAACTGTCAGACTCCAAGTAGAACTACAACACTACAGAGAGAGAAGGTTTGGAAATGGTTTATGCACTTCAAAATTTCAGGAATTACCTACTTGGAAAACACTTTAATATGTTAACAGATCATTCAGCCCTTAAGTACCTAGTAAACAAGCCAGTGTTGGGGGGGAGAATTTGTCGATCGTTACGGATGTTTCAAGAATTTGACTTTGAAGTCATCGTTAAACCAGGGAAGTTGAACGCATGACCTAATTACTTGTCAAGGGTCACCAATGGCAAGGAGAAAACACAATTAGAGGATACCTTCCCTGAAGCATAGTTATTTTCAGTTCAGGTTGCGGATGATTATTTTGCTAACATTATTGAGTATTTAAGTACAAGGACTGCGCCACAGGAATTTAACACCGCGCAGAGGAAGAATCTGGTTGTCCGAGCAGCCAACTACCAGTTGATCGTCGGGACCTTATATAAAATGGGGGCAGACAACATCTTAAGAAGTTGTGCGCTAGAACACGAAAGGCCTAGGATATTAGCAGAATCCTATGAAGGAATAGCTGGAGGACACTATGTAGGAAAAGATACTGTGCAGGATTATGGTGGCCAACTATTCATCAAGATGCAAAGGAATATTGTCAACAATGTGATGTTTTTCAGAGGGTTGGAAAAACAAACAGATGGGATGAGATGCCCTTACATCCACAAGTAACGCTAAAAGTGTTTGACAAATGGGCTATCGGTTTTTTTAGGCCAATTCACGCACCCACAAGAATATCAGGTGCACAATACATCATCACTGCGACATAATACCTCTCAAGATGGGCAGAGGCAACACCAGTTAAGGATTGCAGCGCAGAGACAACAACACACTTACTTTTTGAACATGTGCTCACCATATTTGGATGTCCAAGGATATTGATGAGTGACCAAGGCACTCACTTTATCAACATCACTATCAGAGCTCTAACTGAATAATTTGAGGTCTACCATCAAAAAAGTATGCCATACCATCTTCAAGAAAATGGAACAATGGAAGCCTTAAACAAGATTCTAGAGAATGCCCTAACCAAGATTTGCAATGTCAACAGGGGCGACTGGGATTCAAAGATACCAACGTAATTATGGGCATATAGAACTACCTGCAAGAAGTTGACAGGAAAAATGCCATTCAAATTGGTATATGTACAAGAAGCAGTGGTGCCACTAGAATTCTTGGTACCCAATCTACACGTAGCAGTGATTAAGAACATGATAGAAAGAGGAGTAGTACAGGATAGGCTAAATCAACTGGTGATCATGGAGGAAGATAGGATCCTAGCAAGGTTCCACCAAGAAGTCCAGAAAGAAAGGGACAAATATTGGCATGACAGACATATCAAGAAGAAAAGTTTCGAGGTAAGAGACCTATTCCTACTATATGATAACAATTTTTTTCAACATCCAGAACATTCAGAATGCATTGGTTGGGACCATATGAGGTCAAGACTGTCACAGATGGAGGAGTTATACACTTAAAGGATTTGGAAGGGACAGAATTGAAGGGTGTGATCAATGGGAGTCGACTGAAGCTGTACAAGGACATTCGACTACCTGCAAATTGAAAGTTACCGCGCAGTAAAAAAAAAAAAAAATTGCGCGCAGGAGAGGAAATCAATGTCACAAAAAAGAAAAGAGTATGTGTGCACAAGTCATTGGTTCAGCATGATGAAGAAATAATACTACGCCACAACCAAAGGGTATGAATCCAAGGACTCCGCGCACTTAAAAAAAAAAAATCCCAGCATGCTAGAAAAAGGACCAACAGTCGGAAAGCGTGACAATTTGGAAAATGACGGCTGTGGAATTCAGGCGTCAACTGGCAGCGACGATTAGAATTGTGACAGTCCATACAAAGAGGTAAAGAATGTAGCATGATAGAAAGGGAAAATTCTTAAAACACGGTGCAAAGGACACCAGTTAACACGTACAACGGTACCACACGCAGGACATGCCACCAAAAGAGAAAAAGGGACAACTGTAAGTGCAGAACAGTTGTCACTTTGTCGTCCCGCTATAAAGTCAGAAAAAGGAGGGGAAAGAAAATAATTGTGTCAATTGCTAAGGAGAAGAATGCAGATCCGAGTGAAAGAGCGATACAGAGATATTTAGACACTTAGGAGTTAGTTAAGATCTACTTGGTCTAATATGTCGTTAGGTAAAAGTGTGTTTCTTTAGTATGCATTAGTATGCATTTGTAGTTAGGAAATCCGACGGTCACGATATGTTCCCGACATAGAGTGAT
>ML781896.1:7069-17288 GCA_009831015.1 Picea engelmannii | reverse complement strand
CGCGTTGGCTGGGGCCGTGGATGTTTCCCCGTAGGGGTTTTACCACGTGAAAACATCGGTGTGTTGATCTTTGATCTGGTTATGTGAGTGGTTACTGAAGGTGTTCGTCCTCTGTTGGAATACCTGTGTTGTCGAACAGTTAACACGTACAACGGTACCACACGCAGGACATGCCACCAAAAGAGAAAAAGGGACAACTGTAAGTGCAGAACAGTTGTCACTTTGTCGTCCCGCTATAAAGTCAGAAAAAGGAGGGGAAAGAAAATAATTGTGTCAATTGCTAAGGAGAAGAATGCAGATCCGAGTGAAAGAGCGATACAGAGATAATTCGACTGAGCATTTGTCGAGTTCACATATTTTAAGCCTAGACCCTATCGCAATGTCACCACCCCAAGTTGGAGAGCTGGGAAGGGCCAACGGGAACACACAAAGTACTACTCACACGACAGACGCAAGGGAGAAAGTGGTACCCATAGTGGTGGATGTGGATGAAATCCACACACCAGAGTATGAAACAAACTCGGTGACGGTAGAGGAGGAACAAAACCTATCCCAGGGGGCCGGGAAGATGGAGGAGGATACGGAGAGAACTGAGTCAGATACCTCGAGGGGAAAAGGGCCATGACAAACCAAGCAAGCCACGATTTCAACGCCACAGAGAAATGAACCAGAGGTAGGACAGAAAGCAGTACACGAGGGTGTGCCAGAGGTGGGGGCCTCATCCCCACAAGCCAAATGGAAGGGCCAAGCTGAGAGCAACGCGCATGGAGGGTCACAGTCACAGGTAGAAGGGACCCTGGTTCTGCCAAATATTCTAAGCGGGGTGCGTTTCGATGATGACATGGTCGACGGAGTGAATTTCATCAAATACTCTGACCATGATGTGGTAGATGTCACTAAATTTCCAAACCTGGCATCCCATAACTATTTGGAAAGTAGGGGAGAAGGTCCATCAGGCATGGCACTGCTAGAGCTGGCGCAGTGGATCCTTGGGATTTACAACACATGCATCATGAATCTACTGTATATACCACACTTTGGGAGGGGAAATCATATCAACGCATGCGTCAAGAAACTTATTGCACTGGTGCATGATGAAATCTTATGGATGGATAGGCCAGTGCCTATCACTATGGACCTCATTGCATGAATCATGGGGCTACCCACAGATGGGAAAAAATCCAGAATAATATTTGGAGGAAAAAACCAGAGCCAAGGCCATCTTGGACGAGATTAAGGCTAAGTATGGCATGGAGCAAGGCAACAGGGGCATCAGGATCAATGACATCAACGATCTTGCGACAAGGTTTGCCACCAGACTCCTTGGATGAAAACTAATGCGCAAGTGTCGCAAAGAGGAAGTACAGGTCGGTGTGGTCGTCGCCACCGCGTAGTGTGCAAAGGGGAGCTCGATGAGTTGGGCCACATACCTTATGAATCCATTCTTGGAGGATTGCAAGGACACACAGGACTGGGGCTCTGAGTTCCAATACTCATGATTACTCATCCTTGTTGGCCTCATTGGTTGGAAAGAATCGGTCTACAACAAGTATATGGAGAGACCAGGGAAATGCGGCGCAGCAAGATACATATCATTACGTAGCAGCACAGACCCCAAGAGAAAGAAGACAAACACAAACATTTTCACGAGGTGCTTCGCAGAAATGCAGGACCTCATTGTGGATACATGGCACATTAAACCAGAGACTATCTGAGAGTTTGGACAGGTTGCGAACTTTAGGGAAATGCGCCATATTGTATGGATGCAAGCAAAGTGAGACAAAGCCAAGGAATGGATAAAACTCAATTACTGCGTCACGCTGGAAGAAATCTAAGGAGAGGTCTAGGAGTTGCCCAAAGAATGGAAGGTATCGGAGATTCCAACTGCGATACCCAGCTCATGAACTCAAATGCAAGGAAGACCATCCCCAGCACACCAAATAGGAAAACATGGGGTCGGAACTAAAAAGAGTAGTTCCCAATGACAAGAGGGGGGAAGCACCCCCGCTAAGAAGAAACCGTGAACAGAGAATAGACCACCAAGGGGATCTACACAGGCTCCACCGCACGCAAAACAACTCCAAATACACTCAATGGAAGAAGTGCGTGCGAAAGAAATAGGCACAAGGACACATGAAATCCTTGAGGAGGAAGAACAAGGAACATGAACCCAGAAGATTCTTGAGGCTAGAGAAATAGGGACAACCACTGCAGGGGATACCCAGAGGCCCACTAATCTCGAGCCATCAACCACCTAGGAGAAGTGGCCAGGGGAGCACACCGATGGTAGCCGAACGAAGGCAAAGGCCCATAAGCCACAGAGCCATATATCACTAACCCCAGATGATGTGGATTTAGTGGCGACAACAATTGAGGAGAGACTGGTTGAGGTGTGGGAGAATGTAGAGAAGCACATGGCTTCAATAGCAGATCAAGTGCAAGAAGTAAAAACTTCCCTAGAGCAGTTAAGAATCGGGGCATCACAGGCACCAAAAGAAACACCCACACAAGCTAAGGAAGGAGTGCCAGTTCTTGAGACAATGCATTTTGCAACGCATGCGAGCACCAATTTCATCATCACGTTGGAGATGATTTTCATTGATGAAGAAACAACGCAGAAACCCCTCAAAGACATCGAGATGCTGGATGTGGAATTAGCCAATATTCCAACAAAAGAGTTGTATAAACTTCAGGTGAGTGTTTCACAGGAGATTCAGTCCAGAGCAAGAGTGGACGCGACAAACCTACAGCTAGCCTAGAAAGAGAATCTCTCGATGAAGGAATCCCTCAGCTTTGAAGAACAACAGAAAGAGTGAGCGCAACAAAAAGTGGAGGAGATGGAACATCGAATCCACATGTTGTTTCAAGCAATTCTCGAAAACACAAACGAGGAGGCAGGGTCGTCGAAAGAAAAGTTGTGCAAGATAGAGAAAACTATCCAGGAATATAAGGAGAAAATTAAAGAGTTGGAGGAGTGTGTCACATCCACTACTCCTCCATAAGTCAGAGCGCAACGAGAAAAGGAGGCAACAACAACTGCAGAGGATATCGGCCAAAGCATACAGACAGTCACTGAGCTGTTAAATAAGAGCGTGCAGCTCTGGACTCACCTCCTAGAGGATGGGAGCCTCCAAGAACTACAAGAGAAGGAAACCAAAATCCACGCAGTAATGGAGGAGGTGAAGTAGCGATAGAAAACAATTTCACTGTCGGAGAAAATCAAAATGACCACCGAAGAGAAAGTGTTGCAAGCACAGAAGATAGCAAGACAGGCACTATTGGAGCCCCTACAACAAAAGGAGGAGCAGTTGGTCATGGAGAGCGATGCAACTAATAGGAGCATTGAGTAGATTAGGGTCGAGGGAGGAGAGATATTATAGTCCCTTGTCACAGAACAGGTGGTCACCATTATGGCCGAAAAAAGTAGTCAGGCTCAACAACAGTTCCAGCGGATAACGGAAATGTATGATGCATTGCAGTAGGTAGTAAAAGGCATAGGAAGAAAGCAGTGACAGTTGCATAAGTTAGGCAGTGACTCGGGACTAGTCACGGTGTCAATGTTGGGGGCTTGTTGGGGGCTTGTTGGGAACATGCCCATTTTGGGGAAAAGGCGCGATGTGGAGGAAAGACAGTTGGCAGAAAGGCATGTGAGGCGCTCATGCAAGAAGAAGGGAAAGAAAGATAGTTGGCAGAAAGGAATGCAAGGAAGGGAAAGAAAGACGATTGGCAAGAAAAGCAGTGGGCGAAAACACCCATGCATAGGAGGAAAGCACGCAAGGCCAGCATGCAAGAAGACCTAACTAGGTTAGGGTTTTGGAAAAAGAATGTAACGACTGATGAGCCAAAAATAGATATAAATAGACACCTAGGAGGTCTAGGGGAGGTTGTTGGTTGTTGTGAGTTACTCGTGTGAGATAGAGTAACAGGTCTATAACACAACTATAATCTGATACCTTTTTGTAAGTTGTTGAGTTGTGGGAGGGAAAAGTAACTAGACCTTGAGGGTTAGATCGCAAGCCGAGGAGCCTGGTGGGATCTAGTCAGCCTCGTAAAGGTTGTGGAGTCTGTTTTGTGATTGTATGAACGGAGTTGTAGTGTGTGTGGCACCATATCTAACAGAACCATAATAAAAGAGCTTAAGAGCCAAATCTTTGTGGACATATCCCAGGAGGGGATGAACCACGGTAAATCATGTGTTATGTGGAAGGCTTATTGTTTATGTCTTTTTTTTCAATGGTTAGATCTTAGATGAATGTTTTGATGAAGTAGTTAGATATGTTGATTTACCTACATGAATAAAGAAAGACAAAATAACTAAGATAGATGAATGATATAGTAATGTATTGAAGATCACATAGTACAATCCCATATCCCCACTCATTCCCAGGCTGCAAGCACCTAAGCATTGCAGCCACCCATAGAACTATCTCAGGTGAGACTACGCAATGCACTCTGTGTACTGTGTTGCTTTCTGGTTTACCAGGAGGGCCGATAGTTTTAGAGGCTTTGTTGGATCCCTAGTAGACCTAAACCTGGGTCATTCATGTTAAAGTTATAACTCGGATAAGCAACCAACACCCTACTAGACATTTGGACTAAAGAGATCGGGATTAAACCTATGTATGTAGTTGTGCTAGCTTTCCATAGGCACTTGGAGAGACCATAAACCAGAGAAGAGAAAATGCCACCTTTGCCACTCCAATCCATCCCTGCAAGTTTATTACACATTCTTCCTACATGTTAAAATGAGGAAGAAGTATAAATGTTCGAGATGGATTTATTGCCCATCCTATCACCTTAGGTTTAACATGTCACTTGTCCACAAACTCTACTATAACATATAAACTATGGTTTATGTATTTGAATGTTATGGGAGATAAGAGATGTTGGGAACCCCCATTTATACTCAACATTCCAACTTCTAATGCAATATGTTCATTTTCTTTAAGATCAACTAGGCTATTAAATACCATCAAAACCTTATAGTATTCTATAGACTCGAATCCTTTATATATCTATGGACTCAAAACTTATCATCACCCCTTGAACTCTATATATAAATATGGATATGTATGAATTCTAAAAAATCATTTAGTTTCATAATTATTGGATTATAATTGAGGAATCCCCTATTATAATTAAGTTTTTGAATCTTTTTAATTTGAAAATCTTTAATTCTAATACAATGTGAATAGTAATTGTTGAAAAATTAAGCAAAATGTATTTCATGATTTATTTCCTTGAAAATCAAAAATACCTTACACCTAACAAACCTAATATATTTAATAAATTTATAAAAAAATATTTTTTAAAACTAATTTATCAAAATTATAAACAAGATTAACCATATAAATTATATAATTGAAACAAACCACTAAAAGTTACATAACTTTGGGAAGGAAAGAATTTAAACCTTAATAAAGGAACCATAAATATTTCAAAACAAAATCTATTACTTTGAGTTGGTGGTCTATATTGCATCATCGCTGGTTCCATTAAGATTATAAGTGGTTTGACAATTTTATTTTACTTTTATGAATTAAGGGTTTAAACTTCTATTACTTTGAGTTGGTGGTCTATATTGCATTAGTTCCATTAAGATTATAAGTGGTTTGACAGTTTTATTTTGATGAATTTGTTAAATCTTTTGTGTATTTTCTATGTTATAATAGTTTTCGTGTATTAATGTAAAATTATTTTCTTTTACTATATATGTATATATAAGTTTGAACTTATAAGAGTAAGAGTTAAAATATTTGAGTGAATTAGACATGTGAATTGGAATGTTATGGAAAAAGAGCTCTTCAAAAGAAACATGTGAGCCACTTTTTCTTTGCTCAAAATAGTGTAGAAATTCACAACTTAAGACGAACATAGTAACAATCTCTCTTCATCACAAACACTTTGGCACACCATAAGAAATTTGGATTACATATTATGAAACTATTATATCATTGTGGTTATAGAGCATTAACCATATACTAAATTCATAACTTAGGATCAACGGAGTAATAACCTCTTTTGGTCACAAACACTTTGGCAAATTATAATAGCTTTACACACTATGAAACTATGATACCATTGTGGTTATGGAGCACTAACCATCCACTCAATTTTGCTACTCTAATTCGCTACTCTAGTATGATCCACTTTAAACCTTGGTTTGTTCTTGGTGTCTTGCGGTAATATTATGAATCTACCACTTCCCTCCAAATTATATTGCATTACTCCAATAAAGAAATAATAACAATATTAGTGTTGGCTACAACAACGTGTTCCCTTACCATAGATGTTTTATAACATGGTTTTGTGTTTTTATGGAAAATAGACCTCAAAGAAGTACAATCAACACTATGACAAGCATTATATCCTTCACAACTTCGTAGTTAGAGATAAGGTTTGGCTTCATATCTATAAGGTAAGATTTAAGGGTCCACATCATAATCTTGGGCCACTATGATCTAGTCCATACATCATCACTGAGTTGTGTGGAAACAATGCCTTCAAGCTTCACTTGCCACCATACCTTGGGATGTATCTAATATTTAATGTATATTGCCTACATCCTTGTGATTCTCTAATTCATGAGTAGGCCATCACACAACCAAATCCTCCAACATACATCACCCCAAATTGTGATCCTCCAATTCATGAGTAGGCCATCACACAACCAAATCCTCCAACAGACATCACCCCAAAATTCAATGCATTAACACCTTTTCACTATATTATTGACTAGGAAATGTCACATACTAGCTACAATGATACATAACTCTTAAGGATTGTCAAGGCAAGTCAATTCCTTACACAAGCCAAGTATTTCCCTCTTCAATGGGTACAACAAATATTTCTTCAAATATTGGACATTGCATAGAAACTTCTTGATCTTCAATCAAGAATTCCATTGTAGTGAGGACTTGCACTTATACCTCTAAGGAAATGGGGATCATTGCTACTTGGGGGCCACCTAATCTATTGCTTAGACCAATAATTTTAGTGCATGCCATGTCTATTTTAGTATTTAACACACCTAAATAGCACAATTAGAGGCCAACATTCATTAGGAAAACATTTGGTGTAACTTGCATGCAGTCTTACCATGCCCACTTTGTTGGCCACCATTACTTAATCTTTAATGTGTCATTGGTCCCACGCCAATGCCCAATCCTCACAATATATCTAGGCCTCCATATCAATAGGTGATTTAACATGCCACCTTAATAAAAACTCATCAATCCAAATCAACATGATCTTATTGTTGAGAGGATTGTTGTGTCTCTCGAATTAGGTTATTAAAGCTTATCAGGTCCATTCAAGTTCCATGCTAGTGATCAAGTTGGACCAATTTAGTGGCTTCCTTAGTATGCATTCTTGTATGATTCAAGATATCAATTATACTAATATATTGTGCATGAGGTCAACCATTAGGAGCTATCTTTTTTTATATAAGTAATCTACTATATTAATATGGACAAAAATTACATATAAACATACAAGAGAGGTTCAACAGTTTTAGACCCACATAGACCATGATAGTCCCTGGGTGTAGTGTCCTCGTTACCAAACTACTCTGATACCAATCTGTAACATCCCCGTTACCACACTGCTTTTGATACCAATTTGTAACATTACCCAGCTTACTATTGAAGAATGCTACTCCAAAATCTAGTGTGCAGATTCTACTCTACAACAATAGTCTGCACATAAATAATTGAAGTAATGAAATCGACCCCAAGCTAGGTTGCGCCACACTAATTTTCTCTTCTAACACAACTTATAACAATGGCAGTAACACAATGCAACTATGTGCACAAGCATACTGAGCACACAACACTATTGTGCACGTAATCCATACTTAACATGTGCTAACTACTACGCGCGCAACCATTCTGGTGTCATATGCAAATTTTGTTTTCCTTGTGCATGTAATCCAGCCTCTTGTTCACCCAAAGTATTTCCCTGCGCGCACGACCATTCTGACTTCGCCTCAGAGACTCGTGACCATTATCAAAAGGTTATCTTAACAAGAATAACTAACCACCATTGTCATACTCATGCACAACTACAAATACTAAATACCAGCACCAAACTTACTTATGCAAGCAACATTATACAAAATAACAAAAATTACTTATATGAAACAACATACAAGAATTAAACTCATATTAAACATAGATAATTAAGCACACAATAAATGAGACAAGCACATAATACACTAATATTTTATGAAAAGTCACCAACTACACGCAAAACTCAGATGTTTCTCCCAGCCATAGACTTTGTTGCTCATATACTTTCAGCAATAGGTCACCCTCGAACCGAAGCTTAACTCCACTAGGGAAAAAGGGTTCCTAATGTCAGGCTAAGGTATGATAATCAACATAATTGTTCATTCCAAGGTGCCAGTGCTTCAACTAGCCTACAGTCTCTCATTCCCCACATGCTTGTTCCGCCCAAGGAAGTGTCTCCCTTCTCTGCTCAATAGTCCCTCGGTTTCCCCACTTCCCTTCCAGGGTTCGAGTAACAGGACAGATAAGAAGTCTCATATCCTTGCAACTAATGCCCAACACACCAGAGAACAATTCCCAACAAGACTCTCACTTGGAGAGAATGCTCACAGGCCTGACAACCCGCCTCTTCGACAACAAATCTCTCACCTAGAGAGAATGCTCATGGGCCTAAGTACTCACCTCTTCGACAAAAAAACTTTGGTTGCAATACAAAAAACTCCTTACAAGATTTTTTCTATAGATAAGGTAATGATCATCTTTCCTCAGTTGATCCAACCCCTTCTACACACGAGAACATCAATGACTCTCCAAAAAGGAATGAGTTCCCCCCAAATACACTAAGGCCAACAATATATATTGCATGCCTTAAATTGGACACTTGTCACCTTTATACATAGCTTTAGCCACATGCTGACTCATTCCCATCCCTGGAGAACTTAGGATAAATAATTATCCATAAATTACACTTTTCAAAAATATTAACAAAATATTCCCTAGGACTTAAGTCCCCCCCTTTTCCCTTTTTCGGTGGAGTTATCCCCCCGTCTCTTTTTGTCTGATCTGTCTGCGCACAACGATGTGATATTATTAATAACTTGAGTATGATCATATTTTACAAGGATAAGCGCATTGGCCTATTTTCATCCCGGCTCACTAGCCTCATAACCACACAGTCTCTTCGGCCTCAAATACATCTCTCTCTCTCTCTCTCTCTCTCTCTCTCTCTCTCTCTCTCTCTCTATATATATATATATATATATATATATATATATATANTTGGCTCGATGCGCACTTCCAGGTAATCCCCATGCACTTACTCAAGTGTGCGCAACACTGTGAAATGTGTGCACCCTTACTTTGATGTGCAACTATGCGCACTTACCCAGGTGTGCACAACACTATGAAATGTGTGCATCGTTCCTTTGATAAAAATCCCCGTACACTACTCAGGTGCACGCAAAACCAAAACTTGGTGCCAACAACTCACCAGCCTATATGTATAATTACACTTACGATTGGGACAAACGACTCACCAACGTATATGTACAATTACAAATGGGTTTAGATTAGGGACATTACATTCCCCTCCCCCTTGTTTATGCATTGTCCTCAGTTTTCACACACCTTAAATTCCATTGTATATATATATATATATATATATATATATATATATATATATATATATATAACCATAATAATTTTATGACTTCTCGTCATCTTCATTGTTGCATATAAGTCTATCAATTTATTTTATTCCTACCTTTATGCGTATTCTTATTTTCCTTTATCATATGATAGTCTCACTATTCTTTCATCATTTTATTATGAATGAGAAAACCATAGAGACTAAATGATTACACAAAAAATATTTTATAACTTCTCATAGCTTGTTATAATATCTGATTATAATAGTTGAACAAATCTATACTTAAAAGTATAGTTCTTCACTATACGTTGTTTTTATAAAAGTTATCCTAAGTCTTATTCCACTAAGACTAGGTACTTGATAACCTATAAATGTTTGTTTTTACCAAGTTTCATATCCTAATTGTTATATCTATAGTTGTCACTATTTGAGGACATGATCGATGCCATGTACAAGGGTCTCATGAGGGTTGTTTGTTTGTTATAGCCCCCTTATGGCTATACGTTCCCACTCGACACTATAACATTGTTATTATAACTCTTTTAATCATATCATACCTTAT